>MU159178.1:170815-264015 GCA_015888305.1 Antheraea pernyi
GCTGAAGGATTTGCTACAATTCCATTGGGAGCGAATACCGCAAGATGACATAAACAGGCTCATTAATTCAAAGAATAATCGTTGCCGACAAGTTCTAACTAGCAGAGGAGACCATACTTTGTATTTAATTGTTCTATTCTTTCACAATAAATACATTTTCTTTAGAAATTTCATTTTGTAAGAAAAAAGTTTAGTTTCTTATGTATCTTAGTTTCTACAGTATATTCTAATATTGTTCATTTCTGTTATTAAAAGAACTTATAAAGACAACAGCTGTTATTTTTACATCATAGAACCCTAAAGATATTATTTTAAAAATAAAATACAACGTTATAATGTGAAGAACCATCCTACAATTTAAATTAGTATATGTTGCTTAGACATTTTTGATGAGTGTACAATGAGTGGACCGCGAATATAAGAAATACTGTATAATGTATTCTATCTCATTTTCTCGCACGTTCAATTCTATAGATGTATATGTTAGTCTCTTTTTAATGTACGCTTTTTCGTTTCATCGAGTTTCTGAACACAACCGGGCTAAGCAATGCCTTGTTGAAACTTGGCTAACTAGTTTATTTTTGTCTGTTGCACCGTTAATCAGTCCGTATCTAGGCAACATTTAACTATCTCTTTTTCATCACCAAATCAAAATATCATTTAGGTAATCCTTCGATCAACAATAACTAGATAAGGGGTCGGCGCGAAAAATACGTCTCGATAAATAAGAGCTCACTTGAAATGCGTGCCCTTATTTTGTTTAGTTTGTTTGAAACAGCCAATGTAATCCCATTTCACATGCCGTAGTGTATTCAAAAGATGCAAAAATAATACCCGAAAAATTATTATGGACCAGCTTCTGCACGGGACTTCGTTCGCGTGGAACCTTATGTGAAAAACAGTGACCAATAAAGTCGTCTGGATGTATTAGGTCCATTTGCTTATCAACTTTTCTCTCGTACTTAAGTCGGTTCATCATTAAAATTACAAAACTTTTGATAGATCGAACCGATTTTCATGAAACAAAAACTAAATGTTACTCGAGGATATGATTTATGGTTTTCTTTGTGTGATTTTATCTTGTTAGCACTTCGATCAATAATAACTAGATAACGGGTCGGCGCGAAAAATACGCCTCGGTAAATAAGAGCTCACTTGAAATGTGTGCCCTTATTTTGTTTAGTTTGTTTGAAACACAGCCAACGTAAGCCCGTTTCACATGCCGCAGTGTATTCAAAAGATGCAAAAATAATACCCGAAAAAGCAATTTAACGGCCGGAGTATCTTACTTTCGCTAAATACACGTTGAATAAGTTATATTTTAAGCTGTAAACCAACAAATATTATCACATTTTGAACAAAATTACCGATTTTAAACCTGTGATACAAATGTTTGGCCTCACCAGACACAAACACGTACAATAACGGGAAATCGTACTTAATTCATTACGTGTTAAGGTTGAATTCACACTAATTGTTGTTTATGTTATCTTTTCATTTGTGAGGGGAGTAATTTATTACTTTGCTCGTTTTATCGTATTAGATAATATTTTGAGCATTTGTGACTTTATTACAAGGTGTTATGGTTGTAATTAGGTTGAACTTAAAACAGTTTTAACACTTTTTTCTCCTTTTCTTAGTAAACAAATAGCTACACATAAGTATATATTTACGCGGACGGTTTTTAGCTTCGATTTGTACGTGACCCTTTATCTAGTTATTGTTGATCGAAGAGGTAATCGTATGTACCAGCTTTTTAGTTATAAATATAGTTGGGGTGACAGCAGTTTTCACTTCAATACAAGCATAAAATATAGTACATACTAGCCTCTTATCTCACCTGTTAGTAGAGTTACCATATGAATCTAACTGTTAATTTAGTTTGAATGAAACATATTTTATCAGTTTTCAAACAGAATTGTGGCACTTTTAAAAAGGTTTTCCTTATTCAAATATTGATAACACATAACGAGACGCACGTCGTGGTTTAACAAATATAATTATGAAATACTAGCGGGCCCGGTGGACGTTATCTCATCATGATTATAAAAAAAAACCTTGACAGATTATAATACCTGAACGTGCCTCATGAATCACTTTATCTACTGGTGAAAACCCGCATGAAAATCTGTTCAGTATAGACATACAGACAGACGTGACGGAGGATATTCTTTTATAATATGTAGAAAATCACAAATTTTAATGGAGTTCTATAATTAAACTAGCTTCTGCTCGCTTCTTTGTCTGCGTGGTTTAGTTACTTTGGGCTAACACGCAGCGGAAGCACTCAAGAGGAAAAAAAAGATGTGGTGTCGCGGGACACCAGGTAGGAACGAAGTTCCTTCGGCGAATGTAGAATCGACACAATTAATTAAATTACCGATTAACCGATATTATAATTCACCGATTAATTAAATTAATTCAACGATTAATTTCACCGAGAATTCGAAAGAAAGAAGGAGAAAGAGAAACGTATTATACACTACTTGCTTGTGTATACGACTGTCGCGCCTGCGTACGTCTCATTTAACGGTTTTATTCCAAGCACTTTTTCTTACGGTTTTACTGTAACATTCTTTCAGTTCGGTCGCGCAGCAAAATCCCTTTCTCCTCCTAGCCTGCCGTAAGGAACTTCGTTCCAAAAAACCCGATGTTGAAACATTCTTCTTTAGTGCTCGGGCCCTATTGGTATTAGCGTGACGATATATAGCCTATAACCTTCCTCGATAAATGAGCTATATAACTCTGAGAGAATTTTATCTCTTTGAAGTGAAACTTCTTTATCGACGTAGGCAGGAATTTTAGAGCATGTAAAAACGTATGTAACGTTTTTTGGTTACGCGCCATCGTAATTTCTGTAGATTTTTCCGTTACGCGCCATGTTTATTTCTAAAGGTGCGCTCACAATGATCAGATTCCGTGGAATGTGAACCATATATTTCATATTTCAGTTATCATAAGTCATTAATTTCAAAAATATATAATAACGATAATAATAGTAATAATTATATTATAATTAATGAAATATAATTGATGAAATGCTATTATAATCTTAGTAACAATAAAGTAAAATAATTGATTTGTATCCATGTTTTTGCTTAAATTTTATTTAATTTAGCTTTATTTAACCAATATCTGTAAAGTTGTAAATATAGTAGATCATTTTTCGAAAAATGATGTCATAAAGAAGTTTCACTTCTTACTTGTGTACACTTATACACGCACGTATTTTTTTAACATGGGGAAAATCATGCACAGGATTGCCACCTCAAATCTGGACAGCCGAGGCGGGTAAAAACCCTATGGTATATATACTTCACACGCCTTTTGGCCGGGGCGGAGGTATGGCCTATGCACTTCATTATCTCGAGATTTGGTCAGCCTATCATTGTAACGGCTAAATTTTAAAAAGAATTAAGAATTTGAATAATTACTTACAGATTTCAAGTTTAAGACGACTCGAACCCTTGTTAGGATATCCATGATTTTCTTTGTTCACAAACACGGTTATTAGAATATAGTATTATTTGAATCGTACACTTTCCTGTTACACGAACCCAAGGGAACTACTGCTTATATTAATTTCTGAACGGTTTTAACACAACTGCACTAACCGCGTTGAGTCACGTATCGTTGTGCGTAACCTGCAGACTTTATTAGTGTTACACTAATCACGTATAGATTCGATGTAGTCAGGAATGGCAATAAACACTCTGAAGGCACTGTAACTATTTATCCGGGCAGAGCTTCGCCTTACAGTAACTTCCACATAGGAGTGCGTGCAGAACAGCGAAATCTTGCCTTTTATATGCCGAACTCCCACCAATGTAGTCTCACACCGGGGTGAATAATGAATAGCAGATAACTTCAACCAATAGCGTTCGAGGTCATTAGTAACACCCCCGATAAAGTCAATAGCGCGGTATCGCAGGGCAAAAGTGGTTCCCCGGGTGGTGTTGTAGTTTCGCCTTTCGGGTATGTCATAGCGGTACCGGACGTAGTCATTAACATATTATTAATAATGATCAAACTAATGATTCAGTTGTATATAATTATAATGTATAATGTGCAAGATGTCGTAGATACCATATTCTACCTTTGCAGGAAAGAAGAAAAATTTCCGACGTTGTTTTCCTAGTTAAAATTGCTCAAAACAATGTGGACTCTCCACACTTACTTTCTAAAATTAATTTGAGGATACCTAATAGAACATTGAGACAACCTATATATTTGGACATCCCACAGTGTGCATCTAATTACAGACAGAATTCTTTCTTTATTCGTGCTGCAAAAATATTAAATAATATGGTGATCTTGCCGCAGTATGATCTGTTCACATCTACAACGCAACACATTAAAAATACTATGGCGAATACATGGTTTAATGGTTCTCAAACTTATTCTTTAGTTAGTTCTCTTCATTAGTGGTGGGTTGATTTGCCCTAGTTTTTGTTCTTACAATCTAAATAATGATATTAATTTAAGTTTGTGTCACTTACTGATATATTTTTTTCAAACGAACTTGCTATTTTCTAGATTCTCATATGCGAAAACATATAACTGGTGTATAGAGTCTATTTAGTTTGAATATCTGTAATGAATCACTGTTTGTTTTCCGAATAAATAAATAAATAATGATATCCATTCTTATTAAAATATATGGTGGCGCTAGTGTCAATGTGTCTCTCTAATATGGTGGCGCTAATATCAATATTCCGGTCGTGTTGTAGTCTCGTCTCTTGAATGTGATGCAGCGGCACCGGAGGTGGGTGATAACATTAGATATTTTATTTCTATGATTTGAATTCCCAAATGGGTTTTAGTCACGGTAGCGTAAAAATTATTCAGGGCTGTGGACCTCGCATATACGAAGCTGCGCGGATTAGTTAGTATCTATATAAAATAGAGAGAAGTCGATGTATAAATTACTGCACTGTGCCTGATGCTAAGCACAGTACAATCCAAAAACAATGGCGACCACCGAGTGACACACTCTCCATCGCCGGTCGCCGCTGTCATGCCGGCCAGCGAAGTGCTGGATATGCACAGGCTGATCCCGAAACGCGCCCTGCAGAAGCGAATCACTATGACGGGCTTTTTCGCCATATACATGGTGGTTGCGACCCAGTCGGGTTTTAAAACACTACCACCCCGCTTTCGCCATTGCCTCGTTCGTTATTCAGCAGGGTGCACCACGTGCAGGTGAGGTTGGCTTGGGTGTCTCAAGTCTTTGATGTTATTCGACACCCCTTACACCCCATAACACCCCTTGTCTGTTTGTTACTCATTTTACATGCCTATAACGTATCTTTCTATAGGTTTTTTTTTTTAAATCAATTAACTATTTTTTTTAATTAAACTGATAGAAACGGAAACGTTAAATCATTTATTTTTTAATATTTTTTAGTCTTTAATTGATATGACATTCATCTATTTAATACTTATTTATTACTTTGTTCGATATATATTTTTTGTAAACATATATCCAGGCCTTTTTTGCCACTTTGTTAATTTAGGGATACGTTAATTTTCGAAAATTATGAGTCCATTTTTTACGACCTACTACAGAGACATACCACTGTGCGACGCGGTAACTGTTTAAAAAAGATTACATTTTGTATTTGGATAAATTTGACCTACAAAAAAAAACAATTTTTTCTGTATAGGTTTCCAAAATTGTTTTTTTTTAAGTTCTTTCATTTTCTTCAGTTTTTATGGCAATTTTTCTATGTTCTCAAAATTGCTTTAACGGGCAATGGGTGCCTCTGAGTGCACTCGTAAAAAGCCCTTCATACATCTTTATATTATATACCTCATACATATACATCTTTATATTATACTAGTGGGCGCCCAGTGGTCGACATTGGTCGAATAATTCATTTTCAATTAATTTCTTTTACTTATTTTATGTTATACATATCTTTGTAACTCTTATTTACTTTCGCTATTGTATTGTCCGTGTATTTACTATCATAAATATTTTATTTTCGTTATTTCGTTGCATATCTCTTTATAATTGTGGTATAGATGTGGTTATTATATATCTATATATTAATACGAGAACGAAAACTTTGTACCCCTTTTTAAACGAATTGCGCGAACGAATGAAGGTGACATTTGGCATGGTTGAAGTTTATATGAAGGAGAAGTGCATAAAGGTATTTTTTATATAAAATATATTACATGATTAAAATAAACATTACACACGCTACTGATTAAATGACGCACAACGTATATTCACATGTAACAGCGTACATGTTACACATGTAAGCTAAAAAGACGTTTCGCCATTCTTCCCTTTTCTTTATCTATTTATTCTTTCACTCTCACATTCTATTGTCTTCCCATTCACTCTTACGATCCAATTACCTTTTTTCATTCTACATTCAATATTTTTAACATGACTTGCGTTTCATACCTTACATGTCCTTTAAATTAACTGGTCAAACTATAGATTAATTTTATAATAATATAATATGTCAATTCATAATATAAACTATATTCATAAATACTTAAATAATTAATTGATAAATAATATATCTTTAACAAATTTATGAAACCAATGAAGTAATTATTATTCTCTTGACCACAAAAACTTGTATACGATTTACGCAGTACCGCTATATGCATACATACATAGCTATAAATGTACATTTATAACCAACAGATATTCGCTCAAAACTCGTATTATAGAGGCGTTGATTGGAAAGAACGAATGCGACCTCTATTTATATAACGTACTCTGTGGTTAGTGTTTCAACTCCTCTGAAACGGCTGGACCGAATTTTATGAATTTTTAAATGTATATTTGGTAGGTATGAGAATAGTTCGTAAAGTTTATACCTCTAGGTGATTATGGTGTCCGTATCCAAAATTTTCTTTTAAATTTTTTGTCAATTTTTATATTTTGAATTTTTATTTATTCGCCATGAAAAATACCTATAGCTCCAAATTTTCAAGAATAAAAATATTTATATTGTTAGTCATGGATTACCTAGTCATATGGGTAAAATATGTGATTTTTCATCATTCATATTGTGGTTACAATTTCAGATATAGATAAATGAACGTATTATACGCATTGTAAATTATTAGTCACTCGGGTGACTAAAAATAATTGTTCGAAAAAGTGAAAAAGTTGAGTTAAAAAATCTCCATATAAAAAGTTACTGAGATAAAAAAAAACAGTTGGGAGATATTAAAAAAAATATTGAGCTAATTGATAGATTGGTGCTTATCTATTCAGTTCCTAATTTCATTATATTGTGGTCATACTCTAAGGCAGTGTTATTCAACCTTTTTATTTAAACGGACCACAAACACGTTTCACTCATGTTGTCGCGGGCCGCAAACTTTTTTTTTATATCATAGAACACAAACAAACAAGCGGGTCACCTGATGTTAAATGATCACCGCCGTCCATAGACACTACCAATACCAGGGGAGTCGCTAGTGCGTTACCAGCCTGTGTTTGGGGTAGGGGAGGAGGAGAGGGGGAGAGAGGAGGTGGGCCTTCGTTGCTCTCACTGACCGAACTAAACGCAACAATGCAAGCACCGTTACTTCATTTCGGTTATCTGTGAGAGGGGTGTTAGTAGCCCGGGCGAGCCGACTCATTCATGCTGAAACCAGTAATAGCTTCAGCGTGGCTCTACCATTTACAGAGGGTGACATTGTATTGTTTTATATCAGATACCTATTTTTACTTCTTTTAAACAAAATAACTTCATTGAAATATTCAATATCCATTAATGGTATTGGTGTAATGTGACCGCAATAGTACGTGCATAGAATACTCATTCAACAAGTAAGGCTTCAGAATCGTAACCTTGTTTATTGGATATGGCCTGCTTTGTATACCTGTGTATTAAATTAGTAATGTTACTTAGGTTTACAGAGAATAGTCATAGGAATATTATGATATAGTTTCCAAGTAGTTAGAATCTTAAGTAATATTAGAAATGGTAATGTGAGTTTGTTTGTTACGCCTTCACTCCTGAAGCGATCATTACAAAAATTTTGGACACACGTTAACAGATCTACAGGAAAGTACAGGGGTACATTTCATCCAAAAAGCGTAGCAAAGAAACTCACATTCCCATTTTTTTATATTGTTTAAGGTTGTAAATGTTGGTAGATCGAAAACCTTGAAAGTAAAATTGAATTAATAACCGTCACACGTGATTGATGTAAAACTTGTTATATAAGTACTGAATTAGCTGATAGATGGTACTAAGCTTTGATTAAATTTGTTACTTACTTACATTGAAACTAGATGGCAGCACGGTCGCGCGTTCATATATCGTAATTAATTCAATTGTATGATTTTTATTATTATTCAATGTAATATTTTTTAATAGATAATTTTACGTGATAAAAAAAGTTGTTTAAAATTTGCATACTTTATTGAATTGAATTGAATCATTCTATAGATAGATATTTACAAGCCAAACGCTTAGGCTGATCGCGATTTCCTGTCGCTTGTTCCGCGCTCTTGCTTGCACGCTCGGCTCAGGCGGTACATGACAATAAGTCATGCTTATCCGTGCGTGCAGCCAGCGTTCATCGATTAATAAGACGTTATGACGTCAAAAAAATTATCGAGAAATTAAAAACTAGTTAGCAGCTATGGCTAAGAGTCATTCCGGTGATCCCTAGAAGTAAAACATAAATTTCTCAAAATCGGTCGAATCCGAATTATATGCAAAATTAATGTCTGTGAAGTTGGCATACAAAGTTATCGGAATCGTGAAACAAAAATAAGTTCTGATATTCAAATCAATAGTTCTGGAGTTCCTGAAAGTTAGGAAAATAGTTCTGCATATGAAGACCCCATAAGGGCATAAGACATATGGGGGTGTCAACTTCACGCAGCATACAAAGGTCGTGACAGAGGAGTTCTGAAGGGAGTTCTGGGCTTCTTTTCAATAGTTCTGGAGTTCTTTGCAGTATTAGCAATAGTTCTGTATAATTGAGGCCATGGCAGCCAATTGAAAGTTACACCCTATAAGTATGAAAAAAAACAACTCTCGATTTTTAAATAGTTCTAAGGAGTTCTGGGCTCCTTTACAATAGTTCTGGAGTTCTTTGCAATATGAGCAATAGTTCTGTATAATCGAGGCCATGGCAGCCAATTGAAAATTACACCATATAAGTATGAAAAAAAAACAACTCTCGATTTTTGAATAGTTCTAAGGAGTTCTGGGCTCCTTTACAATAGTTCTGGAGTTCTTTGCAATATGAGCAATCGTTCTGTATAATTGACGCCATGGCAGCCAATTGAAAATTACATCCTATAAGTATGATAAAAACAACTCTCGATTTTTGAATAGTTCTAAGGAGTTCTGGACTTCCTTACAATAGTTCTGGAGTTCTTTGCAATATGAGCAATAGTTCTGTATAATTGAGGCCACGGCAGCCCATTGAAAATGACACCCTATAAGTATAAAAAAATCAACTCTCGATTTTTGAATAGTTCTAAGGAGTTCTGGGCTCCTTTACAATAGTTCTGGAGTTCTTTGCAATATAAGCAATAGTTCTGTATAATTGAGGCCATGGCAGCCAATTAAAAATTACACCCTATAAGTATGAAAAAAATCAACTCTCGATTTTTAAATAGTTCTAAGGAGTTCTGGGCTCCTTTACAATAGTTCTGGAGTTCTTTGCAATATGAGCAATAGTTCTGCATAATTAAAGCCATGGCAGCCAATTGAAAATTACACCCTATAAGTATGAAAAAAATCAACTCTCGATTTTTGAATAGTTCTAAGGAGTTCTGGGCTCCTTTACAATAGTTCTGGAGTTCTTTGCAATATGAGCAATAGTTCTGTATAACTGAGGCCATGGCAGCCCATTGAAAATCACACCACGTACTTGTAAGTATGCAAAAAAATCAACTTAAGATTTTTCAATAGTTCTAAGGAGTTCTGGGCTCCTTTACAATAGTTCTGGAGTTCTTTGCAATATGAGCAATAGTTCTGTAGGCTGCCATGGCCTCAATTATACAGAACTATTGCTCATATTGCAAAGAACTCCAGAACTATTGTAAAGGAGCCCAGAACTCCTTAGAACTATTCAAAAATCGAGAGTTGATTTTTTTCATACTTATAGGGTGTAATTTTCAATGGGCTGCCATGGCGTCAATTATACAGAACTATTGCTCATATTGCAAAGAACTCCAGAACTATTGTAAAGGAGCCCAGAACTCCTTAGAACTATTCAAAAATCGAGAGTTGATTTTTTTCATACTTATAGGGTGTAATTTTCAATGGGCCGCCATGGCTTTAATTATGCAGAACTATTGCTAATACTGCAAAGAACTCCAGAACTATTGAAAAGAAGCCCAGAACTCCCTTCAGAACTCCTCTGTCACGACCTTTGTATGCTGCGTGAAGTTGGCACCCCCATATGTCTTATGCCCTTATGGGGTCTTTATATGCAGAACTATTTTCCTAAATTTCAGGAACTCCAGAACTATTGATTCGAATATCAGAACTCATTTTTGCTTCACGATTCCGATATCTTTGTATGCCAACTTCACAGACATGCAAAATTACGCTTGTTAATTTCATTATAAAATATCACAGTTTCCTACCGGCCAATGTTTTTCGTTTTATTTTGTAATCACTTGATATTGGAAAAATCGTGTAGTTCATGCGAATCGCCATTACTAGAAGAAGTGGAATTTGTTCAGCAATTTCGTTAATTAGACACTTAATTCTTAATAATATGTACAGAGTAAAGCTACAAAAGCTATTGTGTTAGAAAAGTTTGACAACCCTAATAATATTTTTAAGGAAATACTCCTTTTTCAGGTCACAAGTGACTATAAAAAGGGAATAAAAACCCCGTTTAGACGAAATGTGCAGTATCGTTCCCGAAAGCGCATTTATTTCCACGCTAATGTAAAGTAGGTGTTTAAAAGAAACAAGCTTTCTTGAAGCGGCTTCAAACATACCGGTCTATTTGATTGCCTTTATAAATAAACGAAACTGAACACGTTAAACTATTAAAATAAATTGATGCAACTATCGAGGTCAATGCACTGTCGTCTGTTAATTCCTGGTTAACGTCATAGATTACTTAGAGACAGAGCGGACACGTTGCAATGACAATGCGAATGGCGAAAGCGCGGTGGTAGGGTTTTACAGCCCGACTGGGTCGCAACCACCATGTATATGGCGAAAAAGCCCGTCATAGTGATTCGCTTCTGCGGGTCGCGTTTCGGGATCAGCCTGTGCATATGCAGCCTTTCGCAGGCCGGCATGACAGCGGCGACCGGCGATAGATACTGTGTCACTCGGTGGTCGCCACTGATTTTGGATTGTACTGTGCTTACCATCAGGCACAGTGCAGTCATTTTACCATGCTACAATAAAAAAATAACCGAAGAGTAGTCCGACGCGCCCAATAATCCGGCACCCCACGCTCTCGCTTTCTTCGCCCCTTTCTATTTATATATGATTTAGATTTGCTATTTGAAAGCTACTATCTAATTTGAAGATCGCTTTGTTCTGTCGAAATACGTAATTAATGAGCCGGTTGTGAATACCTCGCAATTACCAAGGGTATACGTATGGTATTTATTTTGTATCGTGAGACTGGTGTCTTTCGGTTTGACTTGACGAAGTTTCAATAATTAGCGAATATATTATTAACTAGCTGTGCCCGCGGCTCTGTCCTTGTGGAACTTAATGTATAAAAACAGTGACATAAAATCGTCTGAATATATTAAGTCCATTAAGCTGAAGCACTTATGCTTCAATATGACATGCCAATTCTTAAAGCAAAACGTCAAATCTACAGCATCTCTTGTTAGGTGTAGCTGTTGAAGAGTTTTAAGACGTAGAATTTAATTATGAATCTAAGTAAAGTAGAATTGATTTGGTCATGTTAATTTTATCATAGTTATAATTGCTTAGTTGATAGCGTGTTCGGACACAGCGTCGATGGATGTAAGTTGGAATCCTTGCGACTAATGTTGGTGAAGGGGTTAGTGTGCGTGGAGTAGGGGTTTTGTGATCAAACCATAGCATAATGGTAGGGGTTTTGTGATCAAACCATAGCAGAATGGTAGGGGTTTTGTGATCACACCATAGCATAATGGTAGGGGTTTTGTGATCAATCCATGGCATAATGGTGTAGGGGTTTTTCTAAGTGTGTTTCGGTAGCTGCACTTGAGAGCTAGAGTACCCTGTTACGTTTAACGTGTTTACCATTTTAGACCACAACGTTATTTAACGTCAGATGTGATTATGGTCACACGTTAAAACCGTTATAATACAGTATAAAAAAGTTATAAATATATAATATGTTTGTCAGGTCTGCGGGAAATTCTTAATCTATGGCTAAAATCAACCAGCGTATAGTAATGTTAGCATGTATCGTTATCATGAGGTTTTAAACTTGTTAATTCATAATTCCCACTTCTATTAACATATCGGCATGAATCCAGAAGCTTTTATGTTTAACTAACTACGACCCGCGGCTTTTATTGAGTGAAATTTTGTAAATCACGGTTTATTAAAATGTCGATATTGTATGGTGAAGCGGATGACCTGCTATCTAGTTTGCTTAATGTAAGTTTATCCGTCGATACGAGGGTGACGTTTGTCATTGGGCTTATATGCACTTATTTCTCCGAACGATTTTCAAATACTCGATCCGCTTGCCACATGCCATCAACGCTATGTATTCTTTATAAAACCTGCTTTGATTTTATTTAAGAAACCATCTCCGCGTCTTTCGCCGCAAAATAAACTTTAGTATTACGTGAGGGGACGATGTGGTGGCCAGTAAGATACTCGTGGTACGTTTGAAGATTGGCAGCCGCATCCAGGTTTGACTCGGTAAGCGAATAAGTGCTGTATCCACCCCTAATCGTTTACATACCTTCACATTCCCATAGCATACACACAGTTAGGCTTACATGCGTCTTCGTGTTCGGTCGTACAAGTTCTCAAGACATGTTAGGTTTGATCCCCCAGAATGGAGCTCATATATATATATATGGAGAAAGGGTTTTATTTTTTTTCTCTTATTTTCCAATTGCGTTAGTTTAGATCAGCCTAGTTGTCAGACACGAAATACACGTTTGAATTCGTCAGGCTCACCTGCCGATACATATGGGTATCTCACGAATTCTTATGTGTCTCTGAATAACTAGCTTAGTTTAGCTTAGACAGATTCGCGGTGTCTGCATCTTAACAGCCCGAGCTAAGTTTTGCCCAATTTGGCACGTTTGAGATTCTTGCCGACCGGTGAAGTGCCTTAAGCGCTCGCCTTAGTAGCCCGGTGAAGCTGTGATGGCCCCTCAGGCCAATAGCGTAGTCAGTTGGAAATAATAATCTCAAGCCGCTGAGTAAGCACGGCTATTTATACGCCTGCCCAACCATTATTATATATTAAATATATGTATATATACAAGTATACAAAAAGTCTACTCGGTGATTTCCGCACGGCTAAGCACCAAACACCACTTTCCCTCGGTTAAGTGAGTCAGAAAATTATAAAGTCGCCAGCCGCTATTATATTATTTGAAAGTGTTAATTTGAATACACAATTTGGAGTGTAACGGCGTAAGTCGGAACTATCTGATTCTCGTTTACGTCGAAACGCTTGTAGAGATAAAAATGACGTCTCAAGATTCTTAGGATGAAATAAATATGTAACAATGATATAATAACTAAAAAGCTGTAAATACGTTACCTACATGATATTTTGACAGATTAATTGTCAGACTTATAATAAAAAAACAAACAGACAGATTACCTTACGCGTATATAATTAATATGGATTGTCATGGAACGCCTTCAAAGTCTAAGTACGTACGACCAGAGTGGACGCTACAATCGAGCGTCGAGCGTGGCGTCGCGTGCGGCGCGTTCAGCGTCCAAGAGCGACGCTCGCGCGCCACTCAGGACACTCGCGTATTAATGCATACGTTTGAAACGAACGCCGGACGCGACGCTCGA
Organism: Antheraea pernyi; assembly: GCA_015888305.1. Lineage (NCBI taxonomy): Eukaryota > Metazoa > Arthropoda > Insecta > Lepidoptera > Saturniidae > Antheraea > Antheraea pernyi. Next base: position 184,789 of record MU159178.1, read on the forward strand.
TTATACCGTCCACTCTGGACGTACACTTACAGTTAAGTCGCAATAGGCACTATTGGAGAGCGGTCAACCATGAGTAATTCCCGTGTTCGAACGATATGATACCATAAAGTAAAAACCAGACTAATGATAATAATTACAATTTACAAGTTATTAGATTTAAATAATTAATACTGTAACTGAACATTCGAAAGAGAACACAGCTATTTAATTTTTTTAAGTTTTCACTTCTGGTGGCACTCGTTATCACTGTATCGACTTTTTTTTTACATATTTCCAACAAAAATTTGCTTCGGGACCGGAAAAAAGTAGTCGTTAAAAAACACTAATTCTATACAAGGAATATTCGTATATCTGTAGCGCTAGGCCACAATATTTTACTGTTGTTAAATTTTATATCGTAATTCAACTCGAACGAAGTCACGAGCGATTGTTAGTTTATTATATATCTTATACAAACGGTAAATTTTACACACACATTCGAAGGTTCTAGGTTGAAATTAGCATGTGAAATGTGACCTCGCTTTATGACTCACAATGGGAAGTGACTTACGAACAATGGACGTTAACAAACGGTGGATCTGATAATCGGATCATAGCGTTTTTACTAAGGCCGTATTCACTGAGTATTCTTACTTGTAATTTCTAATATCGGTTAATATTGTATGTGAACTTTCTACTCATATGTAGTATTTACAGTAATCGCCAATCGAATTGGCCGCTCTGAATATAGATGTAAGTTTGGACTCGCACATAATGACGTCAAAAGTTTAATAAAAAACAACGTTACAGGTTTCTTTGGCGGGATCTTAGGGTGAAATCTATAGAGCGTACTAAGCTTTATTTTAACATTAGCTAAGCTTAAACTTCGCTACTTAGTTAGTCAGTCTTAGTTTTCGAATTTATAATCTAACTAGCCGTTCCCACGACTTTGTCCGCGTGCAATAGTCACGAAGGCGAAGGATCTCAAAAGGAATAAAAAATTGAGCCGTCACGGGACGCCTGGCAGATGTGAAACATCGAAATTGTTTTGTATAAGTTATATGCCTAAAAGAACAGATTACGACAGGAATCTGCTATGGCATAATGTAAAGATGAAGCATTATAAATCGTTCCATAAAATAATGATTGTTTATTTATTTTATTACATAAATATTCATTTTTATTAAATACAAAATACATAAATTCAACTAGGCGCAGGCGCGGTGTGTTTGGCGGCATTTATCAAATGACGCTAGGTCGTCGGCTTGTGCCGCGTAACACTAGTATAACGAGTGGCCGACGAAACAATTGGAATGTTATGTTTATATAGGGTTACAAATGTTTTTGAGTATTTCGTTAATAGTGCAAAGTACGTATTTTGCGTCGCCACGTGTCGCCACGCCAACAATTAGGTTTACCCGCGCCTATAGATGTTTCACATCAAAAAATCGATATTGAAACATGCTTCATTGGTGCTTTGCTCCTATTGGTATTCGCCTTATGATATATTGCCTATATTGTTTAGCACCTATTGTTCTCAGCGTGGTAATATATCTTATAGCCTTTCGCGATAAATGAGCTATCTAAAACTAAAAGATTTTTTCAAATCGGACCAGTACTTCCTGAGATTAGCGCATTCAACCCAAAGAACAAACAAATCCTTCAGCATTTTGAAAAAAAAATGAAAGAAACAAGTTAATTGAAAATGAAACAAACAATGGAAGCCTTCTTGACATTTCTTAACAATTTACCGCCACGCAGCCGGATAGTTCGTAACGCATAACGATAATGTCTTCCCACATCTGCATTTAGTTTGACCATATACAAAATTTCGTGCCTATACACATACACGCAGGTACGGGAGTAGCATAAGCGTAAATTACACAATATTTCATTAGTGTCTGATTTCAATCGTCTACCAGTTAGTAATATGATAGCCGAGTGTGGTAATATCTAGGTAACTGAATCCCCCTGTGTTGGATCGGTCTGAGGTTACAACGATTAAGGTTGAACGGTTTGTGACCACGATTCTAGACAGATCAATTATCTCGTTGTAATGCGGTATTGCTGTTTTAGATTATTTTTTTTGTTGAGTTGTTTTTTATTGGGTAAAGGAATGGATAAAGTTAGATTTCCTTATGTATTACTAGGGAGACCGTGGACGTTATCCTGCTCTAATAATTAAAAACAAAATGGTTGTCTGTAAAGTCGCTTTACGGCCGGTAATTTTACGTGATAACGATTGGGACGCATCGGCCTATGGAGTGGAAGAGGGATAGATGCGTCTCAAGCCGAACGCTTAGGCCGATCGCGCCTCTCTATCGATTGTTCCGCGCTCTCGCACGCTCGGCTCAGGCGGAACGTGACAACGAGTCATGCTTTTTCGTGCGTGCAGCCGGCGTTCATTGATTTACAAGACGTTATCACATCAAACACCCTTGACGAATTATATACCTAAACCTTCCTCATGAATCACTTTATCTACTTTTGAAAATCCGTTCGGTAATTTTTGGGTTTATTGCGAACAAACAGACATACAGACGTGGCATAGGACTTTGTTCTATAATATCTAGTGATTGGCTTACATGTATTTCTGAGTGATATTGTTTGCTGCCGTTAATAAAAAATCTCTCTACAGTTTTTATTTCTATTTTAAACTTTATTTTTGGGAACCAATCTTTTAGATTATTACTGCCATTGTCGAGCAGTTATTAGTATTACAAGTTCTTCTTCCATTCCATTTTTAGTCTTCTAGTAGACTATTACTGCCATTGTCAAGTGAGTATCGATATTACAAGTTTCTTGATATAATTTCAATGAACTAACAAGATGGCCACCACGTTATTAGAACTTTCCATGGAGTTTTTGTGGCATCTCAGAATCATGGTCCGTGGTATTATTTTCCATTGACTTCACTTATGCACAATAAACAAACTATATTACATAAAACACCACCAATTTTACACAATATACTCTATATTGTAAGTAACACAAGATTATAAATAAAAAATAAAATCCACTACATGACAGACCAAAATCCCGCCAAAAACTCCCTCTACAGTGATATTACGCGACAAGTTGACAGATGCCAGAGACCTCGGCAATAGATAGGGAATATCACGAAATGTATATTAGGGTGACGTATAACAGTCGTTTTGTTTTTGGACAGTGTCTGGTTAATGTCAGAACAGCACGAGATCCCGAAATGATGGTAAACAGACAGAGAAAAAGATTATCTATAGATATAGTCTACGACAAACCGTATTGAACAGATGTTTTTATTTACTACTAGATGTGCCCGCGACTCCGTTCGCGTGAAATCTTTTGGTGGTAGAGCCACGCTGAAGCTATTACTGGTTTCAGCACGAATGGGTCGGCTCGCCCGGGGTAGTACCACCCTCTCATAGAAAACCGACGTGAAGTAACAGTGCTTGCATTGTTGCGTTTCGTTCGGTCAGTGAGAGCGCCGGAGACCCACCTCCCCTCCCCTCTCCTCTCTCTCTCCCTCTCCCTCCCCTAACCCTTTCCCCCAAAGAGTGGCAACGCACTTGCAACTCCTCTGGTGTTGTTAGTGTCCATAACGGTGGTGATCACTTAACATCAGGTGACCCACATATTCGTTTGCCACCTATGACATAAAAAAAAATGTAAAAAAACAGCTATTAATAAAGTCATCGGAATATATTAAGTCCGTTTACTTTTGTCTCGTACTTACGTCCCATCGTCATTAAAATTACAATAAATTTTGATAGAGTGAACTGATTTTAATGAAACTAAGACTAATAAATGTTACACGAGGTTAACATGAACGCGGTACTCTAGCAGTGATGCGTGGTCCAACAAACAGACATTTCAAATAATGGTTGAAATGTATTTTATGACTTATTCGTAGACACCTGCAACGATTTTTTTTTTCACAAAAATTTTAAAAGTACCGACACGTTTCATTTAGTTTCTAATTATATGTATAAATCTTGTGTTATTTAACTTTATATTTTTTTAATATATTAATGGTATTTTACGTGATATAGTTCGGTTGGTGTGTAGTCCGGTGAAGCTGTTAAGACCTCGCTAGGTCAATAGCATAGTCAGTTCGAAAAAAAAAAGTTCGGTTGGTGTGCACAAGTGATTTTGATGGGAAATTATACCTCGGAGCATGAATTTTGAGCAGCCAAGAAAACTACTTGGAAAGTTCTAACAAGGGAACCGCCGTCTTGTTAGAACATTGAAATCATCGCAAGCCACTTGTGATATTATTATCTACTCGACAATGACACTAGTGGTCTAGAAGAAGACTGGTTTGTTATAAAACAAAAAAAAAAATCTGCATTTTAAAATCAGAGTTCCATATTCAAATATCATATTCCATATTGAAAATTCGTTTTTTAAATATTCCTAACGTCACTTAAATTACGCCAGTTCCGGCAAATTATAATACGCCTTATGTACAATCAATGAATATAATAAATCACCGATGTCATCTTGGACGTGGTGAAAATAACATATTTATTTATTTATTTATTGAACACCAACACAATGTACACTGATCGTTATTAAAATAAGACACGCACAATTTGTAACGGTAAGTGTCCTCGTAATTAGAGGTGTAGACTGCATGCTTAGTCTGACAATGAGCAAACAGTTGGGGTTACAAATTGAAATTAAGATATTCACTGAGTTTACTTAATATTATATATTAAGAAAATTAATTCCGTAAACAAATTCAAACAAAATTTGAAATATAGTGGCAAATCACTAATAAACATTGTAATAATTGTTAGCTGTCATACATGATGGAGGCAGGGAAAAAAACATTACATCTGAGAGCAATTTGAGATTTGACGCAGAATTTATATACAATCTGCTTTAAAATTAATTTAATTGTATTGAAAGTACATTAGAATACTTTTGATTAGACTTGAACGCTGTTTTGTAGACCCGTACGTTGGTCGGTATTGTTGGTACAGACGTGTGTAACCGGCCTAAAATTAGAATGTGAAGTAGATGATTAACACTTTCACATACGTGTCTCGTGTATACTGCTTCTATAAAGGTGCATAATAATGTTAAACATAAAATTATGTATAAAATATGTGTAAACATTAAAAGCCTACGAATCACTATAATTTCAAAACGTCGCCCCGTCGTCGTTTCAATGAGTAAAAGATGTAATAAAGTCAAAATTAAAATGTAAATAGGGGATAAGGTGGCAAGATGGGGTACTTAAGCTTTAAAGGTCAATAATATAAAAAATACATAGTGAAACAATCATATTTATTTTTTAATTAACAACTAATTATTATTATTCTAATATTTGGTGTCATTAGGAACTTTTGGTAACACATTACAGAGAAAAAAAATAAAATAAAAAACAGGTGTTTTTCCCCGTCTTGCCCCATAGTGCTGGTAAGATGGGGTACCCCCTGAGGTAAGATGGGCTATTGAGAATGATCACAGAGAAAGATGATTATTCGACCTGGCAGAACTCGCAGACATGGGTGGCTTCGTCATCATCATCATCTATTCCTGCGCAGCTATTATGAGTCCATCTTCCACATAATGAGCATGATATGAGCACCCTTCAATGGATATGGAATATACTTCCTCACAATACATGCATGGTGTGTCCTCCTCTTCTTCACTTTCATCTTCAGATGATGAGACTCGTCGTCGTTTTGCTGTTTTCTCCGATTGGCTATTCTTCTTTGATTGTTCATTTTGAACTTTTGTAGCAGCTTTCTTCTGTTTTTTTAATTCATCTTTTCTCTTTTTTGTTTCTATTTTCTCTAGTTCGTACCTCAGGGGATGAATTTACAAAAAAATACAAATTCTGTGACTAGGACGCAGATGTGAAAAGCTTTTTAAGAAACTAATCAGTTGTTGACCAAGTCTATACAAATATACTGAACAGTGTATAAATATTGTCATGCAACGTGGGCTCGTATGTCGATACCGCTGAAGCGATTTTTAAGAAACTCTTTCTTGCAAATAGAGGGACTGTTTTAGAATGTTATTTAGATCATATATCATTACGCTTTTCCATTTGGACTGAGCAGTAATTATAAAATACACTTTCAAAGGCTAAGGATGACCTATAAGTAATACAGAAAACACACGGTACTCTTTTGAATCAGCAAAATTATTTTTACGAGACTGAAGTAACGCCCGCCAGCTAGTATAAAATGTGTTATAATATCAAAATATCTTATTGCCTTGAAAATAATAAAACATCTTGGAATCACATCACAGCGTCACCTATTGGGTCCAATTGTGAATCTAAACCATTCTTGAATCCACCTGAACACATACAAAAACTTTCGTCTAAATAGTTCCAGCCGTTTAGGAGGAATCAGTTACATACATACGGAGAGAATAATTATATATATAGGGGATAGGGTGGCAAGATGGGGTACTTAAGCTTTAAAGGTCAATAATATAAAAAAATACATAGTGAAACAATCCTATTTATTTTGTAATTATCAACTAATTATTATTATTATAATATTTGGTGTCATTAGGAACTTTTGGTAACATTATACAGAGAAAAAAATAAAATAAAAAACAGGTGTTTTTCCCCGTCTTGCCCCATAGTGCTGGTAAGATGGGGTACCCCCTGAGGTAAGATGGGCTATTGAGAATGATCACAGAGAAAGATGATTATTCGACCTGGCAGAACTCGCAGACATGGGTGGCTTCGTCATCATCATCATCTATTCCTGCGCAGCTATTATGAGTCCATCTTCCACATAATGAGCATGATATGAGCACCCTTCAATGGATATGGAATATACTTCCTCACAATACATGCATGGTGTGTCCTCCTCTTCTTCACTTTCATCTTCAGATGATGAGACTCGTCGTCGTTTTGCTGTTTTCTCCGATTGGCTATTCTTCTTTGATTGTTCATTTTGAACTTTTGTAGCAGCTTTCTTCTGTTTTTTTAATTCATCTTTTCTCTTTTTTGTTTCTATTTTCTCTAGTTTTTTCTGTTCAGCATCTTTTTTTTCTGGGCAATGACTTCTAATTCTTACTTGTAGGGAGACGACGTGATAATTGCTGTTTTTCCACGCTTTTTAGCAACACGACAGGATTTTTTAGTAAGCGGAAGTGGAAAAAGTTGTTTTGGAGAAGTCAAAACAAAGCTACTGTCACTTTTACCGCGTGTGGGCACATTAGCTGGAGCATTAGAGTTTTCATTTTTACGGTAAACAAACAAGAACAAAATTATTCTCATACGGAGTAAGATGGGGTACTCCGTTACCCCATCTCGCCTGCATAGCCATTTTATAAAAAAAAAGAGAGAAAAAAAAAACAACCAACAATCTTAAGGAAACACAGTACCTACCTTATTATAAGTTAGTTTAAGCGTTAATCACAGCAACACCTCACCAGCTAACGTTATTTAACAAACCACAGTCACGTATCAAACCAGAAGAAAATATGATAAACAATTTGCAGTAAAACACTTTTTTGAATTTTTTTCGACACCGCGCACTTGTGAACCCCTAAACTTAGGGCGACTGACAAATATCATGGCGGCGCGTCGAACGATGAATGAACAAGCGTGATTGGTCAATTTTAACTGTGAATTTCGCTGGGTACCCCGTCTTACCCGCTACCCCGTCTTACCTCCTTCTCCCCTACACACTAGGTATGTAACATTTTATCGGCGTCCGGTCTTTAACCCTCGCATTGGTGGCCCACGAATAAATAAAGAGGTCGTCCGCACAGCGCTAATAATGTGTTTACAAACAGACTACGGACTTTACGCTCTAGGGATCGCCGGCTAGGCCCCGCTGTAGGGATGGCGACATGAAATCGATTAATCAAAAATCCATTATTAGACAGAAGAATCGTTTATGGTATTCGATATTAAACATCGAATCGTTATCTGACGTTATATAATCGTAATTCGATGTTTATATATAGATAAAAATAACACCAGTGAAATGATTTAAAAAAAAACACGCATAAAAAGATTAAGAGTTCGAATAAAAAAAAAAGAAAAATATTTAAAAAAAAGTTTTTGGAGATTGGCGAGGTGAGTATGTCAGCGAACTATGCACTTTATAATGTATTTTTTTTTCTCGAACTGACTACGCTATTGACCTGGCAGGGTCTTCACAGCTTCACCGGACTACTAAGGTTGGCGCTTAAGGCACTCAACCGATTTGGGTTTTAGGTAACATACACAAGGGTGCACGCACACCTCGGCTTGGGATACGTCCGTGGGTACTGGAATAAGTCGCGTCTGACCTAGCTAACTATTCTAAGCTATTCATACATATATACATTTGTGAACCATACAATCGAAATTGCATGATTCACAAATGAATACGTGTATATCGGAACGACTTTATAATGTATGTAAAGGCAAAAAAGTGTAACAACGGATAAATAATACGCTATGTTCTTCTTAATGATTTCTCAATTGCTTTTATCCATATAAACATACTAGGTGGCGCTTTGGATTCTCGTGGGAAAGAATGGTATAAGTTGAAACATGTCGTCGCCCCGTACAAAGGGCGCGGGCGGCGGCGACAGAAAAAGGATTAAAAAGTTCGTACACTGCGGGCTCCTTGCAATGCTTCTCGAAATAGAACTGTCGTTTCCTACCATCGGCTGAATCTAACACGTGTGTACGTTCGCGCTATCGACCTCGCAGTGTCAGCAATATAATCTATGTTTATAAATATATTTATTAAGTAAGAAACAATATCGCTTTTACCGTCTCTGTATTTCTTTAATACGTCTAAATTATATAACTGATTTTGAGACGGTTTTGCCACCATTATTTATATAAGTTCTTTCGGAAAGTGTGTATATATATATTATACTATTTTCTACTCGCTGCTTTGCTTGCGTTAATGTAGTTAACTTTACGCTTGGAAACAGTGCTTTATTTCTTGATAGAAGGTATGTATGCATGTCTATTTTCTGTTCCATTAACGATATGAGTGCAAATTTCCGTGATGATCGACGATGTTGTTAAGGCGTGAGAACTATTGACGTATAAAAACCGAAGACGCAGTCTCGAATAAAAGCTGCGTTCAAAACCGGCCGCAAAAACTTCCCAATATACATACGTGGTTATAGTTATGCGATAAACTTATGATTTTGCAATTTCAATCTCACCTGAATGACTTAAAGTTGTTTTTACAAGGACGCAAGCGACACGAGACTATTTGAAATGACTGCATAATCCAAAATTATGCACTCACATTTGCGTGCCGTCTGTGAGACGTTAAGTGTTCATATTGGGTTTATGTATATCGATGGTGAAACTTTAACAGCTAAACGAACGAACGTACGAATTTATAATAGTAATTAGGATAATAGTAAGAATAATACACGTATATTTTATTTATATGGATAAGATAATTGTCGATGTGTTCTAATAAAGTGTATTGAGGTGCCTACACCTCAACACAGCAAGGTCTTGACAGCTTCACCGGACTACTAAGGCGGGCGCTTAAGGCACTCAGCTGATTTTATTTGACAACTCGCTCAAGGGTGCACGGGTTTATCAATTTCTTACATTTTCTGATATTAAAATGGCTGTAAATTCATGAAATATTGGTCGGATAACTTTTTTTTTTTTTTGAGTCAGTTCTTTTTTTTCTTCCTACTTTTAGCGGTTTGCTCGAAAAATTAAAAGAAAATATACTTTTTTCAAAAACTGTACTTTGACGACTCCTACTGGTGAACCAGTGCGAGTTACACAAAAAAACACTACTCCCCACAAGTTCTATCAAACCGATTTGCAATATTGTAAAAGCCGGGTAAGCATTAGAAATTTGAAAAAAAAAAAATTTTAAGTACTTAAAATTAATATTAAAAGCTCAAACTTGGTGTGATTTTTTTTCTATATGTAGATTAATATTTAGCATGAGCAACGAAAAAAAAATGCGGAAATGAACCACCTACTATTCATACATATATGAGTTGTTCAAACATTTATGTGTATTAATTTTCCCTTTACGGCACATATTTATTACATATTTCAATGAACTAGTGGGTGCCTAGTGGTCGACATTCGACGATAGCTCATTGATTTCTTAAAGGGATAAATATTATAATAATAGTTGTATGTTATAATATCATTGTTGAATGTATAATGAAAAAGGGTAATTGCAACGTAACAGTAAAATAATATACCTCAACAACTCTTATATATATTTCGTATCGGATAATTTTCTAAACTATTTCAGTTCGAAAAGGGGAAAAAAATAAGACCCTTCCACTTGCATGTGTAAGCGTGAATGTGTGCACGTGTGTGGAGGTGATATGTGTAATGTTGTCGCAGTGATGTAAGATTTTGAGTCACTGTATCGCGCGAGCAGCGCACTCAAGGGCTCCACGCCGCGGGAACGGACCTAGGCTAGAGCCGCTGCCGAGGGGGGCCTAATCTGGTGTGCGAACCCAAAGTAAACATTCTTATCTTTTACCTATTACAAAAAAAATACTTTCGAATTTATTTTGTCTAATATAGTTAAGTATGCTTATGTAATTAAGTATGTTACTTACCTCGGGCATTGTATGTAAATCTAATTTTCCCTTTACGGCACATATTTATTACATATTTCAATGAACTAGTGGGTGCCTAGTGGTCGACATTCGACGATAGCTCATTGATTTCTTAAAGGGATAAATATTATAATAATAGTTGTATGTTATAATATCATTGTTGAATGTATAATGAAAAAGGGTAATTGCAACGTAACAGTAAAATAATATATACAGTCGAGCACAGCAACCTCCTTTACAACCTTTTTTGAAGTCCTTTATTGACAGATGTCAAAATGTCTTTTTTATTTACATGTGTATATATGTTGTGTAAAATTGAAGCAGTAGTGTGAGTAATGCATATTTTAATTAATTTAATGTACTTCTAATGCATTTTATATAAAATAAATAGCTTTCTGCACTTCTCCTCCATATAAACTTTAACTATACCAAATTTCACGTTCATCTGTTCGCGCAATTCCGTTAAAAAGGGATACAAAGTTTAGGCTTCACGTATAAATATATATGATATCTCTCAGATAATATCATCAATTTAAAATTATGCGCGGAAAAAAAAATGCGACGAGATTTTCGAAGATTATTCTAATTAACTGTAAATGTTAAAACGAGTCTTAAAACTTTACTTCTTTTTTAACTAACATATTTAAATTTAATAATTTAAATTAAATTATAATATTAATATTATTAGAACAATAATATTTGTTTCCTATACGATGTTAACTAGTGTAACGCTATCTGTCTCTCTCTATTACTTAGCTACAAGGAACATATTACAGAGTAACGACATAAGAAGCACACGTGACGCACGGTCTGATTTTCTACTCTTTTAAGATATTTTTTTAGATAATAGTGTTAGGTTTTATAACAAAGTCCCAAAGTACATTACCGAATTGCCGGGTCGTGAGTCAAGAACCATGTCAAGCGGGTTTTAATGTCTAAAGGTTATTATAGGGAGGCGCAATATGCCAACGATAGTGACGTCTTGAAACTACGGCCCTCTCTGTGCACCACCCGCTAAAAACGAATGCTATGTTTTGTAAAAATATATCATGAAATTGTAAATCAAATTAAGTTTGTTGTCGGTTCTTCTCGGTGACTGGGTTGTTTTCCGAACCGGCGCGGCGCGCGCCGTTTTGACGCTCATAAGCGCCCTCTCCGGACCTAAATTGAATAAAATATTTATGATTTTGATTTTACTAGGTCTGGCTATTTTGAAGACTGAAAGTTTTTTTTTTGTTATTTCAGGGTGGCTACGAATACTCCGCATCTGGTGAGCTTGGGCACCGGCCGACTCAGCACCGCTGTCACATTACACCCTATCAAACAAGGTAAACCTACTAACTACTTTATAAGAAAATCTCGGTTAGTGCTACTTAAAGGGAGATTCCATAGAAATTCAGTTACATATATTAAAGCATCGATTTTGATATAGAAACGCTTTTGTGAGCTTTAGATCCCATCGTTAATTTTATGGGTCGTTTATGAAATATGTCAAGCAAAATTCAACCTTTTTAGATCCTCTCTCCCTCCTTCGTCACACTGTCACATTTTTTACTCCAATCGATATTGCGTCATGAATGTTAGATCCACCTTTGTGCATATACAAATACATATTAAAAATAAATAATACGTGAAGCCCAAATTTTGTATCCATTTTTAAAGGAATTGCGAGAACGGATGAACGTGAAACTTGGAGGTAACAAGTTTATATGGAGGAGAAGTGCAGAAAGCTATTTATTTTATATAAAAGGCATTAGAAGTACATTAAATTAATTAAAATATGCATTACTCACACTACTGCTTCAATTTTACACAACGTATACACACATGTAAATAAATAAGACATTTTGACATCTGTCAATAAAGGACTTCAAAAAAAGTTGTGAAGGAGGTTGCTATGCTCGACTGTATGTATTATTTTACTCTTACGTTCCAATTACCCTTTTTCACTCTACATTCAACAATGATATTATAACATACGACTATTATTATAATAACTGAGTAACCATGATAAAAACCTTTAATTATAGAAGTAAGTTGACAAAAGAACCCGTTTAAAGTTCAAAGTTTAAAAAATCAATGAATTATGGTAGAATGTCGATCACTGTTAAAAATAAATATTTCGCTCACTTAATTAAAAAAATAGTTACAGATTTATGTTTTTCGTTTTTGACTAGAAAGTAAATCAACGTTGCGAAAATATACGTTCAATTCAACAGCCATTTTTTTAATACGATAAAAAAAACTAAGTACGAAAATTGATGACTGTTCTCTTTTTTATGTAAATGTATGAAAAACTTAATCACGAAAATAGTTAATTAAGTTAAGTAATATGAAATAAATCCATGTTTTAATAAAAGTTATTACATTATTTGCTTTAATTTATTTAAAAAAAAATCATTAATTCATATTTATGTAAAAAAAATATTACCTATGTACGTAGCTTTTTTCGGTGACATTGCTATTTAATTCCGTTTTATGCTAATTAATATAGTGTATTATCGTGGTACTCCGTCTGAATTTCATCTCTAACAGATGATTCAAGTAGCATTCATTCCTGCTAGGTATGTGTGTGAGTTGTATTCCGAACCGGCGCGGCGGTAGTTCTAGACGATCATAAGCGCCTTCAGAGAACTTAAATTGTATAAAGTCTTTTTGATTTACTGGTATGCGCACCCTTTGAAGAATTAGAATTGGCGATATAGAAAACATAAAGTTTGATTGTTATTAAATGTTAGAACTAGTGCGATAACTCTGTGTGAATATTTTCACTGATGGGCAAACTCATTAGTCAAAACCACAAGTCATTTTATTATTATTTGAAGTATGTTATCTATACAAGGTGAAAGGTCACACCCTCACAGTATTCTAGGATATGATACTTCATGGTCGCATTTAACATATAAAATAATAATGTCACATCAAATACTAATAAACAACATAGAGGACCTTAGTTAAAGTTTGTTCTAAAACTTTTAAAAGTATGGGAACGACACTTTTACATGTAAAATAATCACGCTTAGGTTCAATGAACAATTTTAAAGGGGCGCTTTTCAAGGTTAATCATGCTTATGGTTGGAATGTTGGAAACAAAGGGAAGCGGATCGAGGTGCGGGATGCGGGTCGGACTACGCGGCAGGGCATGATTCCTTCGTTTCCGTGTTTATTACACCAATTCGTATTTGCGTAAATCACCTGATGTTGGGTGCCTATCAGTTTTGCATTTCTCGAGATAATTAGGTCAAATAAAAGCACCTATTTTAATAATTAATTTAGAACCAGAAACAACGATTGGTTCTCCTGTAAAAATATTGCCGGCGTCTAACCTAACACTCAGTATAAATAAAAATATTAGTGGAATAATAAATAACAATATTAGTGGAAGTTCTGACTAATAGAGATCATAATAATGAACGTTTTCAGGTAGGGTGACCATAGGGTCTGATCCGACATGCGACATTTACGTGTTGGGTTCTGGTGTCGCGAGCGTGCACTGTCGCGTCGAGAACTCGCACGGCGTGGTTACCCTCTATCCCATAAGTGGGAGCACGTTACTCGACGGTCTGCCTGTTGAGAAACCCACCAGGCTGTCACAAGGTCTGTACAATTCTATTCAAGTAGTGTTTACTTTTAATATTTTCTATGAGGTTAATATACTGTTAGCACTCTCTGTACTACTATTGACTACAGCGGGGTTGTTATTAATGACCTGTGATGCCATTGGTCGAAAGTCATCGGTCGTTCGTGGCTTGACTGATTTCTATAAAAGGCGAGTCGGTCGAGTCATTGGGGACATTCTCGCTCAGAGAGTTGAGCGAGAGTTGAGCTATTCACGTATACGGTACAAACGGCGGTTCGTGGTAACTATGTTCAGTATTTCTGTATCGGATAACGTTGTATTTGATTATTCTTGGTGGACTGGACCTGACGTGTCCCGACGTGTCGGAGGAGCTGGTCTCGACTTAACCTGACATATCGAAGGAGCTGGCCTATGAAGGGCATGGCGAAACGTTTCCGTGGGTCGCTCTCGTGTGGAGCGTTGGCCCATCCATGTCGAGTGTGGTATACGAGAATAGCTGTGTTCAGTAGGATGTTACTGAATCGACTGATCGATATTATTATTTTCTGATTGAAAATTGCTAACAATACTATTAATAAATTATTTTTTTTACGAGTTAATTAACGCTATTTTCCTGATGGGTCTTCACAGCTTCACCGGACTAGTAGGACAAACACTTATGGCACTCGGTGCTTGACAAAGGTGCCAAAGTACTCGAAACTCGGATCGGACTGTTGCCTTGAATGCAACATATAACAATTAGTGAGTCACACATGTGTACCAGCATCTGAGCCTCACGAACTCAAACATATATTTTGTATCCGTCAACTCTGTTAAGCGTTGACACACGAATTTGCCGTACGTGATAGTTGTGCTGGCCTATGTACCTATATATTCATATAAGCAACACTATTATAAGTACTAAGCTGTAGATACCTACATGATACTTCGACAAAACAAATGGCACGATAACGCACACATACGTAAAGTAATATTGTAACGCCACGTTGTCTTTGATGAAATGTGGAAGTAAGATGGCATATTCTCAATATCGGTGGTGAAAAAGGAATAGTTATATGTTGCTTAGATACAGCCGGTAAAAGTGAGCTAGCTAGCCAAATTTTAACGCGCCGTTGTTGAAACGCTTATAACGTATTTACAGCTTTTTAGCCATAATATCATTGTATATAATTACGAATTCTGCAATTTATGTAAACACCTAATTGTGCTATCAATGAGTACACGAGTAATTATAAACCGCTGAAGATTCCGTCAAACTTAACACTTAGATAGGTATATAATACATTGTTATACATACATATAAGTATAATTTACAAATGTGAACTAAATTAATTTTGTGTCCTACAATTAATTATACATCCGATAAATTTTAGTACTAACTGTACGTCACTATTTACAACAAAGAACAGCAATTTGCTCCTTCGGTCATAATTGTTAATTTATAAGAAACTATATGGTAGGCTAACAAACAAATGTCGATCTCGTGAGGCACAAATCAACAGGCTGTTAGGTAGCATATACGCTTAAAAATATTATACCTGATTTATTAAGAAACTTTGAAAGGGTAAAAAGGGATTTATTGCAAAATCATAATTTTTATGTAAAATGTATTTTTACGTTGTCTTTCCACATTTATACGTCCTTTATTTTTACTAAAGTATGACATTTACGCAGGCATGATATTCAAGAAAAAGAATTGTGTAGTATTATTATCAAGCCAAGATACAAGTTTTTTTTTATATCGTAAACGTTTTATTGAAACTATTCGATTTAGGGTATTAAAATCGCGTTTTTAATCTTGACTAATTAATTAATTTAGAAGAAGGAATATTGGAAAATAAATACTAGACAAAACCTGAACCTAAGAAATGTTCTTGTAGTACTACTATATGTGGGAAAAATATAGAACTGTGGATTTCTCAAAGTTTGAAGTCGCCAATACGTCGTGGGCTGGCGTGGTGATTACGCCCATACCTTCCTTCGGGAAGAGGCCTATGGCCCTGCAGTGGGTCTCTTACAGGCTGATGATGATGTCCAAGATAATCAACGCTACAAGGTTAGCTGATGCGAGCCATGGGCGTCACCGTATTTTTTGTTTATATCATAGTTGGCAAACGTACAGGTGGATCACCTGGTGTTAAGTGGTCACCACCGTCCACGGACACTAACTAACAACACCAGAGGAGTCACAAGTGCGTTGCCACCCTTTGGGGGGAAGGGTTAGTTAGGGGAGGGAGAGAGGAGAGGGGAGGGGAGGTGGGCCTCCGGTGTTCTCACTGACCGAACGAAACGCAACAATGCAAGCACTGTTACTTCACGTCGGTTTTATATGAGAGGGTACTACCCCGGGCGAGCCGACCTATTCACGCTGAAACCAGTAGTAGTTTCAGCGTGGCTCTACCACCATTAATTGGCCTTGCCTGCTTTATTGAGCGCCTTTCACTGTACCCCTACTCCGTGGTCTGGTACTGAATGTAATGCGACATGCGATAGATGAATGAAAACATTAGAGACGACGGTCAAAAATTACCTAAAAAAATAATCCGCCAAATAGAGATCTGGATCTTAAAAATAGAGCCGAGGGGTTAATGAATGTGATGGTAACTTACACAGGTAGCATGCTGACGATAGGCCGGTCGAACTATCTCCGTTTCAACCATCCGGCTGAAGCGAAACTGATGAAGTCCATCCTGCCGTCCGGTCATTGCCAGAACAATGATTGCTTACCGCCCTCAGGTTTGTACATACTACTGTATTAAAAAAAGACTTCTCTAATTTTTTTTTATTTACAAAACACACATTTCAGATAATAAGTTCGGATATTTACAGTTACTATTGATTGTTTTTTTTACTGCTATATTATCCAAAACTATATGCATGCACATCTATGTTTAACAAATATAATCGTACAATCTTATAAGAGTATGCTAACTTAAATATATTATATTAAAGAGAAAACCTGTGTTTATGGACTATGTCACGAAATTTACTCAGACTAAGATGAAATATGTCTATGTCGATATTGTCACAGCAGGAGACGCCATTAGTGATAATATTATATGAGCGACACATGTTAGCAATCGGATTATTAAAGTAAACTTTATTTATATAGAAAGGAATATGATACAGCCCTGTGCTCCGAAAGTTGACCGCGAAAGTTGTAGTCCGGTGAAGCTGTTAAGACCTTGCTAGGTCAATAGCATAGACAGTTCGAAAAAAGAAACCGCGAAAGTTGGTGTTAAAATTAAGCAAGTATAGTAATTGTCGACATATGAGAATGTTATAGTGGACTTTGTACTTCCGCCTTAAAATGTCTACTAGAATATTTAATAATAGATTTCCGCAGAGTAACGCCTTCTTCAATCAAATATGAGAATGCACATAAACTGTATACTGTAAACGAAATCTCAAAATCAAAATCATAATCACTTTATTCAATTTAGGCCCTAAGAAGGCACTCATGAACGTCAAAACTACCACCGGTTCGGAAAACAACCCAGTCATCGAGAAGAACCGGCAAGAAACTCGATCTGGTTTATCTTTTTAACAAATATATATAATATTTAGAATAATAATATATTCTATATAATATTAAAAGTCACAAACGTTTTTAATGGATGCACAGAGATGAGTCAATTCCAGACATCACCATCGTTCACATATTGATCCACTTTATAATAGCCTTTTGACACTAAAACCCGCTTGACATGGCGCTTAAATTCGTAATCCGGCAAATAGATAATATCCCTTGGGACTTTGTTGTAAAATCTAACACTATTTCCCAAAACTCTCGTAGTATAAATACTTAACTATACACTTTACTCATACAGACACTTCTACACACTTACACATACATAAAACTAATATAACATAATACATACTTACCTTACGTTTCACTATAAAAATAATTTTTCAAATAGGTTTACAAATGTTTTGAGGAAACAAACATAAAATAATGTGTGTGTGTACTTATGTACACGCGTTAGAAGTTATACTTCTTTGGCGTAACGAGATAAAAATCTTTTCCAATGTTTTGATCTTTCGCCTTATTCTACGTTTGTAGAAAATACGACACTAAAAATAGAAAAGAGGCATTTAATATATTGAAAGTTTTAATACAAAGAAACAAAACGTTGACTATAGCTAACTTCAGGGTGTCGGTTTATCGTGACGGTGTGCGGGCGCATCGTAAAAATTTACTCATAATTTTTCCCTAACGCGCCAAAAGAAGTATAACTTCAAAAAAACAATTGAACTTAGAGCCTCCTTGTCTTTTAAGTCGGTTAAAAATAGAACCTATTCTAGTTGCCGGTCACAATAATATCTATCTCCTAACCAGGTTACCAAAATCACGACCAACCAAACAACCTCTGTTACCAAACCAACAACCTCTACAAAGAGATGAACCCTCTAAACCGTCTCGATCAGGAACTAGACATGACCTTAAAAGAGATCTCTAGGAAGAAACCGCCGGTCGCTCCGAAGAAACAATCGAACCGCGATACGGATCAGTCCGATTCGAATTCCGACCAGGAGTCGAAACCGAAAATGTCGAGTATCATGTCGAAAGTGTCCAAGTTCGAATACTACGCGAAACAGCAACGGTCCGTCGGCAGGAGCCAGTTCTATACGACGAACGATGTCGAGATATCGCCGAAAGTGTTCAGCGCTAACTCGCTAACAGTCAACACGCCCGCTAAAGACGTCCTCGGTGGCAAAACTGTGCCCAATTATATCAAGGTCAAAGAGAAAATTATTGATAACAATACGGCCGAAGCGAGGAACTGCTCTTATGCGAACGTCACCGTGAGGAATAAGACTAGAGTCGATGATATAGTGAGGAACCTGGATGAGACGTACAAACTGCCGAAGAAGGTGAACAACGATCGGCAGGATAACGTCTACGGGAAGATTAACAAGGATGTCGTACCTGTAGACGTTTCTAGAAGTGGCACGAACGAGGAGACTCAGTATGGGAGGATCGGGAAGGCCTTCGACAGGAACCCGCAGTACTCCCCGGTCTATGTGAACCATTACGACAGGAGTCACGATGCGGAGAATCGCAGGATGAAGGTATGTATGTAGTAGTTTGTAGAAATTTTCAATTGAATCTTCTTTTCAGACGATGTGAATTAGATTCTATGAAACGAAAAAGAGAGATATATAGGTTTTAGGCTGGGAGAGAGTGAGAGAAATCTATAGCACATTATTTTCTATTGGATCGTAATGACTATCGCGCACTTTAAAAAAATTATCTGTGTTGTGTATTATTAACATTGTTAATATAAATGATATTATAACTATATAGATACGTCATAAGCGTTTCGACAGCGCCTTGTTTAAAACTTAGCCAGCTAGCTTATATTTGACAGCTGTCCCGTCAATACCGTATCTAAGCAACATATAAATATTTCTTTTTCACCGTCGATATTGAGAATATGCCATCTTACTTTCTTGAAGGCAAGGGGGCGTCCAGTAATTCCGTGAGTGGTTTTGGGGAAATAGTGAAAAAAAGTGTAATAATTTGAGAAATAAAAAAGTTAATAATTTCCCTACGCCAAACCAATACACAAATATTCTCCTATATATTGCAATTCATGAATCGATGTAAAGTTATTGTATAGTATTGATGTTTCGAAATGTAATGTAATAATAAACATGACTAAATACAATAACAGTAAAAAAAAGTAAAAATAAAAATAATAAAGCAACAAAAATCAAAATAAACGCATTAACACTCAAAAAACAAATTTTGAAAGGGCTCGCGTGAAATTAGCGGTAAATCTCACGACATCTCACCAGAGTGATAAGGGGTCAAAAAATCCTCAACAACGCCCCACATAATTTATGGACGAGCCTCAATCAAAAACAAATAAGTAAATACGTAACGTTTCAAATAAGTTTGTGACATAATTAATTTGATTACACCTCCCCCCACTCCCACTTTCTTTCCGGCCAACCTCCACACGGCCTTGCCGTTATCGCAGTCTTGATAAACGATTTGATAATAGACTGTGAGACTATTAAAAACACGTTTCAAACAATACTTTATATTTGTGGTATGGAAAAAGTTAAAAGAATAAAGTCGGTTTGTGTGTGTGAATTTATAAATGAATTTTATTATAAACAAGCTGACCCGTACCCATTTCGTTGGGCGCTAATTGGCACTATCAAGCTACAACTTTTCTCTAGAACTCGATCATATGTCCCTCATCGCTTCGGGCTAAGACGCATCGGAAGCTCTCAAAAGGAAAAAATACTTCGATTCTCCGCTCCTATTTGTCTTAGCGTGATGATATGTAGCCTAGGACACTCACAAATAACGTGGCTTTCTATTGGTAAAAGAATTGGAAGAAGAATAAAAGAGAAAGTCGGTTTAGTAGTTCCTGATATTACCCCCTACAACGATACAAACTCACAAACTCTACTTCTTTATAATATTAGTATAGATTATTAAAATTCAATAATTTGTATATTGAAGTTGTCTGATTTTCATTTTTTTTATGTCATTGGTGGCAAACGAACAGGTGGGTCACCTGATGTTAAGTGATCACCACCGTCCATAGACACTAGCAACACCAGGGGAGTCGCAAGTGCGTTGCCAGCCTGTATTTGAAGGGAAGGGAAGGTGCTCCTCCAGCGCTCTCACTGACCAAACGAAACGCAGCAATGCAAGCACTGTTACTTCACGTGGGTGTGTCTGTGAAAGGGTGGTAGTACCCCGGACGAGCCGACCCATTCATCCTGAAACCAGTAATAGTTTCAGCGTGGCTCTACCACCATAAAATATCTATTATACCATATCTATTGCCAATCCGAACAATAATTATATACAGTACATTAATTAATCAAAAGTTATGATGAATTGTAAAATCTTAATACAGAACATCAGTATTAGATGTAAACTACGCGTCGCTAGCCTGACACAAGACGCGCAAGCGCAATACGCTCGGTCACGCTTTACTAGCGTGTTATGATGCGATATCATAACTTTATCTCCTGCCGTAAATACCCCTCAACTTAAGAAGTTTTCACTTTAAAAAAATAATTATTGGAGTAATAGAAACCACGGGATACGGTTAGTTAATTGATTGCGATATGACGCAACGATAACGCGGGCTACTGCGGTCTCCTTGCGACAATTTCGTTGATACTGTGTTTCCGTGTTTTAATCGCGAGTGATGTGTGAAAAGTGTATGTGTGTGTTTGAATTAATAATAATATTTACGACATAATGAATTAACTAATTATAGTTTTATATAATTACGCTTATCGTGGAATGGGGGGGCGAAATTAAATCAACTTTATTCGAGAAATGGTCTTGGGAATACCACGAGTGTTAAAATTACCACCGGTTCTCAAACGTCGCAATTGTAAAGAAAAATGTTTAAGAACAACTCGACCGCGAGAGTTTTTGTTTCTATTATATGTGATGATTTTGGCTAAAAAAGAAAGCTTTTGCTGTTTTATGAGATAAAGATATATAATAGGATTCATTTTAGGCTGGACTTTTATCTTTTTACTTGATTATTTCTTTTGCCATTACTACTTAATTCTTATGACTATTTTAATAATTTTATGTTAACTGAATCTAAACGTTATCATTAATTTTGAGCTCTCATGGAAGAGTGTAAAAATATTAAGCTTAAATAAGAATGAAAAGTTCTCTATTTGCTAATAACCTGCCAATATCTACAAAATCAGTTCAACTGTCTAAGAGATTAGCCCATAGATATTCCAATCTTATTTATATGTATACCACCTGATACCCGCGACTTCGTCTGCGTTGTTTATTATCTCAATGGTTTTTTTTATATCTCAAAGAGATTAGGCATCGTTTTAGCGAAAGTTCCCAGGCGGCGTAACTTTTTCCGAGACTTTCAACAGTTATCGTTATTTTTCAACCGATTTACAAGAAAATCTTGACAAATTATATAATTTATAGCCTAAACCTTTTTCGTGAATCACCTCTGTCTATTAATGATATCAAACCTCATAAAAATCCGTTCAATAGTTTAAGAGTTTATCACGAACAGACAGACAGACGCGGCGGAGGATTTGGTTTTAAATATGTAGTGTTTATTTTAGTTAATGCAATATACAAATTAATTAAATTAATAAAAAATTTAAAAAATGGCATTGGGTCAAAACCAATTCAAAATCATTCGTATCTAAATCCGATTAAATTGAAAATAAGTAGCCTTGAACAGTGGTCGTCAAATTGCGGCTCTCTCACTTGGTTGCGGCTCTTGCACAAAGTGTTTAATGTAGAGATGAAAATAAGATCTATTAAATAGCCAGGCAAAAATAGGCGTACAGAAAAGAGGCACATTTAGCACACAAGAGGGTTGTTTCTTAAAAAAAAGGCAAGGTCGACAGTATAATTTCAAACATAATTATTCCTATACGTTACTACTAAAGTTTAAAAAATGCTCTTTGAATAAAGTAAAATTGTGTATTGTTTATATTAATTAGGCTCTGTTGAATGACTAGTTTTTGGATAATTGCCCTAAAACTATTTACGAAAAATTCCGCTTCAAATGGTCATAGTCCTATGCCCATAGGTTTAGTAGTTTTGACGTTACGTAGCCTCAAAATAACTGTATTTTCATTATATATACCTATACATATAAGTCTAAGAGAAGTGCAATAATTCTTAGAATCTGATCAATAGTTGTGAAGTATACATTCTAGAAACTATTGGAATTTTCTTTATCTTTTCCTAATGAATGTGTCGATTGAAAGTATTGGCCATTAAAATGTCATTTTTATTTTATTCACTGACGCACTTTTTTTTATCAATTTTTATCATCCTTAAAAGAATATGATATAAATAACAAAATCGAAGGATACAATTGCGTGGTTAATATATCTCTAAACAATGGACTTAATCGAAATTACTTATATATGATTAAGGAATAGTGCTGTTCGAAATTTTATTATAACACACCTGAGCAGTGATTGTCAAAGTATATACTAATCACAACTCTGGGTCCTTGCCCTTTCTCAACACAAGATTTTTATCTTGATTCGAAAGTGGCTCTTAAAATTAATGTTGTTTGTCTATCGAAGCTTACAATTAAAATGCGTTACAATATTTAACGGTATCCAATACAGAAGGCAAATCGGCATATCGATTACAACTTTCGCTTTTAGAAGTAAATAAAAAAAAGTTTAGTCGCATCGTGATATGAGTGCTTCCGTGACGTGTTCAAAGTTATCTTGTAATTTGTACAATGTATATTATTTACTTGATATATTATTGCAATGTTTATTTTTCTATTTTTAGAAATCAATAAAATCTATCTTAATAATATAAACTTCGCCTTAAATACGGTTACCGTTGAAAAAAGACAAATAAATAAACGCGATAAAATTTTGTAATAATTTTGTTAAAAATAAAAAAGCGTAAAGTAGAAAAAAATGGCACTGAAATCAAAGAAAAAGGATCCGTCACATAAACAACTGCTAAGACTATTCCTGGACAACCTGAAGAAGAATACCCTCGCACTGAAAGATCTAAAGTCATCTATCGATATTAAATACAATAGAGATGGTAACCTCGATAGAATCATCGATATATCGAAGTCCGTCGATCAGAAACTCGACGTCGTTCACAAACTACGCAACGATATAAAAGTTTACCGTACGATTAACACGATATTAACGAACCATTATATAAAAGAAACGAGGAATCACGAAAACAGTATCGATGCAAAGATTATAAACCTGGAGAAACAAATAAAACAATCGTACGATGACTTGAAGGACGAGGTCGCGAAAATGGCTTCGACGATCAACGTCGCGAGTCAGAATAATTGTGTATTTAAAAATATATCATCACCGATACAAAATAGTAACGTTTTTGTAGTCGGAAACGATTTTAAAAATAACCAATTCAATGAGCTATATCTAAGAAATGAGATTTACAATACTATTATTAGGAAGATCGACAAACTCTTTTGTAACTTGGTAAGTTATTTTGATCAAGTAAGTGTCACTGGCAAAAAATTGCAGTTTGTATATTTGACGCCACCTACCTACCGATATGTATTTCGACCCTCTGACTCCGAATCTGGAGTCACTACTTTTTATATAATCAAAACGCCGAATTTTTTTTCGGTTTTTTTTTTCAATTTACTCGTGATTTTTAAAGCTTGCAGTCCAAACTGACTCCAGATTCGGATCCAGTGGCTCGAAATACATGTCACTAGGCAGGTGGCGTCAAATGTACAAACAGCTGTTTTTGTGTGCCGGTGAATTATCGGCAAGATATGAACTGTATTCCTCATGGTAAAATTATAGAAATAATCGCAGTTATTTCACCGTATTAAAAATACCGCAAACGCGTCTTTGCTACCGTTGGAATAGTCGTGGTTACAACAGTAGTAATTTAACATTATAAGTAAGTTATGTGATCACTTATGAATAAATTATCAAACCAATCACTCCACACACCACTCTATTTTCCTTATGGTAAAATTATAGATAGAATCACTATTGTTATGCCGGTTTCAAAATATTGTTAAGATTTCTCAGCTACCAGCGGCATTGTCGTAGTTACATTGATAGCTACATAACATGTGAGTTATATTGTCACTCATCAATAAGTTCCTCATGGTAAAATTATATGATTAATCGCTATAGTTACACATCTCTGAAATATTGCAAACGTTTCTTTACTAACGTTAGAATAGGCAAAGTTACAATAATATTGAATTAGCATAAAAGTAAGTTACATAATCAGTTAACAATTACTTCTCAATTAAATGAATTCATTGTATTCCTCATAATAAGAACACAAACTATCTATTGATATAATGATTGATATGCATAACATACGTCATTTAATTTAATTTGAACGATCACTCTAGCCCATAGTATTTTATGTACCAATTTATATATTTTATATTTTAAATGGTGGTAGAGCTACGCTGAAACTATTACTATTTTCAGCATGAATGGGTCGGCTCGCCCAGGGTAGTACCACCCTCTCATAGAAAACCGACGTGAAGTAACAGTGCTTGCATTGTTGCGTTTCGTTCGGTCAGCAAAAGCGCCGGAGGCCCACCTCCCTTCCCCTCTTCTCCTCTCCCATCTCCCACCCCTAATCCCTTCCTCCAAAGGGTGGCAACGCACTTACGACTCCTCTGGTGTTGTTAGTGTCCATGGACGGTGGTGATCACTTACAGCAGGTGACCCACCTGTTCGGTTGCTACTTATGACATAAACAAAAAAAAAATAGCAGAAATTATTGGAGATAATGTAAGATTACAATTTATAAGACTTTCTCACATAAAATAATGAATTCATTTCAGGCTTACCAAGACAGGGTTAAAGAGGAAGAACAGAAGGAAGCTGAAACGGCACGACTGGAAGAGATATTGAACATGTGCGCGGAATATGAGAAACAGATAGCGTCAGGTATTGATTCAGATTTTAACTGGATTTAAAAAATTTAAGGCCAATATTGTATATAAAAATAGTATGTTGTACTAACCCTAATGATAAATATTATAGGGACTGACTTTTCTGAAAAGATCTATGTTACACACATACAGTTTTTTTTTCCTCGAACCGACTACGCTATTGACCCGAGAGGGTCTTCAGAGCTTCACCGGACTACTACACACGCAATATCACGGCAAATAATATAGTTCACTAGATGATACGCTAAAGCAAGACCTGGAAACAGATTTTGCATTAATCCCGTCTGTTTAAGAATTAAGATTTAGATCTCAAAATTACGGATGTTATGTTTTTAAAATTATTTAAAATTAGAAAGCAACATACTCCGGCCGTTAAATTGCTTTTTCGGGTATTATTTTTGAATCTTTTGAATAAACTGCGGCATGTGAAACGGGCTTACATTGGCTGTGTTTCAAACAAACTAAACAAAATAAGGGAACACATTTCAAGTAAGCTCTTATTTACCGAGACGTATTTTTCGCGCCGACCCGTTATCTAGTTATTTATTCAGGTTTTTCAGGTTTATTCGATCTTATGTAGCTTAAAACATCATGATTCTAGGGACTCGAGGGGCTAGTTTTATTATAATAATCGTTATCCACTATACTGTTAAATTTAATATACTATTAGGAATACCAGAAGTAAATCGAATTTAAAAATAAATCCCACTTCCGATAAGAAATGGATTTATATAAAAAATAACAGAATTATATATCTCAACACAAAAACTCACATCAACAATTACATCTCAAATAACACAATAATTCATAAAAACCCAGAGAAATAGAAATAACAATGTAAATTGGAAAGAACTCACGCAATACAACCTTCCAAAGAGACGACCGACCAAGAATGCCCCCAATGACCTCGGAGTTTCGTCACGCGTGCCCCTTAGGTGCATCAGGGCTGCCCCTCTGGCGGTGGCTTCATATGCCTCTCGTTTAGACGTGGGGGGGGGGGTCTTATTGTTTGGGGTGATATGCTTTCGTGCATAGCAACCCTGGGGTCGTCTCGTGGCATGACCAGACGTCCGTTGCTTCTCAGAACGCGTTAAGCGTTAAAATGGTTTGGTGACTTATTGCTTGGCGTCTATTTTGTTGAGAGCTCGCAAGGCTCTCAGCCGCTTCGTGGGTCTTAGGCTGGTTTTACCTGGTTTTCTTCTTCATGTTGTGGCTTCTCGGGATGGGGTTGTTGGCGGGGGCCATAAGGCTCGCGCCCGCCGACGTCTCGACCATCTGTGGTGCTTCTCTCCTGTACTGCGTCTTGCGCCCGGCGTCAGCAGTCCTCGACGGAATACAGGGCAACTACGGATGCTGTTTGAGGGGTGCGGCTCCCCGCAGTTCACGCAAGACGCCGGCTCCTCTCTAGGTCGATCACATTCTCTCGCGTAGTGCGGTCCGTCGTACCTCACGCAAGCTATCGGTTCCCCAATGACTCGACAGACTCGCCTTTTATAGCATTCAGTCAGGAAACGACCGGTCGATAACTTTCGACCAATGGCGTGTCAAGTCATTAGTAACACCCCCGCTGTAGTCAATAGTAAGTCAATAGTAGTACGAAGAGTGCTAACAATACATATTTAGTTGTATTCTCCAGGTATCCCCATAACTCCAACAGAGAAAAGACCCCACAATAAGATCATAACGAACGGATCTCTGCCCCGGAGCGTCGCACTCAACAACCCCAACTTTGTACAAACTAGCGAAGGGTATTACAAGTAAGTACGTTTAACATTTCAGAGATATGATCAATGAGAATTTAGCAAGGCTGTAGGGATTTTTGGCAGGAGATTAATCTACAATTTCTCGTCATAACATGCTACGTAAGCGTGACATAGTATATCCGCCTATGTACGTGTAATATTGATATTTTGCGGCTCATCATACGTTTGATTGATTAATAGACTTTATAAAAATGCATATAATTATCGCTCCGAGTGTTAATAGATATGAAAACCGCACTAATGTTCCAATAAACAGATTCTGAAATTTAATTATTTAATTATGTCCTTTTCTAAGTCCGCCTGGTCTGATTAAAAAGTTATGTAACTCTTTCAGGTTTGATACTAGTCATAGAAACAATACGGTTATGAACTCGATTAATAAATCTCTGCCTATACAAAGAAATCTCTCTAGTTACGAAAACTTCGATCCGTCCACATCACCCACGCAAAGCGAACAAATCACACCGGAAATCACAATAACGACACAGAGCTACGAGAACGTTGGTCGTATGGATGAAATAGGAATACCCGTTTTCGACGATCCACCTAGGCATGTTTCTAGTCCGATTATGATAAAGAAAAACCAAAGCGAAAACCGCATGCCGACAATCGCTTCGCCCGTCAACAGTCCATACGAGAACGTTTATTTTAAAAATAACGTCTACGCCAATTTGAAACCGAAATCACCTAATACACAGAGTCCTCGAACGAGAATTAAAACTTCGTTCGCTCATAAGAATGTAAATTCACCGCAATACTTTATATTCCCAACGCCTCCTCCCGTTGAAGATATGCCCAAGTTGCAAAACTTCGAGGTAACCGTAGAGGTTCAAGAAACTCATAATATAAGAGATAATAGTACAAAAGAAAAAGTCGGTATAGAAAAACAACTAAGTCTCGAAGAGGAGATACCCATGATAGATGATATCGGTCAACCGAACGATATAGAATTTAGATATTCCAGAATAATAACTGATAAAGACATTAAAGATATAAATATTGATAATTTCGCTGAAAAAGAAGCTATACTAACTAGGGATAAAAGTTTTGACGATGTTAAGAAAGAGTTGATGGCAGACATTCCAGAATTAGAGGAGTTTGAGAAAGACTTGCAAAAGAGTAAAAGAGAGAAATTGATTAAAAACATCGCCGAAGATATTAAGAGACTCGATATAGAAGCTGATTCGATCGACAGTACGGTTTTGGACGAGAGTTCTGAGGAGTTGAAATCTAAATTTGAGAGACTGAAGGAAGAAAGGAAGAAATTGGTTGTGGAAATTCATGATATTAAATGTAAAATGTCTGAAATTCGTTTACAAGAAGACGATGTGCTCAGAGAGGTAAGGATTTACCAAGAATCGAGTAAAATTAAAAAATTAAAATGAATTAGTTTGCTAATACTTCTTTATAATTTTTGGATTTGTCTTCTGCTTCTACGACTAAATACTTCATAACTCTAATCTGTTATTATGTTTGGTACTTTAAAATAATCGTTTTTTTTACACTTTAATGCAGCTGGAAATGGAGAAAGCCCTTATCAAAGGGGAATATGATTCCGAAATCGCTATACTGAATATTGAACAGCAGAAGAAAATTGCTCTCGTGGAAAAGGCGAGGAAAATCGAAGAAGAAATCAAAGAGTTGAAAGAGAAACAAGAGACGAGGCAGAATGAGATGCACGATAGAGTTGAGATAGCTACGTTGAAAGTCGAGAGGTAATTTTTTTTAAACTTAATGTTTAAAATAGATCAAGGTGCTTGGGTCTAATAAATATATCTAGTTTTTTTCTGAGCTTGCTTAATTCACCTCAAAGTGTTTAGCAAAAAGTAAGTTATATACTTTTTACAAAATTAAGACTTAGGCTTTTATGCTTACATTATGTTCAATTCCAGTCTTTATCAGTTATGCTGAGGTTTTGTTAGTAATTGTTATTATACTTTATTACATTAATTCTTTGTGTTATAAAGCACTCTTTTATTTTATAGTAATTAAAGAAATAAATTGTTAATTGGAAAAGAGGATTTATATATAAAAAAATTATTAATATTGTTGACATTGATAGATTGGAAAAAGGTTTGAAAAATGGCACCGCAACTTTGGAAGAACTCCAAAACGCTCAGGATATACTCGATAATGAAACGAAGATATCAGAAGATCTAGAATTCCAACATCTCGAAGAAGAGTCTGAATTGTAAGTAACGAACTTATCTGTCTAACTTCTTTTTCTAGAAAAAATCTTGAAATATTGAAGAGATACTACGTCGTTTTATTACATAGGTTACATTCTGGACATTATCCGTTAAAATAAATGAATATTTAATAAAAATTTCTGACGGAATGTGTCAAGAACAATAATATTAAAACTAATTTAATTAAAAAATGTGGTTTAGATCAACTGGATCTGGGCATATTCCGTAGCATTTTAGCAAAACCTTCCAGTGAGGTTGCTAAAATGCTATGTGAAATGAGTGAAATATGGTTTTATAGAAAAAACATGTACGAAAGACTTAAATGTTAGTATAATTAGGTTATGATGGGGCTGATATGACTAGAGTCAAAAGCCCCTAAATAAATAAAAAAAATACCCTGAGAAATTGATGCCCCATTCTATCTAAACAAAACGTCCGCGCACCGCCATTATTATGTTACACTTGTTTAGTAATTCACTGTCTATCGAATAATGTTAACTTTTAATAAAGCGGCATCTCTATATTTCTATCTTTTTCCGGCCAGTAGATTTTTAGACTGTCGCCATCTTTGTCATAGTTAGCTTAAATTAACGACTTCTTTACAATAATAACTTCTCGACCATTATTTGCATCTATTAATCAGTTGTAAATTTCTTTAAAATGTACATAATAGAAGTAAGGAATTTTAAATTAATAGGAAATCCATTAAATTTCGTGCATTTTTATAGGTTATCGAATCGCGAAGACTTACAAAACGAAATAATGTTATTAACCAAAAAGATAGAAGCTCAGAAAACTAGAATTTTAACTCTCAAGTCTGAAGCTAATAACAATTTAACATCAGCCCTCGATGAAACGAAAGTTTTACACGCCGAATACGTGAAACAGCTCAACCGGGTCGAAGAGCTAACGGGGAAAGTGCAGAGTATAGAGAAAGAATTGAAACCTATCGTTACGAAACTAAACGAATTGGAAAGGACACAATCCCCGGATAGTGCCTTCTACACGGATCAAACCAGAGGAAAGTCTGGGGAATATGGATATTCACCGCAGAGTTCCGACAGCGATGATCTAGACATGAAGACAAACTTCGAAGATCAAACAAAGAAGATTAAAGATAGATTCAATTCTATAGATCAGATGTCGCAATCGATGACGGTTGAGTTAGAGAAACGTGTCACGAACGAAGACGATGTTAACAGATACAGCGAAAGTCCGTCTAAGTCTTCGACTTCTTCAAAGGAGAAGAAAGGATTTTGGGAGAGGAATTTCGATTCGTTGAAACGAAAGAACAAGAAGCCGAAATCGCCCGAGAAAGTCGACATAATGTCGCAGAGTTTGAATGAGAATCTGTTCTATAATAACGAGAATATCGAATCGGATTTCGAACGGTTTAACAGTTTGCGACATTCCAAAAGGAAGGATAAAAAGGATGCTGCTGGTCCAGTGAAGAGTAGCTCCTCGTCGAAAATACCAACTTTTGCCGCCCTTGGCAAGATTATGAGAAAGGATTCATTATGCAAGAGATCGAAAGACGTAACGATCAGAAATGATGAAGCGGAAACTAAGAATAGATATATAAAGAATTTAAAACCGGTCAGCGCTGATAATAAATACGTGAAATCCAAATCGTTATCACCGGATAAGACCAAAGATGAGGATATTGCTGAAGAGACCACTGAGGAGTTGACAAATCAGAAGAATAGAGTTACTTTCGAGAATGATAAAGCATCGGAGAGTGCTAAAGCGAAGATTTTACATCGAAAGAGCTGCGGAGATGAGCCGAGCGGGAAGCTGGATACACAGAAGATGAGCGAATCAGGAAAGGTGCCATCGCAAGACGATATAGATAGGATATCTAAAGTGACGATAGATGCACCGATACTTCCGACTGATGCGGATATGAATTCGCTCGGGAAGAGAACGCTGGACAGTCTCATGGAAGTCGAGAGGCGGAGGCTGGAGATGTTGGAGGAACAAGGTGAGATAGATTAGATAACACATTCATAAATAATGTTTCACAAATTTCGTAATAATTTTATTTCCTCTCCCGTCCTCTTCTTACACATTGCCATATTGTTGTGTCGTCATATATATTATGATTTTAATGTAATGAAGAAGCATCACAAACATTTACATATCTTTATATATAAATTTCTTCTGTGCGTGTGTATGTCACTGAACTCCTCCTAAACGGCTGGACCGATTTTAATAAAACTTTGTGTGCGTGTTCGAATGGATCCGAGAATGGTTTAGATTCACAATTGGACCCGGTGGGTGGCGTTACGGTTGACTTTTAGGATTTTTTTTATTATCAAGGCAGGACAACGTCCGCCAGGTCCGCTAGTATATATAATATATATAAATCCGGTGTCATGATGTTTGTCCACGATGAACTTGAAAACTACTCAACCGATCTTCGTGAAGCGTTGCCATTTATGTACAAATTGGTCCAACTTGAGAGATAGATGGTTTCAATATTTTTTTTTATTACAAATTAAATTATTGTCAATGTTGATTATTGTTACTAATTTTATATGAACTAGTTTGATGACAGAAAATTATAGGACCGACTGTCATAGATAGGTATCTCACAGATGCCACCACATTTTAATTTTGATATTCTCACTTTTTTTTTTGCAAAAACTATTAATTCGTGGTTGGAACTCGGCCGCAACGCTACTTTCAAGAATTAGATCTAATCTTCACATTCTTTGTCGGGTTTTGGGAATATGGTAGAAATATAGATGCAGGGGGTCCACCGGAACCAGTTAAATTTTCAATAATAGTCAATAAGAAAAAAATCTAGGAACCTTTGCAGTTTACTCGACTACCTGCGACACAAGATTTGCTTTATAGTGTTGGAACCTACAGATTATATCATGCTCCCTTATTTCTTATGGCTTCTTGTTGTTTCAGCTTTTAAATACAATGTTTATTTCGCAGGCTGCCAAGTGATAGAAAACGAAAGGGAGAAGATATCGGAACTGAAGCGTCGAGCGCAGGACGAGACGAAGAAACTGTGGGATCAGAAATACAAGGACAAGTACGCGGAGGGAGGGAACAGCATCCCGCTGCGCTTCGAGAAGACCGACAGCGGGGAATTCGACAGATCGACCAACGAGAAGATTCTGTTCAACAGCCTTCTGGAAGATTCCAACTTCG
Source organism: Antheraea pernyi (assembly GCA_015888305.1). NCBI lineage: Eukaryota > Metazoa > Arthropoda > Insecta > Lepidoptera > Saturniidae > Antheraea > Antheraea pernyi. Next base: position 217,421 of record MU159178.1, read on the forward strand.
ATGACAGTTTCATTGTCAATTCGACGGCTTACGATGAAAGGTTAGTGATGATTTCACATTATAGCTTCCGCACGCGGTATCTGTCCTGTTTTTGAATTGTTTTTATTTTTAGTTATCTGAAAGGATCGCGAGAGAATTTGAATCTGAGATGTGTTCTTGTGGTACCTATAAAATATATGTCGGCGCATTTGCCCATTCTATCGTCAAAAAATATTTGTACTGACATTTTTGGGAGGAAAGGGGTGTCGAATAACATTGAAGACTTGAGACTCCAAGCCAACCTCTCCTGCACGTGGTGCACCCTGCTGAATAACGAACGAGGTCATGGTAGGGTTTTACAGCCTGACTGGATCGCAACCACCATGTATATGGCAAAAAAGCCCGTCATAGTGATTCGCTTCTGCGGGTCGCGTTTCGGGATCAGCCTGTACATATCCAGCAGGCCGGCGATGGATAGTGTGTCACTCGGTGGTCGCCATTGTTTTTAGATTATACTGTGCTTACCATCAGGCATATTGCAGTCATTTTGCCGTGCTATAATAAAAAAAAATCATAAATATTAAGCAACTACCCTCTAATAGGAAGTACAGAAAGTACATTTCATAAGTAGTACATACATAAGTACATATCACCTCCACACACGTGCACGCATACAGGCTTACACATGAAAGTGGAATTGTTTTTTATATTCTTCCCCTTATCGAACTGAATTAGTTCACACAAAATTATTCGATACGAAATACATGTAAAAGTTGTTGAGGTATACATGCTTGGTACACATGTGTATTTCACTGACTCATATACGTATGAATATATGTAGCTTCGCTTAGGTTAGCTCAGTTAGGACGCGATTTCCATGAACTAGGCAACAGTCCAAGCCGAAGTGTGCCGTGCACCTTTGAGCTTGTTGTCAAAATCCGGTGAAGCTGTTAAGGCCAACAGCGTAGTCTGTACGAGAACAAAAAAGGAGTGGGGATCAGTCTCGCTCGGATCGTCGGACCGTTCACACCTCTGAGTGTAATACGTATTTATGTAAATCAATATTAAATGGCTAGGAAGACATCATCTATGATTTTCGTTATACCTTTATAACTACCATCTAACGAGTAGCGTTGCGCGATAAATCTCTCTCATTTTATCTTTGATGCCGTGACATACATTACTGTGATAGGAACGAAATTTTATTTCACAACAACATGAACGAATTTTTTTTTTGGGAAAATTAATTACCATTTTTTAATTGAAAATATTTGAGGGCGCTTTTTGACTGGCAATCTGTTATCTACATATTGTCCTATTCAAAAAAGAATGTAGAAATTTGGGTTCGAATATCTACGTGATGGACGTATAGATTTTGCAGCCGGATCTTAGACTATATTATATCTCGCAAGTACCCAAAATAAAAAGGTGTACATTTTTTACTTTATGAGATACAAAAATTATGGACTTACCAACTTTCGAAAATTAGCGTGCCCCCAAAAAGGAAGTGAGAAAAATAGGTTCGTATATAACTATTTCTTTTTCACCACCGATATTAAGAATATAATTACTCTCACTCTTACTTCTACATTTTATCGAATACAGTGTGGCGTTACATTATTAATTTACGTATGTGTGTGTTATCGTTCCATTTGTTATTCCAAATATCGTGTAGGTAACGTATCTAACACAGAGTTCGTTATATAAATAGAGGTCGCACTCGTTCTTTCCAATCAGCGCCTCTATAATACTAGTTTCGAACTAACATCTGTTGGTTATAAATGTACATTTATAGCTATGTATGTATGCATACAGCGGTACTACGTAAATCGTATACAAGGTTTTGGTCATTTTTATTTGTAATGAATATATTCATCGTAAGGCAAATCTAAATCCAAGTATGTATATACAGGAGTCAATGTTTATAAGTAGATCCGGAGATAGATAAAATTGTTTGTGGGAGGCAAGAAAATTTAAGGGAGCACACTCGCGTAATAGATACGTAAACAAAGTGAATGAAAATAAATATTTGAAAGTTGTCAGTTTGTAATGTCAAAATTAATTGTCGTCAACCATATTTTGTTATCAAACTTGCCAAAAAAAATATATAACAGTACCATCTAGTAAGTTGATTGATAACCAAAACTAGACGAGCCTTTTCTATACAAATCCGATTCTGAGGAGTGACAAAAGCCTGGTATCTACAGCCTTTTTAGTTACAATATCATTCCATTATGTACATGCATGTGCATAGGTTACAGGCATTAGTTTAAACAATCATTAGGTTTAGAATACAAACATGCATGTGCGACATGCGCGTTCCCATGGCTGGGTAACTGATTGTTGATCTGTTATTGTTCAAGTATTTAGGCCCACTGCAAGGCTATAGACCTCTTCCTGAAAGAAGGTATGAGCATAACTTCACAACGGCCCACGAAGTATTGGCGATTGCTTTTTTTCCCGATCGACTACGCTATTGATTTACTAAGGTCTTAATAGCTTCACCGGACTACGATTGGCGATTGCAAACTCTGTGAAATCCACAGTTTTATATTTTACCATCATACTGTGTGTTAAAAAAAAGCGTATAGTCGGTCCGTCGGTCAGGGAAACCAATTAACACTCCGTAGGCTTTGTGACTATTTTACGGGCAGAGCTTCGCCTAACTTTGATATAGAAGTGCGTGTAAATCAACGACATCCTGCCTTTTATATACCACGTTGTGAAAGTCAAAGCACCTTACTATTTATTGAAATTTCGCCAAAATAATTTAGTAACAAAAAAATATTAACGATGAAATTATCATTTAATTGATACATCATCAATATATCATTTATATATAAATTTCTTCTGTGCGTGTGTATGTCACTGAACTCCTCCTAAACGGCTGGACCGATTTTGATGAAATTTTGTGTGCGTGTTCCAGTGGATCCGAGAATGGTTTATTTTCACAATTGGACCCGGTAGGTGGCGCTGCGGTTGACTTTTAGTATTTTTTTTATTATCAAGGCAGGACAACGTCCGCCCGGCCTGCTAGTTGTATATAATAATTCTTGTTTATGTAAAGAATTGATATACGAGTATGTCTAATATGGCGGAGCTAGTTTTAATGTTCCGGTCGCGCTGTAGTCATAGATGTAACATGTGATACTGCAAGAACATTTCTCAGTTTTATGTTTCCCGATCATACAAGCAACCGACAACGATACTGATTTAAATTACCAAATGGATTCGAATCTACAATCATCCGATTATTAGTTAATCGTTCAAATCACTCGACAAGCAGGACTACTTATTATGTAAATCACGGTGTTTCCACTTCGTTGATATCGTTTTCGAAATACTTTTATTACGATTTTTTTATTATTACAACATATACCACTGGATGGCGCTGTTAAATGTGAAAAAGGAAATAAAGCCATTTCATCCAAAAAAAAGTAGGTACCTACTGCTTCCAGGGTATAGCGAAGTCGCGAACAAAAAACTAGTACTTATATAGCGATTAGACAATATTTCTGATTTGTCTGTCTTTATATCTGCTTATCTTTATCTTGTCTGTAAACTTTTATCGGAGAAATATTTACATACCAATTTTGGACTACTGACACGTTCTTCTAAAGACGTTCAGATGTAGCTAAAGGTATACTAAAGACATACATCAAGCGTTATAAGAGATAATTGAGAACGATTTATTAATTTTAAACGGTAGTTGCGCGAGTCGATGTAAAAAATACACCATGAAGTTAGTTATTACTTCAAATTGAAGTTGCGTATGTTGATGTAACACAGCTCTAAGTTAGATTTAGTTAGACAATAGTTCATCGTGCTGCTGCAGCACGCCGTGCATTTACTTTTAGCTTCAAATGAAAGTTGGCTGTGTCGATGTAACACACTATGAAGTTAGTTATAGCTTTAAATTCACGGCATTTAGTTTTAGCTTCGAATACAAGTTGCTCGTGTCGGTTTAACACACCATGAAGTTAGTTATTGTTTCAAATGAAAGTTGCCCGTGCGGTGTAACACACCATGAAGGTACTTATTACTTCAAATTGAAGTTGCGTATGTTGATGTAACACAGCTCTAAGTTAGATTTAGTTAGACAATAGTTCATCGTGCTACTGCAGCACGCCGTGCATATAGTTTTAGATTCCAATGAAAGTTGGCCGTGTATATGTAACACACTATGAAGTTAGTTATAGCTTTAAATTCACGGCATTTAGTTTTGCTTCGAATACAAGTTGCTCGTGTCGGTTTAACACACCATGAAGTTAGTTATTGTTTCAAATGAAAGTTGCCCGTGCGGTGTAACACACCATGAAGGTAGTTATTACTTCAAATTGAAGTTGCGTATATTGATGTAACACATCATAAAGTTAGATTTAGTTCGATAACTGTTCAATGCGCTATTGTAAAACATCATGCATTTAGTTTAAGCTTCAAAAGTAGGTTACGCGTGTCGATATAAGTTTTTTTTTTTTTTTTGGAAGTATCGACAATACTTCTTGACGATACGCGCAAGTATAGGTGTAGAATAATAGGATAAAATTGTACGAAACAAAAAAAAATTCAGTACCTCTCAATTTGCGAACAATGAATCAGTTACACGACATACCACAATCACAGTTGATAAGATAAACCTAAGCGAACGCAGTCACGCCGCGAATGTTATCAGCTGAACGACGCGTTTTGTGTTTTGCTATAAATATATATATTTTATTGTAGGTGTGACTTTAGTGTAGTGAGTGTCTTAATGCGGAAAATATAGTGACCCAGTTTACTTTCACCATTACGTTGATTTCCATCTCACAGAAGCACCACTCGGAAGTATTGTTCACTCGTTTTAATTGCATATTTCGAAAGAGCAAGAAATATGTCGGCTTTAAAAAGACGAACTCATAATGTGTGTTTGATTGAGGAAGGTGTTACTGTGCCGAAATCCATAATTACATATTATAGTGGACGTTGCTTTGCACTTCCGCCTGAAATTGATTGGCCGCTGCCACCAATGATATTATAGCTAAAAGGCTGTAGATGATATTTTTACAAAAAACAAATGGCACGATAACGCACACATACGTAAAGTAATATTGTAACGCCACACTGCCTTAGAGAAAATGTGGAAGTAAGATGGCATATAAATATCGGTGGTGAAAAAGAAATAGTTATATGTTGCTTAGATACGGGCGGATTGACGGAGCAGCTGCCAAAAGTAAGCTAGTTAGCCAAGTTTTAACAAGGTGCTGTCGTACCTCTCATGCCTTATCTACAGCTTTTTAGTTATAATTGGCTACGTCTCACTGCAATAAGAAACCTTTGGTTTTATTTGCGCGAGGTGTTCGTAGATGGTAGAGCTACGCTGAAGCTATTAATAACCACCCTCTCACAGAAAACCGACGTGATGTAACAGTGTTTGCATTGTTGCGTTTCGTTCGGTCAGTGAGAGCGCCGGAGGCCCACTTCCGCCAACTCCCATTCCCTCCTTCCCTTACTCCCCCTCTCTCTCTCAAGAAAGGTTGGCAACGTGACCCACCTGTCCGTTTGCCTCCTATGATATAAAAAAGGTGTACCCGGACAAGTTAAATCCTGAAACTAGTAATAGAAAGAATGAAATATTAGTAGCTAAAACAATAAAATGAATAAAAAATAACTATGGTTCAACCGTCAACTAAGGCGCGGATATCGGGGCTAGTTAAAGATCGAATTTGATAAAAATCAAATACATTATTAGGTCATGTCCCGAACGACGTATATTATGTATGTACTTCATGCGAATGTGTCTATTTGTATGTTCATTCCAATTTTATTTAATTGGTACACATTTTGTATGACATCATGTCTCTTGTTTGCATTTTACTGGGAATCCTATCCATACACTTGTTTAAATTAGTCTCGCAAGATAGATATATAACAAGGTACATAGTTCCATCATAGTCAACGCCATCTTCTATACAATAAGAAATTAAATCAAACGTGTCTGTAATTTTTAGATTTTTGTGAAAAAAATTGTTGCAGGTGTCTGTTTGAACACGCATCGCTGCTAAAATATTGCGTTTATGAAAAGAGCTTATCAAGAAAATCATTTAGTCTCTATTTTATCAAAAACGTTTTTTTTTTTAGTTTTTTTTTTATTGTATCACGGCAAAATGACTGCACTGTGCCTGATGGTAAGCACAGTACAATCCAAAAACAATGGCGACCACCGAGTGACACACTATCCAACCCCGGTCGCCGCTGTCATGCCGGCCTGTAAAAAGCTGGATATGCACAGGTTGATCCCGAAACGCGGCCCGCAGAAGCGAATCACTATGACGGGCGTTTTCGCCATATACATGGTAAAACCCTATCACCCCGCTTTCGCCATTGCCTCGAAGCAGGATGCACCACGTGCAGGTGAGATTGGCTTGGATGTCTAAAGTCTTAGATGTTATGCGACACCCCTTACACCTCAATTTCGGTTCGCTCTATGAAAAGTTTTTTTGTAACGTAAAATGACGATGTGACTTAAGTGCGAGAGAAAAGTAGACAGTAATTAGACATAGACATTAGACTGAGCCAAAAAAATCAACTTTTTTTTAAGTATATCGAAAATATTATTTGGGATGATAAGAAAACAATGTTGTGAAAATTTGAGCCCTTAATATTTATATTAAGAGGTATATCATCGCAACTTTTGTTTTTTTTTCCGGAGCGGGTTTTTGTCTCATAACTCCTAAACCGTCGATGTAAATGAAATTGACTAAAAGACATTTTTTTAAGAGAATTTAATTGTCTACAAAAAAAGACTGATCGATTTTTTTTGTCAGATGAACCGTTTTCTCATAACCACGCCTTGAAAATTGATATGATTTCAGAATTTGATTTTTAACTTTAGGATTTTGTCATTCACGAGATTCTTGAAGGGAATTTAATTTCCTACAAAAAACGTCTCTTAACATTTTTAGCTAAATTCACTCCTTTGAAAGTTATTCAAAGTTATATATATATATGTTAAAAAGAAGTACCTGATCGAGTTTATTGTCGGTTCTTCTCGATGACTGGGTTGTTTTCCGAGCCGGTGGTAGGTTTGACGTTCATAAGCTAAGGCGCTTTTTTAGGGCCTAAACTGAATAATGTATTTTTGATTTTGATTCTGATTTTGACATAATATATTCTAATGACTTTCTTAGTTACTATTTTGTACCCCAGGTTCCACACGGACGATGTCGCGGGTAGAATTAGTAATAGAATTATATCAGTGCTCTAACTATCGACACAGTAAGTGACAGTGCGATAGCTGCAGTCTACTTTCCCCCATGTATGTCAGTAGAGCAAGATTGATATAGTTTAATCGACAATCAAATTACAGGGCACCGATACACTCGCTATTTAGGTTACCCTTATTGGGACTACGCCTATTGTATACATCTACAGGCTGATTCGATGTGGAAAGTTTTTTTTTTTTTTTGTTATTATTATGCTATTTGATATATGAAAGTTAAAAACTGAAGTGTTGTTCTGTTTTTCCGAGTTAATATCCGTAACGGATAAATCGGTTGTGATAATACTTTTGCTGGTTGATAGAGGAGTTATCAAAGTATTCTCCATTTTTTTTATATGGTGTAGGCGGTAATCATAAAGTTTAACAAGAATAACTTAAAGCTGGTATGAGCTATAACATTTTTTTTATGTCAAAAGAAGGCAAACGAACTAATGCGTCACCTGATGTTGAAGTGAAGTGATCACCACCGTCCATAGACACTAGCAACGCCAGGGGAGTCGCAAGTGTGTTGCCAGCCTGTCTATGGGGGAGGGGTAGGGAAAGGAGAATGGGCCTCCGGCGCTCTCACTGACCGAACAAAACGCAACAATGCAAGCACTGTTACTTCACGTCGGTGTTCTGTGTGTTCGGTAAAAATCTTACGAAAACACTTGTTAAACGACATAAATATGCCAAATATTCATTGTAAAAAGATATTTATTTTTCATTCAATAATTAAAATGTTATATTTAATTTTAAAAGCATATACAAATTCATCAGGATCACCAACCTTACAATAACTGACGCAAGGCTGGATATATTGTTTGGATTTAGTTATAGATATGACCGTGAGCTACAATGACATCACTTAACGTAATGTAAATACCACAACTGTCTGCTATCTGCATTACAAAAGAAACACGAACTGGCGTTATGTTTCGTAAATATGCATATCTAAATTATAATATTTAACTCGATTGTCACCATCCTGTACGTAGGTCGTGTTCCACAAATTCCTAGTGTCACGATTGAGTAAACCAGTCACTTCCACGTTCCTCGACCGCGATAAACGTCTTTGGACGTTTTGCAAAAATTGTTGACATTTTTTTTTTCAATCAAATGTAAATATTTTGGCATCAACCTGTGTTTTCGTGGTAATTAGTTAAAAATTTATTGATTATATTTTTGAAGTTTAATCCAGAAAAATCTGTTTCAAATTCAATAACAAATGAAAATAAATCGGTCAATGGGTTACGTGTGGTTAAAGGTAAAGGTAATGTTTATAGTGCGCTTGCGGTTGGTGGATCGCGTTCAAGGTCTTATTACGTCACGTGTTATAATAGCCAATAGGCACTCTTGAACGTTTTAGTGGCGGAACTTCCAATTTTGAATTTTAACGTTTTCTCTTCACCTTGGTTACAAAGTGATTTGTTCGATCACTCTGTATATAAGTTTTATTAAGAAAATTGTTAAAGTGAAAACGTCTTTAGGCGCGTCGAGCGATATTTTTTTGACAGGAGATAAATTTATAATTTCGCGTCATAACATGCTAGTAAGTGTGGTCGGCTGTATTGCGCTTCCGCGGCTTGATTCAGATTGCCGAAACGTAGTATAGCGGTCTGTGTACATCTGATATTCATTGATCGAGATTGTTCAGCCTTGTATATGTTTGTTATAATAAACTGTACAAAAGAGTATTAAAATTATTATCCATACTGCGAATAGATGTGACGAACCAAACTAATGTTAATAAGTTTTAATATACAAATTGTGAAATATAAATAATTCACGCTGTAATTAAGTTAAAAATTCAAAAGATGTTGCCTTTTTCCCTAAATTCCATTGTTTTGAGTTTTCACTTCTGTCGGCAGTCCTTGTGACTGCTTCGATTGTTTATTTTTTGTTACAGTTTTAATAATACAGTTAATATAATTATATCATTTAATATTCATTTGAAATTAACTGAATCGGTGAATGTATATAATGAAATGATTTTAGCACTGTCTTTTAGTAGGCATATATATGTTGTCGCTGTTCGCGAGGGCACGAATTCCATTCGATTTCCCATTTTTATTCGTTTCATATTTATTGGAGAAGTTATTTAATTGATAATAGCACTGCTAGCTTTTGTTCGAGGCTTCTCTTGCGTTAATGTTGTTGATATTCCCGTAATTCGTACGAAGCGATTTGCTTCCACATTTATTATACGTACGGTTAAGGAGTGGAATTCACACCCGGCGTCTGGCTTCCCGTCATCTTATAACTTGGGAGTCTTTAAGAGTATAGTGAACAGGCATCTAGTGCGTAAGCGCGATACATCGTCTGCCTCATCGTCACTTACCGTCAGGTGAGATTGTGGCCAAGAGCGTACCTGTTGAAAATAAATAATTATACATGATCCATTCCCCGGAACAATGCTATTCCTTGGATGAAATGTCACATATGTAATTTTTTGTAAATCTATCGTCTATACTGTATAGTTATATACAAAATTGCATTATGATCGGTTGTGTAGTGGTTCGTATTTATAACTAGCTATACCCGCGACTCCGTCCCCGTGGAACCTAATGTAAAAAAAAATAGTTACTAATAAAATCATCTGAATGTATTAATTAAGTCCATTTACTTATCTACTTATCTCTCGTACTTAAGTCGCGTCGTCATTAAAATTACAATAACTTTTGATACATTGAACCGATTTTAATGAAACCAATACTAAATGTTATTCGAGGATATGCTTTATGATTTTCTTGTTGAGGTTTTATCGTGAACGTAGTCCTTTAGCAGTGTTGCGTGTTCAAACAACAGACAGACATATTCTAAAAATGATTGAAATTGTATTACCTATTCCAACACACGTGCATCAATTTTTTTGACAAAAATCGAAAAAAACAGACAAGTTTATTATATGTATACATATTAGAAAGGAGAAGTATAACGACTTGTGCTCATGTTATAGAAATTTCTAGAACAATAACTTTTTAATGTTACACTTCAAAGTTATCGAAGAACAATGATTAAATGAAACGATGCCAGTGATCCTCGTGTCTACTTATGTGAAGTGACTGTGTATATGTGATGCGAAGATGTCAAAAATGAAGCAGAAAAACACGTTACTCTGTTGGTAAGTCTACGTGAAGTATTTGAATACGCTCGACGATTATAAAAAACCATGTCTGAGAGATATTGAAGGCTGTAGAATGTGACGTCACGGTGTCATGTTATCTGCTTTTCACTCACTAGCTTAACACACAACCCAGATCACCAGGCAACAGCTCAAGGCGAGGTGTGCCGTGCACCCCTGAGCTATTTGTCAAATAGAATCGGCTGAGTGCCTTAAGCGTTCGCCTTAGTAGTCCGGTGAAGCTGTTAAGACCTTGCTAGCCGTATACGTTATCGTAGGCAGTTCGAAAAATAAATAAAAAAACAACCCAGATCACCCCCACACGCGTGACGCAAACAGGTAGGTACATATATGGTTTTTTTTTCTTTTTTTATTCCCTTATTTCTCGAGCTTCGTTAGTTTAGTTTAGCCGAGTTGACAGATAACAAAGTAGTTGATGGAATTGACAGATTGTCAGCTGTCATTTTATTTAATTACAACGTCGGAAGATATGCTCTCATTGTCTTATATACACCTGTGCAAAGCCGGGACGGACAGCTGGTCTGTAATATTTGTACACCGATCTTTTTTTTCAATGGCGTATGAGGCAAACGAACAGGTGGGTCACCTGATGTTAAGTGATCACCATCATCTATAAACACTAACAACACCAGGGCAGTCCCAAGTGCGTTGCCAGCCTTGGGGGGTTGAGGGGAGGGGAGGTTGGCCTCCGGCGCTCTCACTGACCGAACGAAAGACAACAATGCAAGCACAGTTACTTCACGTCGGTGTTTCTGTGTGTCGAGTGGTACTACCCCGGACGAGCCGACCCATTCATGCTGAAACCAATAATAGCTTCAGCGTGCCTCTACCACATATAGAAAAGTCTATAATTTCATAATTGTATGTTGTTCACCTATGAGCCTCCGTTCTCAATTTAGATTCAACTAAAAAATTAGGTTTATTACTTTATTCATTCAACGTTATAGGTGATTTTCACCTCTTAAACACTACCAATAGTAAGGCGATAACGTTTTTAAATGGCAAGTTCTTTAATGATGGCGATTGCGAACAATAATAGGCTATTAACATTATTGCACTTTATTATTATTATGTTCACTTAGTACCCAGTAATAACAGTGATTGTATTCTGGTATTTAACGTCAAGGACTAGTAAATGACTTGATGTTTCTATTCTAATTATTAATGTATACATATAGTAAGAATATAAATTAACGTGTTTGTAATTTTTAGATTTTTGTGAAAAAACTTTTGCCGGTTTTTTTTTTTTATGTCATAGATGGCAAACGAACAGATGGGGCACTTGATGTTAAGTGATCACCACCGTCCATGGATACTAACAACACCAGATGAGTCGCAAGTGCGTTGCCACCCTATGGGAGGAAAGAGGAGGGGAGGTGGGCTTCCGGCGCTCTCACTGACCGAACGAAACGCAACAATGCAAGCACTGTTACTTCACGTCGGTTTTCTATGAGAGGGTGGTACTACCCCGGGCGAGGCGACCCATTCATGCTGAAACCAGTAATAGTTTCAGCGTGGCTCTACCACCATAAAAGGTGTCTTGGAATAAGTTGTAGGAACTCCATTCTCATGTTTACGTGCTAGTAACCTTTTTACTGCAACTCTCACTGCGCGTTATAAAATATATTAGGAAATGTCAAATGGAACTTCAGTTTTTGCATTGTCATGATCTCGGAAATCTGTCTTTGGTAATTGATATTGTGAGCGTATAATTATTAAAGGTTTTCTTAAAAAGTAATAAAACACATTTCAATTGTTTTTATAAATGTGTCTGTCTGTTTGTTTATTTGTCGCGTCACTGTTAAATTACTGTTCACGGTAAAACCAAGGTAACATTTAATCTTGGTTTCACTAAAATCGGTTCACTTTATCAAAACTTATTGTAATTTTAATGATGAAGCGACTTAAGTTTTTTTTTTTTTTTTTCTCGAACTGACTACGCTATTGACCTAGCAAGGTCTTTACAGCTTCACCGGACTACTAAGGCGAGCGCTTAAGGCACTCAGCCGATTTTTGTTTTGGCAACCAGCTCAAGGGTGCACGGCACACCTCGGCTTGGCTGCTGCCTGTTCATGCAATACGCGACCTATCAAAGCTGCGACTTAAGTACGAGCGAAAAGTAGATAAATAAATAGACTTAATACATTCCGATGTTGTTATTAGTCACTGGTTTTTTTACATTAGGTGCCACGCGGACGGAGTCGCGGGCACAGCTGTTATTGTATATTATAGCTGTTAGTCTTCCAAATAAATAAATAAAGAAAAACCCAAGCTACAGATTTTGCGACTTTTCTCTCAATTTGTGTTTTTTTTTTTTCGATACGGCCCCGTATTCTTACGGCGGTAATACATCACAGTTGTGTACTCGGTATTTGGTAGTTATTAAGATAAATGTATACAGAAACCAGAATAAATGGAATCTCACCAATCACGCGCATCTGCATTCCACAGAATATTCCGTAGTGTTTATGCAATACATTTAAGGTTATTAATTATTGGTACGTGGTAATTACGCTATTCGTTTTCGCCCGCTTTTGAACGAAAACATACGTACATCAATAAGTGTACCCGGCGTTTGTTTTGGCACGTCGCATAGTAGAGTGAGACGTCCGGCTAAGTTTTTTTTTTTTTTTTCTCGAACTGTACGCTATTCGTTTTCGCCCGCTTTTGAACGAAAACATACGTACATCAATAAGTGTACCCGGCGTTTGTTTTGGCACGTCGCATAGTAGAGTGAGACGTCCGGCTAAGTTTTTTTTTTTTTTTTCTCGAACTGACTACGCTATTGGCCTTTTTGGAGGCCTCTACAGCTTCACCGGACTACTAAGGCGAGCGCTTAAGGCACTCAGCCGATTTTATTCTGGTAACTAGCTCAAGGGTGCACGGCATACCTCGGCTTGGCCGTTACCTGTTGCATGCAATTCGCGATCTATCTTAGCTAACCTAAGTTAAGCTAAACTATTCATACAGATATGAGTTATTGAAACATGCATGTGTACCAGGCATGCGTGTCTCAATAACTCTTATGTGTATTTTTGTGTCGGAAAATTTTCTGAACTATTTCAGTTCGATACGGGTAAAAACAAAAAGAAAAAAACCCATCCACTTTTTATGTGTAAGCGTGTGAGCGTGCACGTGTGTGGAGGTGATATGTGTAGTGTTGTTGCAGTGATGTATTGGTGAGTCACTGTATCGCGCGGGCAGCGTACTCAAGGGCTCCACTCCGAGGGATCGGACCTAGGCTTGAGCCGCTGCCGAGGGGGGCCTAATCAAGTGTGCGGGAGCGAAGTTTACCCCCAGACCACGGCGGCGTGATCTGTGGTTACGCGGGCGTGGGCGTGAACACGCTCTGTTTTGAGAGACAGGCTGGTACTGATCGTTCGCTGCCGTTATTTTGTCGGGAGGATCGGTGAAAATGTTTCGCGGACGTCTTTTATATCGCGCGGCGTTCGGTACGGTTTCGTAATCCGTGGCGGATACCACTAACGGACTGGGATGATTCGCGGCTTTTTCAAAGTAGCTAGTAGTGAGTGATTTTACATACGTCCAGATCGAGGGCATCTCCAGGTCCCTGTGGAGATCCTCGTTCCGGGCGTACCACGGGGCGCCGGTCGCCTTACGTAAAAAGCGGTTCTGTATTATTTGAATTCTATTGAAGCTATACGGTGACATATGTGCGAAAACGGGACAGCTATATGTCAGAACGGGTCGGATGCAAGTTTTATACAACGTGAGCTTGTGTCTGAGGGACATCTTGCTCTTGTGGCAAACTAACGGATGTAGGCGAGTCATGACCATAGCGGCCTTGTTTCGAACTATCTTAGTGTGAGCTCTGAAGGAGAGGTGTCTATCTAGTGTAACTCCTAAGTATTTAATCTGTTTGGTCCACGGAATCCCGACTCCGTATAATCTAATCGGTTCGAGTTTGCGCTCGTAATTGCGGCATTTAGGGTCGAAAAATATCGCGGCGCTTTTGTCGGGATTTACTTCTATACGCCATAGAAGAAACCAGCGACCGAGTGTGCTGACGGCTTCTTCTATGCGTTTCCTAAGTTGTATCGGAAACCAATCGGAAGCGAAGATTACTGTATCGTCAGCATAACAACCTACCTCTACCCCCGGGAGCCGAGGTAGGTCGCTGACGAACAGATTGAAGAGGGAGGGTGCCAGAATGGACCCTTGGGGTACACCTGAACGTACGGGGTGGGCTGAGGACAGCTCACCTTCCACTCTATAGTGGAAAGTCCTATCTGATAAATATTCGCGGATTAAGAATACTAATCTATCGGGGATGCGAAAACTAATTAACTTGTGTATGAGCCCTGCGTGCCAGACCTTATCGAAGGCCTTGGCGACGTCGAAGAAGACTGCCATTGTGCGTTTCGGTTTAGGTTTTACCGGATCCGGGTTACGATCGGGATCGCTATTCCATCCGGCGTGGATGTACTCCGTGAGGCGGTGTACTTGATGCGTACAAGAGTGAGCGGCGCGAAAGCCGAACTGCTCGGGTGGTAACAGATTCAGTTCTGATATAGCGGTCTGGAGACGGTTCAGAAGGAGCCGCTCGTATAGTTTGCCTATCGTGTCTAGTAAGCTAATAGGGCGATAGCTGTCGGGAAGCGAAGCTTTTTTGCCGGGCTTGTGAATCCCTATCACTACGGCCTTCTTCCAGGCGGCTGGAAAATGACCCTGGGACATGGCCGCATTGAAGATGCAGACCAGTAGAGCTATGATGTGGTCAGGAAGGAGTTTCAGTACCTCGTTCCTGATCCCATCGGGACCTGGGGACTTTCTAAGTTTTAAGCGCTTGATGGCGTCCGATACTTCGACAAACGTGATAGGGGTTAGGGTATCCGCCGGCGGTGACGCGAGCGCGCGCTCTACCGAGGACTCGATCGATTCAATATGCGAAGGGTCAGTGTTTGCTGTGTTAGGTGAACATTGTTTCTCTAAGCTCGCGGCGAGACACTCCGCCTTGTCTATACTATCGAACGCGGGAGGCAACCCGGGGCCTCTATCGAGAGGGGGCATCGGAATGACTATGTCTGATTTGAATTTCTGTACGAGTTTCCAGTACGCCAGGTGGGACGGCTCGATGTCCTCGAGCACCCTGTCCCACCTGTCGGCCCGGATCTCGGCGATACGAGTCCTAACTTGCTTACGTAAAGTCTTTAAACGAACGCGATTCTCTACGGACGGGTAGGTGTCGTGGGCTCGAGTCGCGGCGTTCTTTTCCGTGATCAACGCTCTCGCGTCGTCCGGGAGTATGAAGCGGCGATCGTTCGCCGCTTGTACCTCTTTCGAGGTCTCCCTGACGGCGGTCTGGAGATAGTCGACCAGGGAATCGATGGCCGAATCCGCGTCAGCTTTCGACACTAACACGTCCGGGATTCTGTCTAAACCTACTGACGTCGGGTTGTCTTTAAAGTAGCGTTGTAATTTCGCGTAGTCGGCCACCCTGACCGACGGCGGGGTGGTGTCCGAGCTCGAACCTAATAGTAATACTACGGGGCGGTGATCTGAGTCAAGTTCGTGTACGACTTGTATGAGTCGTAACCGAAGCGAGACGTTTTTAAAGAGAGCTACATCTAACACTGTCGGGCGACAGTTGTCCTGAAAGTGAGTGGGTTCCGAAGGGGCTATGACGTCAAAATGAACTATTTCAGTTCGATACGGGTAAAAACAAAAAGAAAAAACCCATCCACTTTTTATGTGTAAGCGTGTGAGCGTGCACGTGTGTGGAGGTGATATGTGTAGTGTTGTTGCAGTGATGTATTGGTTGGTGAGTTCACTGTATCGCGCGAGCAGCGTACTCAAGGGCTCCACTCCGAGGGATCGGACCTAGGCTTGAGCCGCTGCCGAGGGGGGCCTAATCAAGTGTGCGGGAGCGAAGTTTACCCCCAGACCACGGCGGCGTGATCTGTGGTTACGCGGGCGTGGGCGTGAACACGCTCTGTTTTGAGAGACAGGCTGGTACTGATCGTTCGCTGCCGTTATTTTGGCACGGAAACGAACCTACAGAGCCTAGAGGGAAGCCCTAGCAATCCCGGGGCAGAGAACGCAGACCGGTAAACCGGGCTACGCCCAAACAGACACCCGAGGATGGAATGAGGGGATTAGGTAGGTGGGAGGGAGACACACTGGACTTAACTAGGTGATCACCACCAAGGCTAAGCTACCCAGGCCCGTCTGTCAGTGCAGTAGGCCGCGGGGCCTACGGCGAGCGGACAGGTCGCTCCAACTCACTTCGTTGGCTACACCGTTAGGTATCCATGAGCAGGCCAGACGACTGGACTTTAAAAATGAAATTAATCGCGGGTTCGCTCCGAGAGGAGCGGTTTGCTACGCTCTAAAATCGAGCGCCTACGATTGACACTATTGTTACTTCTTAGCAACAGAATAGCAATGAACGCGGCGGACTCGCTCAACTACGTAGCGTACGCGAAACGCGGCGACGAATCGGTGCGGGGCACGATGTAAACACGGCGCTTGTAGACTGGCGGAGACGCGGCGCACACAACGTAAACAACGGAGCGCGCGACGCGAAACACGAAGTACACAAACACTGCGATACGGCGCGCGAGACCGACTCGATGCGAGCGAAGCACGGACACTACTAAGTCGAGCGCGGTCGACACGAAAACGAGCGAGATAGCACGAGCGCGAGAGCGAGTCAGCGGGTCGGACGGACGAACGGAGAGCGCGGAGCGCAAACACGACTGTTCACCACGGCGGCCCGATCGGAACTCCAGCCTTTTTTCGTCCGGCTAAGTTCAGTTCGCTTCGGTTTTGTAAAGAGTCCTCTCTCTGTCGCACAGCGCAATGACAACGATAGACAGAGATAACGCTATACGAGACCGAACGTAGAACGTCATCTCGCAGAAGGAGGCGGCGGAGAGGGCCCGTGAGGCAGACCCGCTGAGTGGCCGTCTCCACCAACAGAGGACCGGCAGGAGGAGGCGGCGCTTTGCCCAACTCCTCCTGCCACCGTAGCCGGACCTGAGGGGATGGGCCGGGGCCCCATTTCCTCATTGCACAGGTCCGGCGGACGAGGGGGGGCAGCCGGTGTGTGTCCGGTCTGCTCCTCTATAGGTAGGAGCCCGGCAGTCACCTGCCGCGGGACGGACCGTGGGGGCGGCTCTACAAGGTTGATTAGCTTGTTCGATCCCTTGCCGCCCCCACAAAACGGTCTGTCGGTACACCGTGGGGTTTTAGTCTGTGCGAGTAAGACATAACCCATCCTCTCCCCCGGGAGGGTGGCGTATACATAAGGGATTTCCCCACGATAAAAAAAAAAGTTTTCCCGATGTCCTAAATTGAAAGATCCTTGGTTACCAATGTGGTCAAGCTGGACCCGGGCGTCTACGTTGGCGTGACAAAAAAATAGCGGTGCATAATTCGTAAGACCCCACGAAAATTTATCTGCTTTCGATAGTGAAGAACTAAAATGTTGGCTAGATTTCACCTATCAATGTAGGGAGATAATATCAATATCAAATATATATATATATAAAGATAATACAACAAAAAGAACAACCTACAGTAATCACTTTTGTCTTTTATATATAAAAAATTTACTTACACTGAGCATTTCATATACATCAGAGTTAAGAAAATACCATAGATCTAAAATTACACGTGAAAAGTCGTTTTTGTGAAGATTACGTAGCTATTGTGACTTTGATGAACGGAACATATCAAAACGTTAAAATATTTGTCTACATTGTTTAGACACTAGTGACACCGCATTTATTACGTTGCACCTACGCGAGTCGCTGGTAACAATATAAGCGCGGGTTCCCACTAATTTGATTGTAGAAGTTGTATTTTAGTATTTCAATGATAAAATTTTGTTTTCTTTTTGTTCCAGTTCGGGGCTTATGTCATCGTCGATTGAAGAGGTAAGTAATCATTTGAAATGTAGTTATATTATTACTAGCGGGCCCGGAAGACGTTGTCCCGCCCTGATTATGCAAAAATCCTTGGCAAGTTATATACTAAAACGTTCCTCATGAATCACTCTGTCCACCGGTGAAAACCGCATGAAAATCCGTTCAGTAGTTTTTGAGTTTATCGCGTATAGACAGACAGGCAGACGCGGTAGGGGACTTTGGTTTATATTATTATAAAATACAGAAATGGGTAAATGAACGACCATCCCATGTTTCAACCTCGTGTTTTTTTTAAGTAATAGTGTTAGATTTTATAACAAAGTCCCATAGTATATTACCGAATTGTCGGACTGTAAGTTTAAGCGCCATGTCAAGCCGGTTTTAGTGTGAAAAGGCTATTATAGAGTGGAACAATATGTTAACGATGATCATGTTTGGAATAGAATCCTCTCTGTGCATCCATTAAAAACGATTATAACGTATAATGTATTGTAAATATATGTTAAAAAGATAAACCCCATCGAGTTTCTTGCGGGTTCTTCTCGATGACTGGGTTCGTTTCTGAGCCGGTGGTAGTTTAGACGTTCATTAACGCGTGATTAGGGCCAACAATTAATGAAGTATTTATGATTTTGGGCCGGTCAAACGACTCCGATAATATAATTCTAAGGGCGTTTTCACATTAAGCGGTTACTATCGGATTGCTGCCGCGAGAGAGCAGCGCACTGCACACGGGCGGTTATGTTTTTCATACAAAATGTGTCGAACCGAGAACGGGCGAGAGGAGTCCGGCGCACGTCCGTTGGCAACACGGCGAACGCCATGTGCCCTTTCTTAATTTGCTAGTGAGGAGGGCATGTCGAGTTTTGCATTTTGTAAAAAAAAAATTGCCTATTCTCTTACTGTGGATGACACATAATAGAAAAAAAATTATCGACGAAATGCAGGTCTGGCCTGCTGTATGAAATTCAAAATATGATTTTTATTTTAATCGTATACAGAATAAAATACTTTAGAAGGTATATATATCTAAGTAAAATACAAATTTCAAAAATAAAAAATGAATGAAAAAAAATTATCCAGGTTATCATTTATTTCTGTAATCAATTTTTTTATAACAAGTCTAGCACCAACAATAACTCTTCCTCGTCTGAATCTATAGCTCGATCGATGCAGGTATTGGTTGGCCATTGCTAAAATAATCACTCACATCAGTCGTACTGCATCGCACTCCGATTTAGACGTGTTAGGTCGTACTGAAAACCGTCCGGCTGTAGGTAGTATGACACCCGTTCATAAATCGGTGTATCGACCGTAAGTAGCCGTCGGACAGAATTTGTCTAAACAGAAAACGCCCTAATAATGCGAGTATTCTCAAAGCCCTCGATATATCATTAGCGTATCCGTGAAGACGTCGTAAAAATATCGTACAATATATACATTTCGAACTCAAAACGGAAGACTTTTAATGCTATAAACTAGAATTTATGTCTGTGTAAAAATAGAAGAACAAAGGAACGTCTGAGCGGACGCGTCAAATGTGAAATTAGACAGGCGTATCACGTGGGGGGGTTGTACGGGGTCGTATTTGGACGAGAAAATCAAAAGTTATAGGAGGTGAAGAGATAACCTTGTTAAAAATACAATGATGGGTATGGGTAGCGGTCGGAGGAGGCGAAAGACTTGAATATTAATAAAAATATTTGTGAATGATTCGCAAAATGTTATTAGATGATTAATAAATTTGATAATTGATTATATTTTGCATTATTTGCCTGTTTCAATTGACCTCAGGCACTGTTTCAACCGACCCTGGGATGGGGACGATTGAAACAAATTACTTTTTTTTTTAAATACGATTTTACACAGAAAATACTATACAGTGATCTCAAATAACATTGCTCATTAGTAAACAGATATAATAAGGCCTTTTATTTAATATAATTCCGTCATCGCTCGCTTCAAAAATCCCGATGCTATCCACGATAAACGCTATAATGTTTCAACCGTACCCGGTCTACCCTACGAACCCGGACCAAGGGGGGAAACGGCGTGAGATATGACCTTCCATTGCACTTGGTTCGGTAGACAGCCGTCTAGATAGCTTGACCGTCGTGGACTAGATTTCACGCTGGGCCTTGCCGCCTGTGCGTTATGGTGTTTGCCTTGCTTGACCCCGTGACACTATATTAGCGCGACAGACGGTATCTCGTGGGTTTTTTTTTATTAGTAGGAGTCTGACCTCCCACCGCTTTCCAGAGCCGTGGTGGGTGACCAATATAGGTTTTGTTCCTACTTTTAAAAAAATGGACGAGAAGTCGCCATTTATTAAAATTAAACATCTCAAGGTAGGTCTTTGAATTTGTGATCGGCAAGCTTTCTATGGTCGGAAGCTGGTGGGATATGCTGTGAACATATTTCGTATTTATTGTGTTGTAGGGACACAAAGTGTTTTATCACTCTGTGACAAGCCTGTTGTAGCGGCCAGTCAGTTAGTCGTTGTAATTGTACGCCCAGAGTGGACGCTATAATCGAGCGTCGAGCGTGGCGTCGTATCCGGCGTTCGTTTCAAACATATGCATCAAGACGTGAGTGTCCTGAATACGCTATTTTCACTCCTTAGAATCGGATTTGTATGGAAAAGGCTCGTCTATTTTTGGTAATCAATCCTCTCTCTAGATGGCACTGTTATATAATTTTTTTGGCAAGTTTGATAACAAAATATGGTGGACGACAATTCATTTTGACATATCAAACTGACAACTTTCAAATATTTGTTTTCATTCATTTTGAATGTGTTTCGAATTCACGAGAGTATGCCTATCTCCGGATCTACTTATAAACATTGACTCTTGCATATACATACTTGGATTGAGATTTGCCTTACGATGAATATATTCATTACAAATAAAAATGATTAAAAACTTGTATACGACTTACGCAGTACTGCTGTATACATACATAGCTATAAATGTACAATTATAAACAACAGATATTAGTTCGAAACTAGTATTACAAAGGGGCTGATTGGAAAGAACGAGTGCGACCTCTATTTATATAACTTACTCTGTGGTCCTGAGTGGCGCGCGAGCGTCGTTCTTGGACGCTCGATTATAGCGTCCACTCTGGACGTACACTTACACTCGATTCGTAGAGGCATGCGTGGAATAAACTCCTATAGTTACTGTCATCTATCATTCAATTCCCGAGATATACGGAACGAACACAGTGTACAGACACGTGAATTAAAACAATAAAGACTTTACAGTGTTATAAGTGATTATTTAAAGCAAATCTAGAAATTTAGGGCTCGTTTGGTTTGTGTTAATATTTCAAGATATTACCTACTGAATACCATTCTGTATGCAATTTATCATCAGAGTTAAGAATTTGTTAAAAATCTCCAAGTGCGCTGAGCTCGTATGAAATTTAAAAAAATTATTAATTTCTAACGAAAATAAAACGCAGCGTTGCAACATAACAAAATTATAAATATTTTTCGCATCGCTTCAATTATATAATATCACTTTGGTAAAACAAAAAAAAGAACCTCCGGAACATATTAATTTAGTTGGCAAAACGCCTGAAGCGTATACGAATATTAATCGAGTATCTAAAAACAGTATTATTTTAAATAACAATTGCGTTTTAATCGGGAAATGTTTGAAGTGAAATTTATTATTTAAAAAAAATCATGAGTAATTTGTTTACATTCGAA
The DNA here is from genome assembly GCA_015888305.1 of Antheraea pernyi. Lineage (NCBI taxonomy): Eukaryota > Metazoa > Arthropoda > Insecta > Lepidoptera > Saturniidae > Antheraea > Antheraea pernyi. The sequence goes on from MU159178.1 coordinate 239,392, forward strand.
CTTTCATGTTGGTTTGAAGGAAATTAATACAAGGCTAAATGATTCAGTTTTACGTACAAAACGTATAATTACATTATATACCTGTTAGCTTCCTAGATCTAATAAATACGTCCCAATTTATATTTGACATTCCTATACCAATTTAGGCTTTTACTATCCGATCCTTTGAATATCTAGGACATTAAATAAATTACATAAAGTATATGACATTTTATTAAATAAACGAAATTAAATTCAAAATATCAGTCACACGATTAATTGTGTGTCAGGACCTTTTTTTTCGAACGGACTACGCTATTGACCAAACAAGGTCTTAACAGCTTCTCCGGACTACGAGTGTCAGGCCCATTCATATATAAAAACCCAAGATGCACAGTCTCGAATAACGTAAAGTAACGCACAAAACCGTCCCCAAAAACTCACCGATATACCTAAGTAGTTACACTATAAACTTATGTTTTTGCAAACTCAACCTAATACGCGAATTATCTAAAGTTGTTTTTACAAAGCAGTGTACAAAAAGTCCAAAGACGCGAGTGACGAGAGACTATTTGAAATGAGCTCAGAATTCTCAACTGTGCACTCATTTTATGTGGACGGGTTTGAAACGATGATTGTGCATATTGGGTTTTTATATATCAACGGTCGGGACTGAAAAAAGTGTCTTTTTATAAAACACCCTAGTGTATATACTGTCACAAATTATTAAAAAAAGAGAGGATATGTATTTTGAAAATTACTTTTAGTTCATTACCCCCTCTGTTTACAGAAATTGTAAATACTTTAGTCTCAGGAAGTAATTAGCATGTCGAGATAATAAAACTGTTGTCGATTCTTGTAGTCGTAAACGTTACAAAATTTACCCATCAACGGTTTGAAAGCATTGGAATCGTGCATTATAATGTTTCCGTACTTGAAACGGATTAGAAATAGAAAAATAAATGATTGTTTCCCATTTCCATTCACGAGCAGGATGTCCCTAATTGTACGTTGCACGTGTAGTTCTTTTTCTATCGTTCTTATTTTTAAGAAGATTAGGTTAGTTATAACTTGCTGTCACCGTAACCTTAGTTCGCGTAGGACTTAATGCAAAAAAACAGTCTTCTGTTAACTGTGTCTTAGATATTATTTATACATTATATAATATTCGGTTTTTGTAACAGATCGAATTGCATTTGCTTACCTACAAGTACTTTCTTCTCGTCATTAACACGAGCCGTCATTTAAATTACAATAACTTTTGATAGAGTGGACCAATTTTAATGAAGCAAACACTAATGCTCGGTTTCCGAGGTACTTTAATTGTAGTTTATATGTTCAATAGCGGTATCGGTTCGATAACTTGACAAATTACGTTTCTGAACACGCGATCATACGATAAATGTCAGTAAAACTCAATGGGCCATTTGACAGTTTTACCTTATGGATAACTTTGTTGAGTCAATAACTATTGATAGTTTAACCGAGTATCTTAGAAACTGGGCATAAATGCTAGCAAGTGCTTTGCCAGCCTGTGTATGTGGGAGGGGCAGGGAAAGGAGGAAGGGAAAGGGGGAAAGAAGGTGGGCCTCTGGCGCTCTCACTGACCGAACGAAACGCAACAATGCAAGCATAGTTACTTCACCTCGGTGTTCTGTGAGAGGGTGGTAGTACCCCGGACGAGCCGACCCATTCGTGCTGAAACTAGTAATAGCTACAGCGTGGCTCTACCACCTTCAGATATGTTTTATGATTTTTTTAAGAGGTTTTATTCAAAGAAAAAGAAAGGCAGGCAGACATTTGTAAAAATGATTGAAATGTATTTTATTACTTATTCCTAGACACCTGCAACAATTGTTTTTCACAAAAATCTAACTATCTAATCTAAAAAATCTAATCTAACTAAAACCTACCATCGGTTCGTGCAAACGATCCAGTCATTGAGAAGAACCGGCAAGAAACTCGATCCGGTTTATCTTTTCATGTTCTTACAAAAATGGAGAGTTCAGAGACATTCGTTTTCCACGGGATGCACATAGGCGTAATTTCCAATCTTAATTTCAAATCCCATTCCAATCATGTATCCAACCAACCAACTACCAAATAACGTCTAAACTACTATGATATAGAGAAAAGATTTGATTTTTTTCTTTGTAATGAATAAATTCTAAAGTTACTTAACCATTTTTTTTTAATCCTTTACCACAGTATAAGCGAGTAACGTGGACACTATTTTATTTTGAAAATTTAATTTAACACGAGCGAAGCCGCGATTAATAGCAAGTATTAATTAAATTATGGATATGGTTTGGAGGTTTAGTATTTGATCTATAAATAGTTCTAATATTTTATCTTATTTCTTAAATCTAAGACAATTAGACAATCCTGTGGGAAGAACGCTAGCTAAGCTAACTAATACATATGTAGAGTCTATGGGAATATTAGTATATATTAAATTCTATTCTTAATAATATATTGTTTATTTATATTATTTATTATTAGGGTCAGCTCGCCCGGGGTTGTACTACCCTCTCATAGAAAACCGACGTGAAGTAACAGTGCTTGCACTGTTGCGTTTCGTTCGGTCAGTGAGAGCGCCGAATAGAACCCCTTCCCGCCCCCTCTCCCACTCGGCGCTGGTTTAAAGTTGGGTTTTACAAGTTATGACAATTCCGCTTATTTCCGTCGATATATTCACATATAATGTTCACCGTACATAGATATACAAATAAAATACATTGCGTGTATCAGTATGTACACGCAGAGGAAGTGTAAATTCTTTGGTTTATATGTGTATTAACATATATATATATATGAGAATGCTCATAAACTATATACATACATGAAGTCCCGTAGTATAAATACTTAACAATACATTTACTCATTTTGGTATACTATATTACACTAATCACGTATAGAGTCGATGCAGTCAGGAATGGCAATAAATACTCCGTAGATACTGTCACTATTTATTTGGACAGAGCTTCGCCTTACAATACTTGTTACATTATAAGAAGAATGCCTAGATATCACAGACATCTTGCCTTTTAAAGGCCCATCTATATAAGTCAAAGCGATTACTATTTATACATAATTCCGCAAAATAATTTAAGTAACACATAAATAATAAAGTATGAACAAATTAATGTTATTTAAGCTATACAACAATTTTATATAATTATCCTTATTTATGTATCTCAAATGTGTTGACTAATCTGTGTCGACATGTAGATCAGCGACATCTAGCCTTTCATGGGCGAACTATGAAGTCAAAGAATATACTATTATTAATAATGATGATCAAACTAATGATTCAATTCTATATAATGATATCCATTCTTATTTAAGTCCTATTAAAATCTATATAATATTAATAATTCTTATTTATGTATCTTTAATATGGTGGCGGTAGTATCGATGTGTATCTCTAATATGTTGGCGCTAGTGTAGATATATATTTATAATATGGTGGCGCTAATATCAATGTTCCGGTCGTGTTGTAGTCTCGTCTCTTGATTGCGATGCAGCGGCACCGGAGGTGGGTGATAACAAATACTAGGCAGACCCAAATAGACACTTCTACATACTAACAAACACACACAAATACATACCTACCTTACGTTTAACGCGTAACGAACATTTTTCGCTATTAACGTAAGCGTTTGGAAGGAATTAATTATAAATTAATCTAAATTACGTGCACATATGTTAATACCAACATTTATCAGATTATAAATCAGTTTTCCTGATAATAAATTCATAATTGAATTTATTCTGTGATAAACATTACTGTGTGGAGCCGTATGAAGTACCAAGAATATGTTATTTTAAAGTGTTATATTGTAATTTATATAATTTTTCTTATTTAATTATGTACACTAAAAAGGTAAGTGATTTTACATGTTACTTGTGAAAAGACGACTTACTAAAAAGCACTTTGCACGATCGATGAGATGTAATAAAACAGATGCGATAATTTCCCAAAGCATTAATGACAGGCATGCAAATAAATTGACAAATATTATAATTTGGACGGTTTGCTGTTCATTTTTTTTTTGCTTTTCCTATGTTGGCACCCGATCCTCTTTATTGTAGTGGACTTGCTGAAAATGAACCGCTTTGTTGTGCATAAAATTTTTAAAAAAATGGCCTAACTTAAATTGAATCCAATAAACAAATAACGTACATCAATAAACGAAAAATTTCATTTTGAATTTCATACTCCTATGTCGATACTTTCAGCATTTTTGACGCGATTTCGCCTCAAAGGAACTGTATTTTCATTATATGTTTATATTCTTTATTTCTACTATTATCAAATGGGTAATATAATGACGTCAGTGTTATGTCAAGATGGTGGCTTCCTTATTAGAATTGTCCAGGGAGTTTTTGTGGCATCTCAGTCGATGTTTTATGATGTTACATCACTTTTGTACAAATAACCGAGCTTATATTACGTAAGATGCCACCAATACAGAACAATACAGGGCCAAATAATTCAAGATTATGGATTAAATAATAAAAGCCGACTAAAGTCCCGCCATAAATATAACTTTTTGTAGTTAATGCTAGGTATTTCAAACTATGACAACGTCAGCAAAGACGTAAAAACAGTAGGTAGTTCATTACCTAAGGTCATATGAATAATAAGCAAAATAAACGTGTATATTTACACAGTATCTCGCCTACGATATCATTCGAATACAAAAATACACAATTATAAAATTGTCCTCTAAAAGTGTCAGTTCACTACCGCGCACCCGGCTGTATGGAGTGCGACCCGGAGCCAAGGACACGGTGTTGAGAAAAAATTAAATTAAAAAGTAAACTCTCACCGATGCCGCGCGAACAATAATATGATATTAGTACTCTTTGGTCGGTTGGCGCGAAACGCTCGAGTTTGTTGTATATAGCGCGCGAAATCCCGACTAGGAACTTTTTGGTTGTGCAATATAACTTTTTTCTAGTGTGTTGTGACGCCATTTTGTGTTTTTATTTTTTACAGTAATTTATTATTGAGGCATCATTTTATTATATATTTTTTGTTGTATAATAACTATTTTTTTGTTTTGCGAAAAATCACTTGAGTATCATAATAAAATTATAATGAATTAATACAATTTACACGAGAAAAATACGTATTTTCGAGAGTAATACAATTTATTTAACAATACGTCATATAAATTGCAAAGATATGGGCATTCCTTACAACAAATTAATACGACAAACCAATAAAATTTGAATTTTAATTAATCATAAAATAAACAGAAACTATCATGATTTTGTGACTAAATAAAAAAAAATTACGACAATTATTAAAACTGCATACATTCGTAAATTACAAAACAATATTTTTGATTACTCTATGAAATAAAATTAAAAATACTATAACAAAATTAAATTACTGTGATTCAACAACAGTCTAATGTACTCTATTGTAGTTGAGTCTTGACAGTGCGTTTGCAATAAATCGCTTAATTGAAGTTAAAGTATACCTTTTAAAATAGGTTTTTTAAATAGATAATCGTCATTTAATTTATATTATTCAAATTTCAAATGGTAGTATGATAAATTAAAATATAGCTAACGAACTAACTAAATATAATAAACACAACGAACTCTTAACTAGGATTCCCTTTAAAATACCCACGAAAGCAACTCGAAACCCGCGAAACTCGGTTATTCGCTCCGTAGCCATACTATGCAAAGAACTCTCCTTTTACATAGATGTTTTAATGTATATGAGACGAAGTTCCATCATATTGTTGTATTCCAGCATAGCAGGAACATTTTAATCCAGAAACTGAATTCCCAAACAAATTAATATTGGCAGGATAAAGATCAGTCGATATATATATATATACATACATACTTACACATACACTTAACATCAGAGTCACAGCTAAACCTAGCACGCGCTAATTTGAATGTACAATACTATAAATTAACTATATTATATAAAATAATTATTACTTTGTAAATGCCTTAACGTTTGCTAAAAACTTTGTGTTACTTTTACTGTAAAGTAATATATAACAAACTAACTGACCCGCTCAACTTCTGGTTCAAATCAATTCCAATTGCATTTCCAAACGTGAAAAATCTTTAAAAAAACCTAGATCCCGATTGCGACTACACCTACCGGGTCCAATTAAAATAGAACTTATTCTCACACAGGCCAACGGCAGCGATAACGTAATAATTTTACCGGTTTATAGATTTTATTTCGCTTTATCTCCTGATCGACTCCATCAGTTAACGTGCTGTAAAAAGTAAACTTTATTTTCATGAAATTTTCATTATGATTTAGCTATTTATTTTTATAAGAATTTGTAAAGTATACGTAAATTCTGTCTAAACTTTTTTTTTAAATCTTTATTTAATTTAGGGACTTATGTCCACATAGAACATGTCAGTCCCATCATACCCTAATCTTAAAATATTCACCAAAGAGACTTCAACACAAACTTCCATAGAATCTTGGCTTCCTCACTTGCAGGTGCACACAGGATTCTATGAAAGCTACCCTGATCTAATCTATTGAGTTTTAACTCATCGATGACAGCTTTTCTTTGTACTTTATTGCGGTCACATTCCATCAACAAGTGTTGCAAGTCTTCTATCGTTCCACACGTTATACAATTGAGTGATACGGTTTTCCTCATAACAAATGCAAACTTGTTGAGTGGCATATGTCCGGAACGTACTCTGTTTGCGATAACAATAAGTGATCTATTCAAGTTACTGCCATCAAACCATGGTATATGGGACGGCTCACTTTGTCTAAACTTAATCTCATAAATACCATCTGTTTGATTGAAATATTAAATTTGAATATGTCGTGGCTTTTTTTTGTAAAACTGGAAGTAATCAATATGTTTGTTATAGATTTTATTCCTTTATTTCAAACCGTTCAAGAATCGCGCGCTATATTATATATTTTTTGGCAACTTTAATTATATTTATTATGAATAATTATTGAATATATATATATTTACTAAAATAATAAGTAGTCTGTAGCACTCAGGGATTATATACTTTTCTAACAGCGAAATCAGATTAGTAGTACCGGAGATTACTTCTAACAACCAAACTCAAACTTTAGCTCTGTATAATCACTACATATTATAAAACAAAGTCCTCTTCCACGTCTGTCTGTCTGTCTGTTCGCGATATACGCAAAAACGACTGAACGGATTTTCATTCGGCTTTCACCAATAGATAAAGTGATTCACGAGGAAGGTTTAGGTATATAATTAGTCAAGGTTTCTTTTATTATCAGGACAGTACAACGTGTGCCAGGCCCGCTAGTATTAGTATATATATATATAAATAAAAAGGTATACTAGCGACCAACACAGCTCCGCACGGGTGCAATGTACTTATTGACGTGGCTGGAAGAAGTGTCCAAACAAATTAGACACCTGTCGATTCATAACATATCGCGCCACGTCGACAGTTTATCGAGTTCAAAAAAGTTTCACAGTCTCGTTTCATACAAACGGCATAGTTTTGGTTTACGTAATTTGAAATCGTCGATATCGTTTTAGATATTAATTAATTAAAATAATGTACTGGGAAAGTCAAGTTTGATCCAAATTAAACGCACCGTGTTATTACAAAAAAGTTAAATACGTATTAAATACTTGGTTTAAAAAAGTCTCCTAATAAATGCACCGCGTTCGATCAAGGCAAGTTCGCGTTGTCCTTTTTCACAAATCTAACCTAACGTAACCAAAGCGAGATAAAAAAGCAAGATGGCGAACATTCAGCGACCGCGGTGTATTTAATATAAGACCTTTATAAAGCCAGGGTTCAATACGTATTTAACTTTTTTGTAATAACACCTTTAGTGTTACAGATATATACAATTAGATAAGGAGTGACAGTATATAGGTTAAAAAAACTTCGCACATAAACTATGATTGTTTTAAATCTATATGTGTTTTATTTTTTTATCTTTACATATAATAACAATGTAAATTTAAAGTGCATTTAAGATTTTTGTAAAAAATATTTATTGCAAGTGGCTAAGAATAAGTAATTAAATACATTTCAATCGGTTTTAGAAATGTTTGTCTGTCTGTCTGTTTGTTTGGACACGCGTCACAGTTCACGATAAAACATCACCAAGGCTGTAGGATATTATATATCATCACGACCAATAAGAGCGGAGCACCAATGAAGAATGTTTCGAAAGCGTTTTTTTTTCTTTTGAGAGCTTCTTGAGAAATGATTGAAACGTATTTTATGACTTATTCCTAGACGCCTGCAATTTTTTTCACAAAAATCTAAAAAGTACATACTCGTTAAATTTACCTTCTTATTATCTATATATTAATACGGGAAGCCCAAACTTTGTATCCCTTTTTGAGAGAAATGCGCGAACGGATGAACGTGAAACTTGGCATAGTTAAAGTTTATATGGAGGAGAAGTGCAGAAAGCTATTTATTTTACATAAAATACATTAGAAGTACATTAAAAAATTAAAATATACATTACTCACACTACTGCTTCAATTTTACACAACATATACACACATGTAAATAAAAAAGACATTTTGACATCTGTAAATAGAGAACTTCAAAAAAGATTGTGAAGGAGGTTGCTATGCTCGACTGTATGTAATATTTTACTCTTACGTTCCAATTACCCTTACGTTCAAAAATCAATGAACTATGGTCGATTGTCGACCACTGGGTGCCCACTAGTATGTATAGATATTTGCATCTTTATAAAAAAGCAAAGGAAGTCGCGTGCGAGCCACTAGTACCTACTCAAATATTTAAAGCAGAACAAAATAACGTTACAGCGTTATATTTGCCGGACGCGCCCGTAGGTTTGGGTGTAAACATTTATCTGCGTAATCTCTTACTAGAAAACTCATATTTTACTGTATTTGTGTATACGTTTGTGATATCGTATGTAACAGGCGCTTGGATCAGATACTCGCATTCCTTTGATAAACATACGTACCGGCGAACATTTTCGCAACTCTACTGGAATATATATGTTACTACGAGCTGTGCCCGCGACTTATGAAAGTGCATGAGCACGCACAATATGGTCGGTCACGCTTACTAGCATGTCATGACGCGAAATTATAATTTTAACTCCTGCCAAAAAAACCGCTCAGTGCGACTAAAGAAATTTTTACATCGAAAAAATAATCACTGTTTCACTTTTCGGATTTAAGTGTTGATACATTGAATTTTTAATATTGTTACTTTGGAATCGAGTTCAGGAAGTACTCGTGTCATTTGTATTTATGAACTTGTTTATACACTCTTGTGTTGTACACTCCAAAAGTATTTTTGAGTATATCGCGAACAGACAGACAAACAGACGTGGCAGAGGGCATTTTGTAATGTGTAGTGACTTAGGATTTTAAACAAGATGTCGTTTCACACGTACGCGAACTGGCATACAGCCCGTCCGAGAGTGTTTTCTCTTAATATAAATTATGAATGTGGTTATAAAATAATACACCCGGAGTATTCGCGTGGGTTTCGAACAATCGGTTTAATTTTAGACCGTAATGAGTAACGGTCCGTCTATCTAACCAGACGCTCGGTATGCGATTTTACGACTTATATTTTTCAATTATGTAAGCCGTTAATAATTTAACGTTGGTGTTACCGTATGGAGATCGTCAAACGATATAGAATCTGGTGTTATCTTTTTGGTATAGTACTCGGCTTTTGATTTGACTCCTCGAATCAAAGAGTGAGACGTTCGACTAAGTTCAGCTCGTTACGGTTATGTAATGCGTTCTCTCTGTCGCACAGCGTAATGACTGCGAATAAACAAAGACAACGCTATATTAAACCGAACTTAGACGATTATGTCGTTCGTCTGCGCGACGTACCAAGTCGAAAGCACGATACTTTAGATATATTTAGATCCTCAGATGAAGTTTTTTTTTAAAGTTTGTATAGTTTGATGCCGTGGAGTGAATCCTTCAAGTACTCTGCCAGCGTGATACAGTGATACTGCATTTACCAGGTCACACACACCATTGAGCCTCACACACATACTGTAGTTACATAGGTTTGTAATAGACCTTTTTTATGCTACAAGAAAATATATCATCTTGCTACCCTTATCTCACCTAAATAGGATCGGCACAACATGTTTTCCTTCTCCACTCTCCCCTGTCTGATGTCATCTCAACATTCAAACCTTTTATACACATGCTACCTTTTATACTCGAAACTTCTCTAGTTACATGATTTTCATTTCTTCTCAGAACAGTACCAGGCTAACCTATGTCTCCTCAGCTTCTCTGTCGCTGGTGCTATTTTCAAACCTCCTCTGATGTACGCGCAAACTTCCTAACGTCATAGCTAGCTCTGCGCGATGTTCTTTAAAAATGTACAGCATGTTTTTCTTCGCGTATTAAATATAGATAGATTTTGTTTGAATATAATGTATTGTAAAACTAACAAAAAATTATCATTTACACAAAATAGTGTAATTAAATAAAACTCTACGTAGTTAATCAGGTGATTTTTCCTAAACATTTGTACGTACGTAAAGAGAAAACTATATTTAAACTCGTTATAAACATCGCAGCGAGGAATATAAATGTACATAATAACCGTGAAACATTATGTCTGTCTGGTTAACGCTTATAAAAAGTTCCCATTGGCGTATCGGATGCAAGCCTAAGCCAGTGTTTGTGAGTATTATTCAATAAGACCCTTTAAACTAATTCTATAATAATTCCTTATCATTGTTTTTATCTGTGTCAGATAGAACCTCCATAAAAATATTTACTTTTGGGTGGTCAAAATAAATGTTCTGTTCGAGCCTCTTACGTAATTATGTTATTTTATATTGTTTTAAGAGCACCCGGACAAAAGCCTGCTCGAATAAAGTTTAAAAAGTTACAAAACTTATTAAAAATGTCTAAAAAAAATGTTAAAAATGATAAGGATTCTGAAATTTGTTCAAATCCATATTTGAATGTATAAAGGTCTCTCAAATTATTGGTAAGTTTTCAAGTAGAGTAGGTACACTAGACCTCATCGATCGTTTTAACGTACTTACTTCAGTAATCTAAAAAAAAATACCATAAAGTAAAAAGGACAATTAAAGGTATTGACAGCTATTCCAACTTAGAGCTTGAGTAACAAAGTAAGTAAAATGATCACAAAATCCCTATGTATGTATTCATGGTAATTAATATTCCATTAACGAATCATAATGTCCCAAAGATTAATAATTAGTCATACTAGGAAATGAGAAATTGATATCGCGTGGACATTTATAATAAGAGCTCAAAGCTTAGACTTTATTGTTCGTCGTTTTCAACAATATTACAATAGTATTATAGTTTACAGAACAACAAAAAAATTAACCCATTTTTATACTTTAGTTAATGTCTGAATCTTATACCGATACTGAGATTCGACGAAATAGAAGATGATAAGCCCGGAGCTCACCAAAATAGTCTGCCTCTCAATAGATTCTTAGTTTGGTCGATAACGATTGTAATTTTAATTTAGTTTTGTACAAATATGAACGTTTAAAAGATAAACCCGTTCGAGTTTCTTGACAGTTCGTTCTTCTCGATGATTGTTCGCCCGAACCGGTGGTAGTTTTGACGTTCATAAGCGCCTGCTTCGGGCCTAAATTGAACGTTGTATTTTTGTTCTTACCGTAGTCCGCAAAACGATTGTAAAATTACGTAAACTAATGCTAAGGTTTAGCTAAGATGTATTCTCTCTCATTTATCGGCTTAGTGTTCTTGCCTCTGACAGCTGTGCAATAATCAGTTTCAAAAGTAGCGTTGAATGAATTACTAAGTGAAGATAAACTTCACTTTTAAGTTCCAATTTTACGAGATTTAGCCTTTTTTTTACATCATTTTCGTTTCTAATCTACTTAATAAAGCTATAATGGTGTGCTGTAACAAAATCTTTGTAACAGGCTTATTTATTTTTTGTTATATACATTTTAGACCTGTTGAAGGTTTAAGTTAAGGTTAAGTTAATAAAGATAATGCTACAGGACCTTCTTAAAAAAATGCCAATAAATTTATGACTATTTTATAGCATTTATTCGTATATCTGTAACGAATCAGAGGTCACGGTGGAGAAAACACAACGATAAAAACCCATAGCATGGTGGTAAAACTATTTCTAAGCTCGCAACTCTTATGTTAAAGTCCGTCGCTAAGAACCTATTAGTGTGTTCCGGTAGCTCCATTTGTGAGCCAGTTCCCCTCGGTTTAGGCGTGTTTATCATCTTAGACCATTGTAGTCAAATGTTAGAAGCAGTCAATAAGATAAAGAAATACAACAGGGTTGAACAGATGAAAAAGCCTATACGAAATTAGTCCAATGCGTTTAAATTATGTTTATAGACTACATAATAGTATATAGGTATCAGATACGAGAAAAAACTACGGCTTCATATAGTCGTACTCTTTGATTTCAGCTCCAAGTGAGGAATTCCCGTACCGAGTCGACGGAGGACGACAAACGCAGCGACGACAGTCGCCCTCTCAGCCATGCTTCAGATTTCAGCAGAGATAATATATGTAAGTTGAAATATATAATCTTTTATATCAGTGGTGGTAAAACCGCGCACGATTGCGAGATTTCTAAAATACAAATTTATAAATACCATTTCTTAAAATGACATCATACATTTTAAGGTTTGATTTCCATCTAAAATAAAATCAAATATGCACCTACCGTACTGTAATTTTTTTTTTCATCATACGCCCGCTTTTTCGGTTTTTCATTGTGCACTTGCTTTAAAAATGTTGGTCACCGCTGTTCTATATATAAATAAAAATAAATTGGCAAATTGTATGTAAGCACAACAATTTTGAATGGCTGCACCTATTTGCCTAATTATTTTTGAAGTTATACTGCTTTCGGCGAGTTAGGGAAAAATGATGAGAGTAAATTTTTACGATGCGCGCACACACCGTCACGATAAACCGACACCCTGATGTTATTATGATGCACGAGCACACCGTCACTCCCTGGAGTTAGCTATAATCAACTTTTCCTATTGTTACTGTTGTTTTTTCAAAAAGCGAAAGATAAAATGTTTGAAAAGATTTTTATCTTGTTACGCCAACGAAGTATAACTTCTAACGCGTGTACATAAGTACACACACACACACACCTTTCTTTCTGTTATTGAATAACATCATTTGATGTTACTTGACAAAGTATTAATAATATAATAATAATAATTTATTGTGCAAAAAGTTTTACATAAATTATTTACAAATTTACAAAAAAACGTGGCTGAAGATGGCGAACTAGAAGAAAAGGTGAAGAAACGGCTAAAATGAAGTTAGCTCGTTTTGCAATGTAACGACTCATTTGGTCTCATTATTTTCGATAACACACGCGTGCTAAGCCGAGGCTGGCAGGTAGTAGTGTAGATATTTTCAGGATAAAGTGACTGGACTGTATCTATCATTAAGCATAGTACTATACAAGATAAAAGTGGTCACTGAGTTATAAACAATTCATCGCCCGTAATCGCCGAGTGGCTTGAGAACATGTATGACTGAACGTTTCACCCTGTCTCTATGCTGTGGGAATTGAAAGTATGTGAACGATAGGGGGTATGATATAACACTTATTCGCTTACCGAGTCGACACTGGATGCGGCTGTCAATCCTCGAACGTCTCACGAGTATCTTGCTATCGGTGGACAGGCGATCGTTCACTCAATTAACACTAAACTTTATAATGAAAGAAGCAGAGATGTTTCCTCAATTGTACTTAAAATCAAAAGCGGGTAATATATACAAAATATATAGAGCGGTGATTGCGCGTAATTAATGCGCACGCGGCGGCAAGCGAATCGGGTATATTTAAACAGTTCGTGGGAAAAAGTGCACATAAGCCAAATGACAAGATGTCAACCCCCACAACCCCCCCTCCCCCATCCTTTTCCCCCGTATCGACACAAAGTTTGACACGTAAACAAAATGGTGGCGCATAGATATACACATACGATATATGAATTAAATTCTTCTATTATGAGACACGCAATTGGCAATTGCAAAGAATTTTATTTTATATAAATAGAATTAATTTTGGCTTCGTAATTTTAAGAGACGTACATTAAAAAATGTGTTTTCTGCTATTTCTGACGTAAGACGTTTTTTACGACTTGTTTAGATTATGTCAGCGGCAACGTATCGATTTAGACGGCTAATGGTTAAATGCTTGGAGGTGTAAATAATTATTTCAAGTGCTTCTTGTAATCATAAGTAATATAATTTGCGAATGTAAGTTTGCACACGTAACAAACAAACAAACAAACAAACAGCCATTCGCAGTACTAGCTTTTTCTCGTACCTACGCTCGCTTTCAAATAGATTTAAGTTTAGGGAACAGTACTCTCCTTCTTTGGAATAAAAGGATACCCTTTTCTGTGGCCCCGACAAACAGTATGATAATTTTCACGACAATCGCTTGAGTTGCTAACCTCTCAACTGACCACAACCATAAGGGTTTAACCTTGTGATGTTATGATGAGTGCGAGTGCGCCAACAGACTAAACAAAACTTTAAAAACAAAAATTAAATATTTATAAACTTCCGATCCGCCACAATGAGATATGGCGTTTAAAAAATCAGCTGAACGGTTAAGACGCTCGCAATAATGTAGATTAACCTGTCCTTCAATAATAGTACTTTTTGATCTAGATAATGAATAAATAGCCTGTAATATATTATTCTGTACCACTGACATCCTGTATGCGACATCTTATGAAACAAATTAACTCGCATCGGTTAGCATTAGGATAGAATGTCATTATTGTAATAATGATTTAGCTACCTATAACCGTCAAATGGACTATGAAATGTGTTCTACAGTATCGCTCAGCAACGCTCCGAGACGCAGTCGGCGAGGCATCGCCCCGTACAGCGAGGCGCAGCGACCCCTCACGAGGTACCTGCCCGTCGACCGCGACGATTTCGATCTACGGAGACACGTCGAGTCCGCCGGTATGTTTACCATTATGTTCATTTCGTACGCCGAATGATAGCAAAGAGATTGAATAACCCCCTATAAACGTATTTCAGTTTAGTAGTGGCAGAGCCCCGCTGAAGTTATTACTGGTTTCAGCATGAATGGGTCGGCTCGCCCGGGGTAGTACCACCCCACCCTCTCATAGAAAACCGACATGAAGTAACAGTGCTTGCATTGTTGCGTTTCGTTGGGTCAGTGTGAGCGCCGGAGACCCACCTTCTCTTCCCCTTTCTCACAGGCTGGCAACGCACTTGCGACTCCCCTTTTTTTACGTGGGGAAGTTCTTTATGGATACTCCACCACCCTCTCGGGGGAGAGAGTGGGTTATGTCCGACACGCACGGACTAAAACCCCACGGTGTACCGTCCGCCGCATGGTAGGGGCGGCCAAGGATCGAACCTGCTGTCTACCTGAGAAACCGCCGCTGCAGCAGTCTGGCGACTGAACGCCAGGCTTCGTCCCTACTATAGAGAGACTACTGGGTACACAACCAGGCGTCTCCCCTCGTCAGCCTCACCTGTGCAATGCAAGGTTCGGCTCGGACTTGCGACTACCCTGGTGTTGCAAGTGTCTATGGACGGCGGTGGTCGCTTAATATCAGGTGAACCACCTGTTCGTTTGCCTCCTATGATATAAAAAAAAATTAGAAAACTCGCCATGGAACATCAAAATCAAAAATAGTTTGTACAATTCAAGCCCCGACAATGCCCTTATGAAGTTATATGAACTACTATCGGTCTGGAAAACAGCCCAGTTTAACTAGAAAAAAACGGCACGAAACTCGATCTGGTATATATTTTATATACTGTAAAGAAGACGTGAAGAGGCACATGTGCAGGACCCCATGTCGTAAGAGAAAGGACACACACTGGCTGGGAGACGATTCCACATCTTCACAGTACGACAAAAATAAGAGCTTTCGAACATCTTCGTGCTTGCCGGGATGGTTGCTACTGTGAAACTGTGGAGACGCGTACCCGCCCGTGTAGTTAATAGTGGAAAGTTTTAGATGGAATGAGGTCAAACAGCTCTTCAGAACACTCGCCATGATATGAACTTGAACTTGAACTTACTATCTGATAAATTGGTAACGTGCTTTGGGACTTTTTCTTATAAAATCTAACACTGTTATCTAGAAACCTGTTTGTTACTGGTCTTATCCTGAAACATGGAACATGGCGAAACGCGTATTGCTTTGCAGTGGGCCTTTTACAGGCTGATGTTGATGATATATTCGGTGGTCTCGTTCCAGGGCACCAGATCGAGCTGTGCTCCTACGTGACTGTGAACTCTACGTCCTGCCGCGGTTACCTACACAAGCTTGGGGCGAAATTCCATACGTGGTCTAAACGGTAAAATAATTTACATTACATTCTAAATGGATATAAAAGTGTATTATACGGTACTTACGTATAAGTGTGGGTCAACTTTTTTTTTCTTTAAAAATTCTAGTAAAGATTGAGCTCTTAATTTTGATACTAAGAGCTTCATCGTGATCTTTAATTTTCCATACAAATAACATGGGAAAAACTTAAGTTTTTATTTGGAATTTTAATGCGCTCGGACGAGTTATCGTCCAGTAAAATTGAACGCATATACTTGTAGGAAATTAAACGATCTACAAAAGATATGGGATGTGATTTCTTACTCAGTCGACTCGTTAAAAAGTTATTCGAGGTTAAAGTTCAACCTCGAATGGTAAACGATTACATTTACAATTTTACATACTCTATCGCAAAATAATGGCAGCGATGACAGCCGCCACTTACATTTACTAGAAAAAAATATCGATATATAATCGACATATAAGTAGCGGTCAAAACCGTCCCGCAAAAACTCCCCAATATACACATGTGATTATAGTTATGCGATAAACTTATGATATTGCAAATTCGACATTAAGTGAATGATTTAAAATTTGTTTTTACAAGGACGCAAGTGACGTGAATTATTGAAATGACTGCATAATCCAAAATTATGCACTCATTTTTGTGTGCCGACTGTGAGACGTTAAGCGTGCTTCGTGGGTGTTTGTGTATCAATGCGATATATCGATATTTTTTACGTGGTTGGTCGTTATACGGTTTAATTAACTCGGAATGTGGTCATAGAATTTGTTAAGCACATGAAAGTTTTGAACGGTCCCCAGGTGGTTCGTTTTCGATAGAGAAACGAAAACGTTCGTCTACTACTGGGACAAGAGTGAGAAGAAACCGAGGGGCGGTGCTTACTTTCAAGTACGTATAATCCTTAATTATATTGTCTATACTATTATACTATATATATATAAATTTCTTACATTTTCTGGTATAAAAATAGCTGTAAATTCATGAAATATTGGTCGGATAACTTTTTTTTATGAGTTAGTTCTTTTTCTCTTCCTACTTTTAGCGGTTTGCTCGAAAAGTTAAGAGAAAATTATTTATTTTTTTCAAAAATTGTACTTTGACGACTCCTACTGGTGAACCAGTGCGAGTTACACAAAAAAAACACTAAGACTATTTGAAAGAGCGTGAAATTCCCCACAAGTTCCATCAAACCGATTTGCAATATTGTAAAAGCCGGGTAAGCATTAGAAATTTGAAAAAAAAAAACGATTTTTTACATGCATTTTGAATGGTAAAACTTTAAATTTAAATTGTAAGTACTTAAAATTAATATTAAGAGCCCAAACTTGGTGTGAATTATTTTTGAATTATTTTTCTATATGTAGATTAATATTTTGCATGAGCAACGAAAAAAAAAATGTTTGCGGAAATGAACCACCCTAATATATATATACACTGGCGGACGTTGTCCTGCTTTGATAATAAAAAAAATCCTAAAAGTCAACCGCAACGCCACCTACCGGGTCCAATTTTGAATCTAAACCATTCTCGGATCCATTCGAACACGCACACAAAGTTTTATTAAAATCGGTCCAGCCGTTTAGGAGGAGTTCAGTGACATACACGCGCACAGAAGAAATTTATATATAAAGATATATATATTATGTGTTATTATAAAAAGGTAAATCTTGTGAGGTTGTAGGGGGTAATAACTGAAAATCCTTTTACCAATAGAAATACTTTTTTGTGGAAGTCGGATTTGCAAAGTAAGTCAGAGAAAAAACGATCGAACGAAAACGTTTCTTACGAACACTGCCTTAACGATGAGACATATATGATCGAGTTCCAAAGAAAAGTTGTAGAGCTTGATAATGCCTACAAAAAAATCAACGACAGTATCCGTGTTGTTACAAAAAAGTTAAATACGTATTAAACACTTGGTTTAAAAAAAGTCTCCTAATAAATGCACCGCGCTCTCCCGAGGCAAGTTTGCGTTATCCTTTTTCGCAAGTCTAACCTAACGTAACCGATGCGAGACAGAAGAGCGAGATGGCGGGCATTCAGCGACCGCGGCGCGTTTAATATGAGACCTCTTTAAAGCCACGGTTCAATACGTCTTTAACTTTTGTTGTAATAAAACCGTATATGTCTAATTTTATATTTAAGCAACGAAATGGGTACGGGTCAGCTAGTTTCAAATAAATTTAAAGATAAGAGGTTTTTAATGAAATTGATTTTATAATATACTAGCCGACCCGTGCCCACTTCGTTGGGCGGTAACAGTATCATTATCAAGCTACAACTTTTATCTAGAACTCAGTCATATATATCTCATAATTAAGGCAGCGTTCGTAAGAAACGTTTTCGTTCGACCATTTTTCTCCGACTCCCCAGATATTACCCCCCCTACAACCTAAATCGGTGTAGTAGTTCCTGAGGTTACCCCCTACAACGTCACAAACTTTACCTCTTTGTAATATTAGTTTATAGACTATAGCCCCTTCCCGCGACTTCGTCCGCGTAGTAATAGTTACTACTCTGGGCTAAAGCTGACACACAGCAGAAGCTCTAAAAAATATATATCGTTTTTTAATCATTTTTCATCTGTGCTCCGCTCCTATTGGCCTTAGCGTGATGATATATAGCCTATAACCATTCTCGATGAACGAGCTATATAACACTGAAAGAATTATTTAAATCGGACCAGTAGTTCCTGAGATTACCCCTTACGACGTCACAAACTTTACCTCTTTATAATATTAGTATAGATTGACTATTTCTATTTTGTTTTTGGGAACACCGGTAGTCCGTCTGTAGATAGTAAACAAAAAATAAAATAAGTAAAAGATTGCCGAAGAATAAAGGAGAGAAAATGTACTGAACTGTTTGATTTTCGCTTGACTACATACAGGTTTTTAAGACTATGTAGTAATTACATAGTATAAAACAAAGTCTCCTACCGCGTCTGTCTGTCTGTCTGTTCGCGATAAACTCAAAAACTATCTAAAGGATTTTCATGCGGTTTTCACGAGTGGATAGAGTAATTCACAAGGAACGTTTTAGTATATAATTTGTTAAGGATTTTTTCATAATCAGGGCGTGACAACGTCTACCGGGCCCGCTAGTAATTACATAACTAAGACAATCGTATATACCTTAAAAGATATGAAATCGCAACCATTGCAGCGTTTTCTCGTAAAGCGTTCTTGTTTATCTTTCTGAATGCATGTTTGTTTTCATGATTGTTAGATCATAATGAATTAATATTACTTTAATAGTAATAATATAGAAGTACACGAACCATAACTTCACAATATCACAGTCAGAAGACTATGCAAGGTAGAAGTAAAGAGAACTATCTAATTTGTGGGTCATGTTGACAGAGTATCCAACTCTAAATACTAAATAATAGTTCCAAGACCCTCCAAAATGGCGCCAGCACAGACAAAAGTTATGGACAGTCCGAAATAACCTTGTAAATAAAACTTAAAATAACTGTTGTAAGAAAACGTGGAGCATGATAGAATTTTTTGGAAACTTTAAATAATATTATACGTTTAGTGATGTTTGTGTGTTTATTTTTATTAAAAAAAAAATGTTGAATGAATTGAACAATAGTTAACCCTAATTTAGGGCATTTTAACGAATACTATTTCATATATAGAGATGGTTCTTCTTACCTCTACACTCTACAGTGTTCTCTACAATCGAAAAACGAATGGACGGTTGAGTGTTGCCATTAGATTCATACTTGTGTCGTTTACATTTAAAAATGTGCTAAATCCAATTCTAATCGTTGACGTTAAAACGTTTAATTTTTTTTAAGATTTCCAGTTTTTTATACACCGAGAATGAAGTTCATCTTTTGTCGTCCATACAGGTTTTTTTAAAAGGTTCTTCATATTTATTTTATTTATTTAAACTTTATTGTACAGTGATTATATACATTCATTACAAAAACACTTCAGGTTTTGTTATCGGTACAATGGACGGTCTTATTGGTATTAGCAATCTCTTCCAGGCAACCTTTGGATGGATTTGTTCAACGGAGTATAGAGTCAGGGGTATTGTTTTTTTTATAGTAGCACGGCAAAATGACTGCACTGTGCCCGATGGTAGGCACAGTACAATCCAAAAACAATGTCGACTACCGAGTGACACACTATCCATCGCCGGTCGCCGCTGTCATGCCGGCCTGCGAACAGCTGGATATGCACAGGCTGATCCCGAAACGTGACCCGCAGAAGCGAATCAATATGACGGGCTTTTTCGCTATATACATGGTGCTTGCGGTCCAGTCAGGCTGTAGAACCCTGCCACCCCGCTTTCGCCATTGCCTTGTTCGTTATTCAGCAGGGTGCAACACTTGCAGGTGAGGTTGGCTTGGATGTATCAAGTCTTCGATGTTATTCGACACCCCTTACACCCCATTCTTAGTGTACAAAAAAACTAGATAACTATAAACAACTAGATAATACCACCTCAGTTAGTAGCATATAACTGTAACATACTTATAAAATACATTATAAAATATAGATAAATATATAGACTACATGAATATAACTAAATAAAACAAAGACTTGTGGTGGGGAATCTTGGTTCCTCTCGCCTATTTCTTGCGGGTTTCTTAAGGAGATAAAGTGGACTGTATTTCTGCGGTTTTGCGAGGGCAACGGGATCACGGGAAAAACGCTCAATCGCAGGATCTAAAAGTGTGTAATCGATTGAGCTAGAAATATAAATTTACACGCTTACTTGGCAGCGCAGCCGCTGGCTTCGGCAGGTTTGTTGGCGGGTCACAAAAACTTCACTTTCACTCACGAGTCGTTTTTCTTTCGTTTGGTTCGTCACAATAGCGGTTATTATATGCGTACACGCACCAGAGTTCTTGCGGAGCGACTGGGGCGATGCGGAGCTACTGGGCGATGCGTGCGCGCACCAGAGTTCTTGCGGTGCTAACTGGGGGATGCGCAGCTAACTGAACGATGCGTGCGCGCACCAGAGTTCTTGCGGTGCTAACTGGGGGATGCGCAGCTAACTGAGCGTGCCAAGCACGCGGTAACCTATATAAGGAAAAAGGATCGAGGAATGGCGCGGGGAAAAGGGGGGAAGCTAGGAGCTGCCCTCGCACGTTACATTGGCCTAATATAATAACTACCAATTCCCCCCGGCTTTGAAGGATCCCTTCAACAGAAAATAAAACTATGGGCAAGAAAAATACTTGTGCGGTGCGGCTATGTGCGGAATCATAAGTAATTTTGTGCGGAAATACAAGAAAAACAAAACTTAAACTACATGCGTAACGTTAAAAAATAAGTTTTATAATTGAAAAAACATATAAACAAAAAGTAATAAAATTATCTACTTAATAATGGTTACCCTATTGCGTTGGCAGCGGACAGAGTCGTACTACAGGACGGTCATAGGTGCCTGTTTTAGTTTTCACTTGGGCAACACGTATGACACCATCCTTGCCAGGGTACAACTTGGTAATAATACCTAATGGCCATTGAAGTGGCGGTGCGGTTTCAACGTTTATAAGAACTATGGTCCCTACCTGCAAAGGTTTACTAGGAGTGTTCCATTTCTCACGAGTTTGCAAGTTGTGAAGGTATTCTGATTTATGCACCTGATCTTACTTAGGGGCAAACCAAGCTCACAACCCATTTTTCTTTAATGGACTCGCTTGTGCAATCGTTTTGGAAGCGTTTTAAAACAGAATACCTTCACAACTTGCAAACTCGTGAGAAATGGAACACTCCTAGTAAACCTTTGCAGGTAGGGACCATAGTTCTTATAAACGTTGAAACCGCACCGCCACTTCAATGGCCATTAGGTATTATTACCAAGTTGTACCCTGGCAAGGATGGTGTCATACGTGTTGCCCAAGTGAAAACTAAAACAGGCACCTATGACCGTCCTGTAGTACGACTCTGTCCGCTGCCAACGCAATAGGGTAACCATTATTAAGTAGATAATTTTATTACTTTTTGTTTATATGTTTTTTCAATTATAAAACTTATTTTTTAACGTTACGCATGTAGTTTAAGTTTTGTTTTTCTTGTATTTCCGCACAAAATTACTTATGATTCCGCACATAGCCGCACCGCACAAGTATTTTTCTTGCCCATAGTTTTATTTTCTGTTGAAGGGATCCTTCAAAGCCGGGGGGAATTGGTAGTTATTATATTAGGTAGGCTAACGCGAGAGGGCAGCTCCTAGCTTCCTCCCTTACCCCGCCGCCACGATCCTTTTCCTTATATAGATTACCGCCGCGTCTAGATAAAAACCTCTTAAAGGCGTCCAAAAATGAAGCAGAACTCAAATCAGCAGATAGTTCAATGTGGATCGCCTTTGTCACTAAGCATATAAAGATGCATAAGTATGCCTTTTGACTGCGAATTCCCCGTTTTCTTGTTAAAGTTATATAGAGAGGGCCTGCATAATCGACGCCGGTGTGCGTGAATGGCTTGCACTCTTCTAAACGACACTTCGGTAAATCTGACATTGCGGGAAATGTAGGTTTTGGATTAATACGAAAACAATCACGGCAATTATGTATACGTTTTCGAATCAAACGTCTAGCGGATAAAATCCAAAATTTATGGCGTAGAATTGACATTAACAGTTGAGGACCTGCATGTAAATTTTTGCGATGGTACCAATCAACTAATATCTCAATAATATGTCCGTGCTTAGGCAACAACGCGGGATGCTTTTGAGTATATTCCAGAGTAGAGCGTGTTAAGCGGCCACCTACTCGTAGAATACCCTCGGATAAAAAAGGAAACAATTTTCGAAGTGCGGAAGAACAAACCTTGTTGTTCTGTAACTTATATAAATCGTCAGCAAAATAGGTTTGCTGTATAGCGTGCACTATTCTCATCTCTGCGATGTTCATATCTTTAGCGGTTATTACAAATGTGTTTAGAAGCGGGAAGCCACCGAAGACCCAAGATTTTAAATAAATTGTCACCATCGAAAGAGATGGAGTCCGAAAGGCGGTGAGAGGCGGGTATGTGTTGCAACAACTCTGAAGAGTTGCTGGTCCACTTCACTAAGTTGAACCCACCAGCCTTAAAGAGTTGGATCAGATCCCGCGCCATCATAACTGCTTCATCCAAGGATGACGCAGATGAGGTCAGGTCATCTATTTATACATCTCTTTCCATGACGGTAGCGTCATCTGGCCAATTTTTACGCTCATCACTAGCAAGTTGCCGAAAAGTACGTATAACCAAGTACGATGATGAGCGTAAGCCAAATGTGAGGCGGCTAAACAGAAACATTTCCAGTGGGTCATCGCGGCAAAGAGATATAAAATACGCTGATAACTGCGGTGCGGTGAATGTATAGAAATACATAAATAAATAAATTTAATAAAATAAAATACATGTAATTAGAAACGCGTTACAAAACATACAAACATAAAAAATAATGTTAAAAATAATAGCGTGTTTAATGTCATTAAGTGACAGCCCTGAATCAGTTTCAATACTGACATTCAAGACGGTGTGGACCTGTGTCCGTGCATTTATTGTTACGTATCACAGGATGGTGCGGTATAATATTATCAAGCAAATAGTTTTCATCGCGAAAGACGCACGACAAAATGCCCTTATCTAAATAATCACGAATAATTTCGTTATATTGTTCACCTAAATCAGGTGACCTTGAAAATCTTCGTTCTAGAAGTAAAAACCTTCTTTTAGCGGTAATGTAAGAATTCCCTAACTTTTGCGGATCGTCTTTAAACGGAAGACTAACAGAATAGCTACCGTCCTGTAAGCGCACAGAGGTAGACGTGTATATATCCTCACAAGCCTGGTCTTCAGGACTCAAAAACCTTTGTGAGGGTACTTCCTCCGTAGACCAGAACTTCTCCACTAACTCATTAAGAGGTTCCTTAGTAAAAGCGCATATAGTGCGTGTTGTGGGAGATGACACGATAGGTGCGTCACCCATGATTAAATATCCTAAAGTAGTCTCTAAGGCGGAGGGTAAATTATTTATTCCGACAATTTTGTCAAACAACAAAATTTGTAAATAAAAGTTTACGCCTAATAACAAATCGATCGAACCGGGCTCATGATATGAGTCATCCGCCAATGGTATGTCACGTAAATACTCTAAACAACTGAGATCTATGCGCGAGTCAGGAAGTTGTGACGTTATTTTGTCTACTACCATCGGTTGAATACTATACTCGTGCCCGCTGTCAAATCGAGACGTAAACGTTACATCAGTGATACCAAAAATCTTCTGCGTTACTCCTCCAATACCTTGAACTTCAGAAAAG
>MU159178.1:274087-308937 GCA_015888305.1 Antheraea pernyi
ATCAATTTATAAATAATTTATAATTTATAAATAATTTTATAAATATATAAATAATTTGCATAATTGGTGACTTTCACAATACTGTGGTATTTTTATTTTAATATAATCCATGTTTCAGGCCCACTATACATATAGTGACGTACATAAGTAGAAAGAAATGAAAGAAGAATATTTCTTTTTTTCCTTTTGAGAATTTCCGCTGCGTGTTAGTTAGCCCAAAGCAATGATATTGTAACTAGAAAGCTGAACATCATTGGCCCAAAGGTATTATACCACGCGGACGAAGTCGCGTGCAGAAGCTAGTATGTTATAATTTCAATGCAGACGAAGTTATGTACTAGGATAATAAACGTAACACTGAATTAAGTTGCAATGCAACCGATAAAACTACGTATATTTTTTTAAATAAAATGGGCTAAACTGATATAATGATTTTTAATATCTTTACTATATTGTGATCGGATATATGCAGTTATAAGTCGATCATAAGTCGACTTTGATTTTCGATTCGAAGTTGTATAATGTAGTTCGTCGAGAATTCGTTTATATTCACTCTGTGTGAACAAGCCGTTGCACGCAATCGTGGGTGTGGTTTCGGTTGGTCACTCCCGATGCGACGACTTCCGTGAGAAATCTTCATTGCTGTTCTATCGCTCTGTGTGAACGAGGCCTTAACTATATTTCGATACATCTATACATACATTAAAAATGTAAATCTAATTTGTTTGACCTGAAATAGAATTGTTGTAGACGTCTTTTTTTATATTATTGGAGGCAAACGAACAGATAGGTCAACTGATGTTAAGTGATCACCACCGTCCATAGACACTTGCAACATGAGGAAAGTCGCAAGTGCGTTGCCAGCCTGTGTTTGGCGGGGGAGAGGAAGGGAAGAAGGAAGGGGAAAGGGAGAGTAGGTGGGTCTCCGGCGCTCTCACTGACCGAACGCAACGGAACAATGCAAGCACTGTTACTTCACGTCGGTTTTCTCTGAGAGGGTGGCACTACCCCGGACGAGCCGACCCATTCATGCTGAAACCAGTAATAGCTAGCGTGGCTCTACCACCTACGCAATATTTTATTGCGAAATAAGCAATAAAATACATTTCATTCAATTTTAGAAATGTCTGTAGGTTTATTTGAACACGCTAAATTCGGGCTTGTACATAATATAGTCAAGAGTTTAATAGAAAACAATGTTAACATTTTGGTATAAGTTTCTAAAATTGGCATTTATTTATCTTAAAGTTGTCTTGATGGTATATGTAATATAATACGCATATATACTTAAATTTGTGTTCTGTACAGCTATATTCAGAGTAGTTAAAAAGTTTGCTAAAGATTGTACTACCAACGTTTGTGCGAACATTGGAACCAATGTTATTTTGTGGATCAACTTTGCAAATGTAATGATGGGGACCCACATATGGAGCTGGCTTTGGGATAATTTGTAGTGTGTTTTTTTATTAATATTATTTTTTAAATTACCTATGTTAATTAATTGTAAATAATGTAAAGACAAAATATTAATAAATAGATAACAGCAATAATTAGGAGAATAATTAGATAATTAAGTGACTATCGTAGTGTCAGTATACATTAAGATTTGTTTTCAAAACTAACTACTTGTTGCAATGTGTTATATGTAAACATATAAGTTACGTCTCAAATAAACTATTAAAAAGTCATAATATTCTTTTATTAACATATTTTACATATGTACATGATAATGAACGATTCCTCAATTATATGTCATTAAATTAGAAGATGGAAAGTGGTGACGCTGCAAGTTAGATACATGGACGCTTGTTACGCCGTCGCCACACTGCTACACACGACAGCGCCCCATGATCTCTCACTGTCGATCATGGCCTGTACCAGACTCGGCAGGGAGAGATCACAGTTCACCGCTGCCGTTAATTCAGAGCGTTCGGCTGCCCAAGCCGGGCATTCCTTCAAAGTGTGAAGTGCTGTGTCTTCTTCACAATCGTCACAATGGTGACACTTTGGTGTCAGCTCCCCTCTGGCTATCTGGTGCAAATACTTCCCGAAACAGCAGTGGCTGGTCAGCATTTGCACCAGCCGGAAGGTGAACACCCCATGCATCCTTTCGAGCCACTCTGTCAGTATTGGACGGATCGCGTCAACCGTCCAGGATCCGGCACAAACCATCTCGAGGTTTTCCCCCCACGCTATCGTGGCCACGTGGCGCCAGAAAACCTTTTGCGCCTCCAATTCCCTAGGTGCGATGGACTCGCTGCCGAGCGTGGTTTCGGCCATGCTCAGCAGCGAACAGGCTTGGCGAGCGATGGCCTCCTTCTGCGAGGAGGTCGTTTCGCAGAAGGAGGAGGCGGAGAGGGCCCGCGAGGCAGACCCGCTGAGTGGCCGTCTCCGCCAAAGAAGGACAGGCAGGAGGAGAAGGCGCTTCGCCCAACTCCTCCTGCCACCATAGCCGGACCTGAGGGGATGGGCCGGGGGGCCCATCTCCTCATTGCACAGGTCCGTCGGACGAGGGGGGCAGCCGGTGTGTACCCGGTCTGTCCCTCTATAGGTAGGAACCCGGCGGTCACCTTCCGCCGGGCGGACCGTGGGGGCGGTTACCGTAGACGCCGTCCGCCCGGTCCTGCGGGAGTGGATGTCCAGGGGCTGGGGCTCCCTGACGTTCCGACTGGTGCAGGTACTCACCGGACACGGTTGTTTCGGGTGGTACCTGTACCGGATCGCACGCAGGGAGCCGACCGCCGCCTGCCACGAGTGCGGCGCTGTCGAAGATACCGCGCAGCACACTCTGTCTCAGTGTGCTGCGTGGGGGGTGCAGCGCCGCAGTCTGGCGGCGGTCGTGGGAACGGACTTATCGCTGCCGAGCGTGGTTTCGGCCATGCTCAGCAGCGAACAGGCGTGGCGAGCGATGGCCTCCTTCTGCGAGGAGGTCATCTCGCAGAAGGAGGAGGCGGAGAGGGCCCGCGAGGCAGACCCGCTGAGTGGCCGTCTCCGCCAAAGAAGGACAGGCAGGAGGAGAAGGCGCTTCGCCCAACTCCTCCTGCCACCATAGCCGGACCTGAGGGGATGGGCCGGGGGGCCCATCTCCTCATTGCACAGGTCCGTCGGACGAGGGGGGCAGCCGGTGTGTACCCGGTCTGTCCCTCTATAGGTAGGAACCCGGCGGTCACCTTCCGCCGGGCGGACCGTGGGGGCGGCTCTACAAGGTTGATTAGCTTGTACGATCCCTTGCCGCCCCCACAAAACGGTCTGTCGGTACACCGTGGGGTTTTAGTCCGTGCGACTCGGACATAACCCACCCTCTCCCCCGGGAGGGGGGCGTATCCATAAGGGATTTCCCCACGATAAAAAAAAAGGCATGTCGTGTACAGATATCAGCTGCTATATCAATTAACCAAACGAGGTGCTAGTGTTTATACCCGACTGGGTCGTGACAACCATGCGCATAAATTCGTCACAGTAATCCTTTTTTAATATATCGCATTTTGCGGATAGCCGATTACTCAAGGGTTGACGTTGTATTTGGACTTTACTGTACTTCTCAGTCCGCGTAACAGATGAGGCGTGCTCCATATGGGAGCACGCCGCGGAGCACCCAGTCGTAGCCCATGTTCCACAGGAGCGGTCCCAGGGCCGACCCCTGTGGAACCCCCCGCCCTGTGGCCCGCTGGACCATCTAACCGTCGCCGTCCACATAGGCGACCTCTCTACCATTGAGGTACGCCTCCAGCACCCGCCGCAGGTACGAGGGCACTCCGAACTCGGGATCTATTCTTTTTACTTGAAATATAAGCGAAGTGTCATCCGCGAAAAGAACTACATCTGTACAGTTATCAAGCATCATATCAAGCATGTCCTCGAGTAACGTTTAATCTTAGTTTCCTTAAAATCTGTTCAATCTATCAAAAGTTATTGTAATTGTAATGACGACGCGACTTAACCACGAGAGAAAATAGTAATCTACAACATCCCACAATCATGTCGATCCAAAAAGAGTAAACTTAGCTTTAAACTCTCATATAATAATTATCTACTGCAATTTCAATCTCAGTAATTAAAGTGACGTATAATGTATTCACGCAGTTCTATCGTAAGATTAGCTTGTTATGTGTACACGCCTAAAGATGAGTAAAATGAGGTGATGAGCATTCATTGATAAACAATAAACATAGTGATTCTTCGGAAGATTAAAAATCAGAAATGTCTTCAGCTATATTGTACCTTCTTACCTAACAGTAGAATGTATCTACGTGTTTGCATTACGTTCCTCTTTTGATGAAGTTAATCTATATTCATTTTTGAATTAAACTGGTCTATGCTGCTGCTGTATTTATGTATTCACTAACTACATAGTGCATTTACAATAGGAGTCTATACATAGTAAATATTTGTATAGTTTAATATAAAGGTAGTGTAATAATGTGTATTATTACTAGCTTTTGCTCGCGGCTACGCTCGCATGAATGTAGGGAGGTCATTATCCCTTAATAATACTACTTTTTCCTTTATGAAAGGTATCCTGTGTCCTTTTCTGTACTGAGTACAACGTGTAGACAAAATTTTATGATGATCAATGAAGTAGTTATGGCGTGAAAGCGTAACAAACAAATAGACTCGTAATCACATTTATAATATTAGTTAGGGTTTTCACAATAGATTATTATAATATCTACCTATTCTTACAATTACAATATTCCTTGTGAGGACAACACAATATGTATTCGTATACGTTATGAGCATCTGGAAATTTATTTTATTCTTTCGAACGTCGACGAAGTTTTAGCGGCGATGATCAAACAATATAAGCAATGCTATGATTTACTTGCCGCATAATCCTATCAATAAAGCGACGTCTCTATATATTAATTACCAAATAAACACTTATAATCGCCAGCCGACCGGTTGGCAATCAAAATATCGTGTAACATAAATCGTTACTATGCTGAATCTATTGTGTCAGTTATAAACTTTATTAAATAAACTATACTCACTGAGATATAAATACATTTATTTGTTTCAATTTATTGGTTATATTCGTTTGTGTGTTAGAAAGAATCGTGATCTTGATACCTATACTAGGAAACGTGTATCAATATTGCCAATAAGGTTCAAATTCGACTTAATTGCAAGACCGCAAGAGTTTTGCAGGCCCAGTCTCGTCTTGCGCTAGTCTTGCCGAGGTCAGTCTTGGTATTGGTCTTGCAAAAACGCAAGAACAAGACTGCAAGAAATTTTGAGCAACACTACCTTGGGGTGTAAAAGCAATGAAGAAATCTGAGAGTCCTGGTAACAAATTTTATTAAAACATAAACAAAGATATATACAGTACTTAAAAGGCTTAAAGAGTCATACTTAAAAAACAAACAAGCTATAAGATAATGTTACAATAAAAAAAGTCAAGACTCATCTCACTCGGTTAAGAAATATAAAGTTTATCGAAAAAAGGTCCACTTATGCAAGTTTAAAGTCCAACAACTAATTAAAATAAACGTCGGGTAAGTCTATTCTAAGAATTGCATTTAGCTGTTCGCCGAAGAGGTCGATGACTGGAACACTGAGCTCCGCAGTACACGATGCTGTTACTCAGCAATTCAAAGGATATCTTTTGCGGTTGACTGAAGCAAGATAACACACCAGAGCTCCGTAGTGCTCGATGCTGTCGGTCAGCTACTAGTCCCAGACAGCTCGCATATAAGTTAACGATGGCGTTAGAATAGAAATCCAATGAAAATAATGACTACGAACATCTGAAATGCGTCGGCAAGTATAAGTTATACTACAACGTGAGAATATCACTACATATTATGAAAGAGTCCTCTGCCACGTCTGTCTGTCTGTCTGTTCGCGTTAAACTCAAAAACTACTTAACGGATTTTCATACGATTTTCAGCAGTAGATAAAATGATTCATGACGAAGGCTTATGTATATAATTTTAAAGGTTTCTTTTTAATTACAGCGAGGCAAAGTACGCCGGGCCCCCTAGTTTCAAATAAATGAAATAAAAAAGATTGTTAGCAACTGTGAAATGTTCGTTATTAAAAATAATTAATGAATACAATTAATTTAATATACATATACGCGACTCGATCATGATTACCTGATAATCTTCTGTTGTACACTACGTCAGTAAATGAAGTGATGATGCAGGGCTGGCTGTAACTAGAGTCGAATTTAATGTGGGTAGCGTTGGTTACAGGTAGGGCGGAAGGAAAAAAATATCATTATTGGTCTGCTCTCGGATGTCACAAATTGTGGTATGTTCGGTAAAGTTTAAATACCTATCGCTACAATTTGTTTTTCTCAAGCTATGAACAAATAATGTAATTATAATCATTTATCTTACTTTTTAGTACTTTTAAGGTAGGACATTGCACCACCACAGTGCCCCCCCCCCCCCCATTTATTCATATCAAAAGTGTCATTTCGTTTTATCATATAGTTAATAATAACATGGTATTTTTTTCTAAATCTCAAACTACTAATATTCACTCATATTAGGTCTTAACCTATGAAATTGCCGTTTTGTATGAAAAAATTTAAACGAATTTTTTTCATGTATTTTTTATTTGTATTAATCGAAGTAATCACCCATGCAACCAATGCATCTTTGCCAACGCAGTGGCAGTTTATTGATGCCCTTTTTAAAGAAATCAGCTGGACGGGAGGCAACAAATTCTTCAAAGGCATTTTGTACTGCCTCTCGGGTATTGATTTTTTTTCCCGCCAAGGAGTTATCCAAATTCTGGAAAAAGTAGTAGTCTGAAGGCGCAAGGTCTGGTGTGTAGGGCGGATGACGGAGAACTTACAACCCCAGTTCTAGCAACTTGGAGACCGTCTGCTGTGCAGTATGAGGTCGCGCGTTGTCGTGCAGGAGCAGCGGAGACGAGCGATTGACCAATGCTGGTTGGAGATGTGCCAGCTTATCCATCATTGTGTTTAGTGTTTCAAAGTACACATCTGCAGTAATGCTCACCCCATTTGGTAAGAAGCTGTGATGAATCACACCAGCGCTAGACCAGCAAACAGTGACCATCACTGTTCTAGGGGTAAATTTTCGTTTAGAGCATTGTTTAGGTGCTGAACCAGGATCCAACCAACTTGCTGAGCGCTTGTGGTTATCAAACAGAATCCATTTTTCATCGCAGGTAACAATGCGGTTCAAAATTCCTTCATTTGTGTGTCTGTTGAGAAAAGCAAAGTAGCAATCTCAAGTGTCGTGAAATATTCTGAAAATAAATACCAACATTATTTTCACAATGATATTTTTAATATCCCAAGAACTGTTTTTAATTACTTAATAATTAGATTTAACCTTATTTGTTCGTCAATAAATATCGTTTTTTATCGAGGAAAATAATGTATAAATTACAATGAAATCACGGAGCGTTGATCATCTAAATATGTACGTGTTTATTCCTATGAAACCACAATAAACTCAATATTCATTAACACACTTCACACTTACAACGAATAATCAGAATTCATAAATGCCTAAACTTTTTCAGACTATACGATACATTTTAGAAACAAATATCCAATGCTGCAAAAAATATTTTGTAAACTTTCATAAAACTTCAATAAAGGTTGGAAAGTTTTTTAATTCAGCCCACATAAAAGTAATTATCGCTTAAATTATCGCTTAAAGTAATCTTTAATACATATTATACAGGTGTAATAATAATCTATCAATTACAAATGTTTTTCTCAATATTATAATTCTTCTTTTCAGTTATAATAAAGTACGTCCAGAACAGTATTATACTTTCGACTTCTTCAACTACGCAGGTATAGATCGAACGGTGTTCCTTTACTCTACCACAAAAAAGATTGAAATGCGATGAAAATGTCACACTAATCTAAACAAATGAGTACTTTTGGAAAATGAATTCCATGTTTTTAAAATAAAATTACTTTGATATTAGAATTCTTAGCCAAACAAAAATTATTTTGATTTGAATTGGCCAGTACTACAGAACGGCAATTTCATAGGTAAAGACCTATTATTACAAAGACTAGCTAAAGACTAGCTATTTATATCTTTGGTTTACTGTTACAGTAAAAGTGAAACATAAAAACATCACAAGTGGATAAAATCGCTTATTGCAAATGCTATCATCTCTAAAAAGCCTATTTTATAAACCAAATTATAAAAGTTTTAAACAACTTAAAAACAAAATTAAAACTCACTGGACTCTGTTCCATTGACTCGAACAATATTAACGATTCTTTTCTTGAATAGACCAAGTGGTACAAATTTTTGTAGATCTTCGCGTATCGTAACTTCTTTGAGCCTAAAAGCCAATATACTGGCACATTTTCTTTACATCCTGTAAGCGAACATACAGTTGCTCATATAATCCGTACATCAGCATTTAATATACCATGCACAGATCACACCACTTTACAATATAGCTCATTATTACTATTGTAAATTCATCAACAGTGGCGTAGCTAAGGGGGAGGGGGGGGGGGCGGTGGCCAGAGCCATCTATGCTAGCGCTACGCCATTGTTCACCAATAACTATCTGCTTTAATTTCTGACCTATACCAAATTGTTATGTATTATGGACAGGTTTAATGGACTTAAAAATAACTTCATTGTAAATATTAGCATATAAAGTGAATTTATTATTTGGAATCGCATAGTTCAGTTCAAATAACGTGTGGCGACAAGTTTTGTAGTACTACTATGTATTTGTAGTGAATACCTCATACGCTTACGAGCTCAGGGGATCTTCATCAAAGAACACCGCGATGGGTCGATGTCACTGCAAGACGATGGTCCTTTGGACATCGCGGTGGGTAAGCGGCCCTCTCCGCCGTCTGACTTTGGAGGTGATGTATTTCATTACACTAGACCATACTCACACCGCACTCTAAATTTAATTATCATAACTCTGTAATGTATTTAGCAACCTTTTATAGTAATTAATAATACGAGGGCTTATTTCTATATGATAGGAAGCACGAAAAGGTGGTGGGTCACCTGATGTTAAGATTACCACCGTCCATGGACACTTGCAACACCAGGGGAGTAGCAGGTGCGTTTCCAGCTTGTGTTTGGGGGAGAGGATGTGGATATACGGCGCTCTCACTGACCGAACACAACGCAACAATGCAAGCACTGTCAATTCAAGTGGGTGTTTCTGTGGATCGGGTGGTAGTACCCCGAGCGAGCCGACTCATTCATGCTAAAACCAGGAATAGCTTCAGCGTGGCTCTACTACCTCCAAAAACCTGGCTGTCCAAGTCCTCCTGGACGTGTAAGTAGGGACACGGTATCAAATGAAAAGTGTCTATTACCTAAGGCTGTTTAAATGTTTTGTTTATTAAATTGAAAACTTCTTTCGCCCCGTTGAGCAATTTTTGGTAGGAGAAAACTTATGAGTTAGAGTCACCGATGATCTCGACATGCTCGTGTCACATTGTGCTTGCAGTAGACTAGCTACGCGTAGTATAGCGGCCTGTGTACACGTAATATTGATACTTTGTGTTAAGGTTGTGTATGCCATCATATATTTGATTAATCAATAAACTGTATAAAATTTATCTAATTAATATTTATCTAATGAATCTAATCAAAACCGTCCCGCTAAAACTCCCCAATATACATACGTGGTTATAGTTATGGGATTAGATTATGAGTTTGCAAATTCAACATTGTCTGAAAGCTTAGAATAATAACGCATTGAAAGATAGTTCGGTACTTTTTAGGTGACTACAAAAGTGAAGCATAGAATCGTACATGGGTGCAAGCGATTACACGAGTACACACGCACACCACGATAAAAAGGCGTTGCCTCTAAAATGTAGCTTGCCCACAACCGGCGAATATGAAAAGCATTATTTCTTAAACCAACGCGTGCTCTTTTTTGTATTTAATATTTTTGTTTACCTCGTCTTCGTAGTCATTACTTCGGCCTCAATTCAACACTTAAAGAAACAATTTTAATGTTTTATACCATACATTCCATACAACAACGTAGTCGAGGTCGAAGAAACGACAAAGTATATGGGGGTTAGTGTTGTAATTACTTAGGATCAGTAGGAATCCTTTGAACAACAAAACGCAATACATGTTAAGATTTAATTGATATTATTATTGATTGAAGGTTAAAAAATATATGTATTATAATGATGAAATTCATTTAGACGTCAACTTTTAACGAACTCATTTTCAAGTATGTAATATTTGTAAACTACATAATGGCGTGCGTATTTTACTTATACGTACAATACCTAATTAATTAAATATGTTCCTTTAATAAAAAAATAATTAATCTCATCACTAACGTCAATTAAAATGGGAAAATAATTTCCTTATCTGGCAACACTGACCATTTACAAAACATGGAATAAAACAATTGTTTTTATGAACGTAAATCGTTGAAATACTACAATATGTTGTTAGCTTATATGCGAAAAATGATAATAACACACTTCATATGTTTTTCAGATGTATTGTGCCAGCATTTAATTGCACAAACCGTCACAATTATTTATTTTCTGAGAGATGTGTTCGGAACGAAGTGACCTTGTACACTATGGAACGGGCAGGCGTAGGGAGCCACTTCTTGCTCCAATTTAGTGACGTCAAATTTTATGCGCGGATTTGGTTTCTATGCGTTATTATTCTAAGCCTGAAATATTTATAGTTGTTTTTACAAGGACTCAAGCGACGCGAGACTATATGAAATGACTGCATAATCCAAAATGATGCACTCTTTTATGTCTGCCAGCTGTGAGACGTTAAGTGTGCATCTTGGGTTTTTGTATATCAATGTTGACATACCTTAATCCTATCATTAGATGTGGGAAGCAGTAGCAGTAATGAAGGACGCTCCTCTGCGCGACCTGTTGAACCTTATGATAGTTATTACATACGTTGTGAACATAATAACTACAGCCAGGTCAGTACGATATTAAAATTATTATTCACACCATAATCCCCTTCCAATTCACCGACATGTTTTTTTGATTTTTTGTTTTGTTTTGGAGTTTGATTAATTCATGATAACTACTAAAGTAGAATCTCGATAACAAAAACCTCTATAATTTCAAAAAATAATTAATTCCCTTCCCCTTAGCGCCCAAAAACTCTATTACTTTAAATACGCACCCTCTATAACTTAAACTAATAATTTCAGTATAAGCCCACAGTTACTTAAAGAAATGTTTCGACGAGCTCTATAACATAAACCGCCTGCCAATGTTATTTCGAATGAATGTACAAAACAAAAAGTTTCTCGAAATTCATTGATTGTATATGTCGGCGTAAGAGCGTGCTCCAGATAACTCTCACGAGGATCCATCACAGAAACGACACTACTAGTCAGAATTACAATATATTTTCCTTCTCAACAACGTCACCTTTCAATAATCGTATAAAGAATGTGTTTTTAACTGAATCTAACTTTACTTTTATATTGCTCATTTGTAACTCACTAAACTACCCTAGATCTCTTTTTCTTTGACAATAGTAGAACATATTTTCTTAATTACAAACATAATTAAGAAATAAAACGGCACTTTCATAGGTAAAGACCTAATATAATACTTACGATAAAACGAGCAAAGCAATAAATTACTCCCGTCACTTAAAAATGAAAAGACAACATAAATAACATTTAGTGTGAATTCAACCTTAACTTGCAATTAATTAAGTACTTTTTCCGTTATTGTGCGTGTTTGTGCGTGGTTAGCGAGCCTTGACCAAACATTTGTACCACAGGTTTAAAATCCGGCCGGATATTCCAGATATTCCGGCCGTTAAATTGCTTTTTCGGGTATTATTTTTGCATCTTTTGAATACACTGCGGTATTGTGAAATGTTCTTACATTGCTGTGTTTCAAACAAACTAAACAAAATAAAAGCTCACGTTTCAAGTGCGCTGTTATTTACCTAGACGTATTTTTCGCGCACGGCACTTTCATAGGTAAAGACCTAATATAATACTTACGATAAAACGAGCAAAGCAATAAATTACTCCCGTCACTTAAAAATGAAAAGACAACATAAATAACATTTAGTGTGAATTCAACCTTAACTTGCAATTAATTAAGTACTTTTTCCGTTATTGTGCGTGTTTGTGCGTGGTTAGCGAGCCTTGACCAAACATTTGTACCACAGGTTTAAAATCCGGCCGGATATTCCAGATATTCCGGCCGTTAAATTGCTTTTTCGGGTATTATTTTTGCATCTTTTGAATACACTGCGGTATTGTGAAATGTTCTTACATTGCTGTGTTTCAAACAAACTAAACAAAATAAAAGCTCACGTTTCAAGTGCGCTGTTATTTACCTAGACGTATTTTTCGCGCCGACCCGATATCTAGTTATTGTTGATCGAAGGTTCAAAACGAAAATTAATAGCACTAACATACACTGAGAAATTAAAAGCGATAGAAACCGCGAACTATTTAAAACTAATTAAAATTGGCATAGTTAAAGTTTATATGGAGGAGAAGTGCAGAAAGCAATTTTTGAAGTGAAACTTCTTTAGAATCGTTGTGTTTTCAAACCGGATGTAACGGAAAAAACGACAGGTAAGAGACGCAAGTACAAAAATTGGTGAGTCAGAGCGAGATAGCAAATGTCGGTGTGTATGTATATTGCACACTGTTTAATACTTGCTTGTATTTGGGCATTTAACGTGTGTAAGTATATAAAGAAAGAAAGAAATACTTTATTGTTGGAACAACCATACAATTAAATTAGATTACATAAACTAATTAGACAGAAAAAAAACATTTTAAAAATGAAAAAATAGATGTCCAACAATTGGCGAACCCATTCAGCAAAAATCTGCAATACTACAGGTAGTACTGCAGCGCTGATTTTCGATGGGAGCTTATAATGATGATAAACGGACGTTAAATTTAGTACAAAATTTGAGACGAACAAACAAATAACACATACACACGTAACCCGTCACGGTTGGTCATACTAAAGAGAAATAACTACTGTAACCACAAATTTAGGATTAAACAAAACAAATATAAATGTATACGGAAAAAGATAAAAATACTCACTAATAAACAGGGCTTAAAACAGAACTACATGAATACATTATACGTCACTTTAATTACTGAGTTTGAAATTGCAATAGATAATGCTTATATGAGAGTTTAAAGCTAAGTTTACTCTTTTTGGATCGACATGGTGGTGGGATGTTGTTCCATTAACGAGAGGCGGCATATTTAAATGACCCTCTGAAAGTAGTAGTTCTATGAAGAGGTATCGATAATGGATTAGTCATTGTGCGAGAATATGAAAAATACCTGTGCTTATCTTGTCTCCACTTTAACTTGTCATACAGATATTTTGGGTTTTTGGTTTTAAGTAACCCGAAGAGTAACGTAGCCATATGTAACTCGCGTCGTGCCGCCATTTTTAAGACATTTGCGTCATTCAAAAATGGTGTAATATGCCCACGGTGCGGGACATCGAAGTAAAATCTGGCACAAGCATTCTGCACACGCTGGATGGAACGATCAGTACGCGATAATAGACAAGGATCATACACTGTATCACAGTAATTAAGTCTCGATAGAACTAGACTGTCAACAAGTAGCTTCCTCAATGTGATACTAAAATACTGTCTAAAGCGATACAGTACTTTTAACCTATAGAAGTAGTTTCTAATAACATTATTTATGTGCGACTCAAAACGAAGTTCCGGGTCGATGAGTAATCCCAAATTACGAATTGTATCAACCCTATCTATATTCTTCTTGCCCATAATCTTTATCACTGGATTGGCGGATATAATATAATTAATTTGCATCTTGCTTCTTATAACCATGAATTTGGATTTGGTGGGATTCAGGACCAGTGTGCTTTGCTCAGACCAGGATATTTTCCGGGTCGATGAGTAATCCCAAATTACGAATTGTATCAACCCTATCTATATTCTTCTTGCCCATAATCTTTATCACTGGATTGGCGGATATAATATAATTAATTTGCATCTTGCTTCTTATAACCATGAATTTGGATTTGGTGGGATTCAGGACCAGTGTGCTTTGCTCAGACCAGGATATTTTCCGGGTCGATGAGTAATCCCAAATTACGAATTGTATCAACCCTATCTATATTCTTCTTGCCCATAATCTTTATCACTGGATTGGCGGATATAATATAATTAATTTGCATCTTGCTTCTTATAACCATGAATTTGGATTTGGTGGGATTCAGGACCAGTGTGCTTTGCTCAGACCAGGATATTTTCCGGGTCGATGAGTAATCCCAAATTACGAATTGTATCAACCCTATCTATATTCTTCTTGCCCATAATCTTTATCACTGGATTGGCGGATATAATATAATTAATTTGCATCTTGC
This sequence comes from Antheraea pernyi, assembly GCA_015888305.1. Lineage (NCBI taxonomy): Eukaryota > Metazoa > Arthropoda > Insecta > Lepidoptera > Saturniidae > Antheraea > Antheraea pernyi. Next base: position 288,432 of record MU159178.1, read on the forward strand.
TTCTTATAACCATGAATTTGGATTTGGTGGGATTCAGGACCAGTGTGCTTTGCTCAGACCAGGATATTTTCCGGGTCGATGAGTAATCCCAAATTACGAATTGTATCAACCCTATCTATATTCTTCTTGCCCATAATCTTTATCACTGGATTGGCGGATATAATATAATTAATTTGCATCTTGCTTCTTATAACCATGAATTTGGATTTGGTGGGATTCAGGACCAGTGTGCTTTGCTCAGACCAGGATATTTTCCGGGTCGATGAGTAATCCCAAATTACGAATTGTATCAACCCTATCTATATTCTTCTTGCCCATAATCTTTATCACTGGATTGGCGGATATAATATAATTAATTTGCATCTTGCTTCTTATAACCATGAATTTGGATTTGGTGGGATTCAGGACCAGTGTGCTTTGCTCAGACCAGGATATTTTCCGGGTCGATGAGTAATCCCAAATTACGAATTGTATCAACCCTATCTATATTCTTCTTGCCCATAATCTTTATCACTGGATTGGCGGATATAATATAATTAATTTGCATCTTGCTTCTTATAACCATGAATTTGGATTTGGTGGGATTCAGGACCAGTGTGCTTTGCTCAGACCAGGATATTTTCCGGGTCGATGAGTAATCCCAAATTACGAATTGTATCAACCCTATCTATATTCTTCTTGCCCATAATCTTTATCACTGGATTGGCGGATATAATATAATTAATTTGCATCTTGCTTCTTATAACCATGAATTTGGATTTGGTGGGATTCAGGACCAGTGTGCTTTGCTCAGACCAGGATATTTTCCGGGTCGATGAGTAATCCCAAATTACGAATTGTATCAACCCTATCTATATTCTTCTTGCCCATAATCTTTATCACTGGATTGGCGGATATAATATAATTAATTTGCATCTTGCTTCTTATAACCATGAATTTGGATTTGGTGGGATTCAGGACCAGTGTGCTTTGCTCAGACCAGGATATTTTCCGGGTCGATGAGTAATCCCAAATTACGAATTGTATCAACCCTATCTATATTCTTCTTGCCCATAATCTTTATCACTGGATTGGCGGATATAATATAATTAATTTGCATCTTGCTTCTTATAACCATGAATTTGGATTTGGTGGGATTCAGGACCAGTGTGCTTTGCTCAGACCAGGATATTTTCCGGGTCGATGAGTAATCCCAAATTACGAATTGTATCAACCCTATCTATATTCTTCTTGCCCATAATCTTTATCACTGGATTGGCGGATATAATATAATTAATTTGCATCTTGCTTCTTATAACCATGAATTTGGATTTGGTGGGATTCAGGACCAGTGTGCTTTGCTCAGACCAGGATATTTTCCGGGTCGATGAGTAATCCCAAATTACGAATTGTATCAACCCTATCTATATTCTTCTTGCCCATAATCTTTATCACTGGATTGGCGGATATAATATAATTAATTTGCATCTTGCTTCTTATAACCATGAATTTGGATTTGGTGGGATTCAGGACCAGTGTGCTTTGCTCAGACCAGGATATTTTCCGGGTCGATGAGTAATCCCAAATTACGAATTGTATCAACCCTATCTATATTCTTCTTGCCCATAATCTTTATCACTGGATTGGCGGATATAATATAATTAATTTGCATCTTGCTTCTTATAACCATGAATTTGGATTTGGTGGGATTCAGGACCAGTGTGCTTTGCTCAGACCAGGATATTTTCCGGGTCGATGAGTAATCCCAAATTACGAATTGTATCAACCCTATCTATATTCTTCTTGCCCATAATCTTTATCACTGGATTGGCGGATATAATATAATTAATTTGCATCTTGCTTCTTATAACCATGAATTTGGATTTGGTGGGATTCAGGACCAGTGTGCTTTGCTCAGACCAGGATATTTTCCGGGTCGATGAGTAATCCCAAATTACGAATTGTATCAACCCTATCTATATTCTTCTTGCCCATAATCTTTATCACTGGATTGGCGGATATAATATAATTAATTTGCATCTTGCTTCTTATAACCATGAATTTGGATTTGGTGGGATTCAGGACCAGTGTGCTTTGCTCAGACCAGGATATTTTCCGGGTCGATGAGTAATCCCAAATTACGAATTGTATCAACCCTATCTATATTCTTCTTGCCCATAATCTTTATCACTGGATTGGCGGATATAATATAATTAATTTGCATCTTGCTTCTTATAACCATGAATTTGGATTTGGTGGGATTCAGGACCAGTGTGCTTTGCTCAGACCAGGATATTTTCCGGGTCGATGAGTAATCCCAAATTACGAATTGTATCAACCCTATCTATATTCTTCTTGCCCATAATCTTTATCACTGGATTGGCGGATATAATATAATTAATTTGCATCTTGCTTCTTATAACCATGAATTTGGATTTGGTGGGATTCAGGACCAGTGTGCTTTGCTCAGACCAGGATATTTTCCGGGTCGATGAGTAATCCCAAATTACGAATTGTATCAACCCTATCTATATTCTTCTTGCCCATAATCTTTATCACTGGATTGGCGGATATAATATAATTAATTTGCATCTTGCTTCTTATAACCATGAATTTGGATTTGGTGGGATTCAGGACCAGTGTGCTTTGCTCAGACCAGGATATTTTCCGGGTCGATGAGTAATCCCAAATTACGAATTGTATCAACCCTATCTATATTCTTCTTGCCCATAATCTTTATCACTGGATTGGCGGATATAATATAATTAATTTGCATCTTGCTTCTTATAACCATGAATTTGGATTTGGTGGGATTCAGGACCAGTGTGCTTTGCTCAGACCAGGATATTTTCCGGGTCGATGAGTAATCCCAAATTACGAATTGTATCAACCCTATCTATATTCTTCTTGCCCATAATCTTTATCACTGGATTGGCGGATATAATATAATTAATTTGCATCTTGCTTCTTATAACCATGAATTTGGATTTGGTGGGATTCAGGACCAGTGTGCTTTGCTCAGACCAGGATATTTTCCGGGTCGATGAGTAATCCCAAATTACGAATTGTATCAACCCTATCTATATTCTTCTTGCCCATAATCTTTATCACTGGATTGGCGGATATAATATAATTAATTTGCATCTTGCTTCTTATAACCATGAATTTGGATTTGGTGGGATTCAGGACCAGTGTGCTTTGCTCAGACCAGGATATTTTCCGGGTCGATGAGTAATCCCAAATTACGAATTGTATCAACCCTATCTATATTCTTCTTGCCCATAATCTTTATCACTGGATTGGCGGATATAATATAATTAATTTGCATCTTGCTTCTTATAACCATGAATTTGGATTTGGTGGGATTCAGGACCAGTGTGCTTTGCTCAGACCAGGATATTTTCCGGGTCGATGAGTAATCCCAAATTACGAATTGTATCAACCCTATCTATATTCTTCTTGCCCATAATCTTTATCACTGGATTGGCGGATATAATATAATTAATTTGCATCTTGCTTCTTATAACCATGAATTTGGATTTGGTGGGATTCAGGACCAGTGTGCTTTGCTCAGACCAGGATATTTTCCGGGTCGATGAGTAATCCCAAATTACGAATTGTATCAACCCTATCTATATTCTTCTTGCCCATAATCTTTATCACTGGATTGGCGGATATAATATAATTAATTTGCATCTTGCTTCTTATAACCATGAATTTGGATTTGGTGGGATTCAGGACCAGTGTGCTTTGCTCAGACCAGGATATTTTCCGGGTCGATGAGTAATCCCAAATTACGAATTGTATCAACCCTATCTATATTCTTCTTGCCCATAATCTTTATCACTGGATTGGCGGATATAATATAATTAATTTGCATCTTGCTTCTTATAACCATGAATTTGGATTTGGTGGGATTCAGGACCAGTGTGCTTTGCTCAGACCAGGATATTTTCCGGGTCGATGAGTAATCCCAAATTACGAATTGTATCAACCCTATCTATATTCTTCTTGCCCATAATCTTTATCACTGGATTGGCGGATATAATATAATTAATTTGCATCTTGCTTCTTATAACCATGAATTTGGATTTGGTGGGATTCAGGACCAGTGTGCTTTGCTCAGACCAGGATATTTTCCGGGTCGATGAGTAATCCCAAATTACGAATTGTATCAACCCTATCTATATTCTTCTTGCCCATAATCTTTATCACTGGATTGGCGGATATAATATAATTAATTTGCATCTTGCTTCTTATAACCATGAATTTGGATTTGGTGGGATTCAGGACCAGTGTGCTTTGCTCAGACCAGGATATTTTCCGGGTCGATGAGTAATCCCAAATTACGAATTGTATCAACCCTATCTATATTCTTCTTGCCCATAATCTTTATCACTGGATTGGCGGATATAATATAATTAATTTGCATCTTGCTTCTTATAACCATGAATTTGGATTTGGTGGGATTCAGGACCCATTTTGTAAATGACAGTTATTCACTTATTGACGTTATATGCACCGATATCGGTTACAGAGACCTTTCTGTCCATCACATAAAAGAGTTAGGACATCACGCATTTATTACTTGTCAATTAGTCGTGAAGAAGGATAAGCCTGCTAGGAGACTAGTGGTGTATCGACCGTTTCAAGACATTGTACTTGATTTATTTCAACGCGACCTCGAAGGGATGCCATGGGACTCTATATGCAACCTTAATGATGTTAACATTATGGTGTCATTATTCAATATTTACATAAAACATTTGTTTGATGTTCATGCTCCTACTAAAAACAAGTTCTTTCGGAGTGTGACTACTCTTTGGATAACACTGATTATAAAACTAATGTGTAAACTACGTGATAAAGCTCGTGGCCAGTATAGATGCACAAAACTGGCCTCCCATAAAAACTATCAGTGTTATCCAAAGAGTAGTCACACTCCGAAAGAACTTGTTTTTAGTAGGAGCATGAACATCAAACAAATGTTAACATTATGGTGTCATTATTCAATATTTACATAAAACATTTGTTTGATGTTCATGCTCCTACTAAAAACAAGTTCTTTCGGAGTGTGACTACTCTTTGGATAACACTGATTATAAAACTAATGTGTAAACTACGTGATAAAGCTCGTGGCCAGTATAGATGCACAAAACTGGCCTCCCATAAAAACTATTATCTTCAACTAAAGCGGCTGGTTGAACAGTCCTTACAAAATGTAAAGAAAGCTTACTTCACCAAACATATTAATGAGAACATTACAAAATCCAAATTACTATGGAAAAATTTAAAATCCCATGTTTACGTGCCAAGCCAAGAAAGCATCCTCCCTGACCACCTTCATGATCCTGAAGGAATAAATGATGCCTTCGTTGATGTTCCTGGAAACCATAATGTAACGATCTCACAGTTGACATTTTTCGAATACAATAGATATGGGACGTCTAAATTTGCACTTAAGACTGTTGATAAAATAACTGTTTTTAATATAATCAAGAATATTATGACATATTGTTACGGCCTATGCCGTAACGCGGAGTGCAAGCTGCCCTCACCCCCACGCCGGCACGCGCCAACGACAAGTGAGGACACCCCGCAAGCCCCGGACGCATCGACTCACCCCCGACCACCCGCGCCGACGCATCACCCTCGCGCGCCTACGGACGCGCCCCGCCAAACACTCGGGCTTGAGCAAGCAAAGTGTTGACTTGTCGTTAATTATATATATCAAATACCTCAAGAGACTTTTACTTTCACAATTTTTCATCCACTTCATATTTACGTATTTTCGTGAAATTGGAACAGATTTATTATACCCGTTAGAAACCAGATATATTTATATACACGAAAAATGGAGAAATAAAAAAAAATCAAAAAAAAAATAAACCGCCTTCGATGTGAAACACAAATAAGGTACTAAAAAGCGAAAAATAACTGAATTATTAAAGTAACCAAATTAAATAAAAAATATTGATAATCGCGCTACCGAATAATATATTAGAAGTCGATGCCAAAGGTCGAAGTCGAAGGTGACCGCCGGGCTCCTACCTATAGAGGGACATACCGGGTACACACCGGCTGTCCCCCCTCGTCCGCCGGACCTGTGCAATGAGGAGATGGGCTAAGCGCCTCCTCCTCCCGCCTGTCTTCCTTTGTCGGAGATGGCCACTTTGAGGGTCTGCCTCGAGGGCCCTCTCCGCCTCCTCCTTCTGCGAGATGACCTCCTCGCAGAAGGAGGTTATCGCTTGCCAAGCCTGTTCGCTGCAGAGCATGGTCGAAACCACGCTCGGCAGCGATAAGTTCGTTCCTACGGCCACCGCCAGAATGCGACGCTGTCCCTCCCACGCAGCACATTCAGACAGCGTGTGCTGCGCGGTATCTTCATCAGCACCGCACTCGTGGCAGGCGGCCGTCGGCTCCCTGCGTGCGATCCGGTGCAGGTACCACCCGAAACAACCGTGTCCGGTGAGTACCTGCACCATTCGGAACGTCAGGGAGCCCCACTCCCTGTCCAACCACTCCCGCAGGACCGGGCGGACGGCCTCTACTGTAAACCGTCCGAACCGCTCGTAAAAATTTTACCCTCATGCGCCTAAAGAAGTTTCACTTCAAAAACTTTTTATTCTTTTTTTTCTTTTTTCTTGTTTGTATAAATATAAACAAGACTTATAAATTAGTTCGCCAAAGAAATTTCACTTCTGACATCTGTACTTTGTACGCACGCACTTTTTGAATTGAAAATTCTTTAGGCGCATGAGGGTAAAATTGTTACAGATGTAACGTCACGCAGGTATGCAAAGGAAGTGACGTCATTTGCAGTAAACGCAAATTAAATAAATAAAAAAACTTTTTATTCTTTTCCTTCTTTTTTCTTGTTTATATAGATATAAACAAGACTTATAAATTAGTTCGGCAAAGAAGTTTCACTTCTGACATGTGTACTTTGTACGCACGCACTTTTTTTTTTTTAAGCTATACAATAATTTTATATAATTATCCATATTTATGTATCTCTAATGTGTTTACTAATCTGTTTCACCATGTAGATCAGCGACATCTTGCCTTTCATAGGCCGAACTATGAAGTCAAAGAATATACTATTTATTCATAAAGATCAAACTAATGATTCAATTCTATATAATGATATCCATTCTTATTTAAGTCTTATTAAAATCAATATAATATTAATAATTCTTATTTATGTATCTTTAATATGGTGGCGCTAATATCAATGTTCCGGTCGTGTTGTAGTCTTGTCTCTTGAACGTGATGCAGCGGCACCGGAGGTGGGTGATAACAATCTATAATAAAATCCACCCCAATTATAATTTTCAAAAAATATTTTTGTTCCAGAATGTTTTCGAATATACGATAGATGAAGATTTAATCTATTATGAGGATAATAAGATATTCCACTGCTGGGTAACCAGTGATATGCAAACGTACGGCGTCGTTTTCCAAACGATTGAAGATGCAAGGGCATTCTCAAAAATTGTTACAACTGAGTTAAAAAAAGCCGGAGAAAGTAAGATTTTTATACATTTACTTGTATTTTGCCTGAAACCTAAAACTAATCTAAAATATCTGGTATAACGTTTGATCTTGGTATATGGTGGTAAATGATCTACCGCTAGTGGTTGTTAACTGAGCTGATATGATATTTTTAATACAGGTCATTTCGCTAGTAGGAAGGGGTTCAGAGTTTAGGTATCTAAAAACACCTTAAATGATATTTCCGATTGGTTTGTATTAAATAATTGATTGCTAAATGCAAACAAAACAATATTTATAAGATTTACATTGCCTTATATTCCACTTGTTGATGTTCTTAATAATCTAATATATGCCAGCAAAAACCTTAGATAAGCTGGACTTAGTAAAAAACCAACATCATTTAAATAATGGCAAATTGGTCATCCCATATTTCAGCCCCACTAGGTTTTATTACATACTCCCAAAGCACACTGCCCATTTGCTAGGTTGTAAGTTCAAGCTCTATGTAAAACGGGTTTTAATATCTAAAGATTATTAGATGGCGGATCAATATGTGAACGACGGTGATGTCTGGAAACAAGGAATGTAAGTATGCGAGTTAAAATATATATAATGAAAAGCGAAAATTTGATCTACTTTCTTGCCGATTCTTCTAGATGACTGGGTTATATTACGTACCGGATGTAGTTTTATGTTCGTAAGCGCCTTCTCAGAGCCTAAAATGAATAAAGTATATATATATATATAAAGTATATATAATAGATTTGATTTTATTGCATCAATACCATAATTGATTCATTTAACATAAGCCACAGTCATCAATGATCCAATTCGGATTTACAATCATCTCTCGGAGATTGATAAGTTTCCGCTAAAGATCTCTGTAGTTCACTGGTGACAGGTGGCGATTCATAAGCTGCTAGCCAGAATAGACCCCGATCATGCGGGCAACGGTCATGTCATTCTTCAAGCTGCGAACACTATACATTCAGAGGATAACGTTCTTCTTCGAATTATAATGAATCATGGATATGATTTCAGACTTCGAGCTGCAGAGAAAAGAAAAGTATGACAACAGGAACCGTGCTATGTGTCTGCCACGTGTCTGTTTTTCTCCCGTAAGTGGAATACTTCACATTTATTCTTGTTGTCTCAATCTGTAGTTATACTATTGAATCAAGTTGTCTTCTCAGTTTTTATTCAAAAACATGTTTAAATGGAATAAAAGAAAGTGAAGTTTTGAAATCCATAGATTGACAATAAACAATATCATACAAAATAACAAATTGTGTGTCTCAGAACTTCACTTTTGTTTCGTTGCCAAATACATTAAAAAAACATCGGATTTCAAGCGAAACATAATTTGGAAATATGTAATAAAAAATTAAGGTGCAACAGTTTTTTTATTAACGTGGAGTTACCCTCATACACAGGGAAGAGAGTGGGTAATGTAGACTCTTACTAACTAAAATCTCATGGTGTATCGGCCGCCAATTTTGTTTAAACGGCATAGGATCGAGCACAGCTATCTAGCACCATGCCGCCTCAGCGGTCAACTCGGCGGAAATTAGCCAGCTAGCCCCATCTTAATGGGGAGGCAGACTGGTTACACACCAGCTGCCTATCCTCGTCTGCCGAACCTGTGCAATAAGGAGTTGGGCCAATGAAAAAGAAATCCACAGTCCGCCAGAAAACAAGCCAAGTACGGTGAGAAAACAAGTCCAGAATCCAGTAGTGCCCCAAGGTCAACAAAGGTAAAGAAAGCAGATCGAAACTAACAACAAGAACCGCCGGAAGCAACCTCAAAATAATCTAATCTAAACCTAATTATGGCGATCATTTGGACACGATCATATTGAATGATTCTTCTAATATTTTCACTAAATCATAACTAAATATAGCAAAAAAACACACGTTTTCTCCAGTTTTTAATGCTAGCCTACACAGCCTACACATCTATACATATGTAATATATAAAAGTAAATAAATTATATTTCAGTACCACCAGTTCTGTATATACCCACAACAGGACATCGCTACGGACGACACTGCGAGTAATTCACCCATTGACGTTCAGCCGAGATCGGGCCAAAACCTAGGTAGCTTTACTCTTATTTAAGTTAACTGTTATCTTTATTTGTACGAAATATACAGGTTCAAAATCATAATCCAACTCTAGTAGCTAATTATTAACTTTTCCTACTGTCTGTATAGTGCACACCAAATTTTGAGTTCGGCCACGCGCATAGTATAGTGAAGATGTTAATACAAAACAAATTCAAAATATTATTATACGAATTTATAATTACAATTTATTATTCTTTCAATTGTCTCGATATTATATGTGCAATATAGTACGACTTTAATTTATTACTAGCCCCTGTTCGCGACTTTCTTTATTAGTACAGCACTTCTATTGGGTCTTAGTGCGATGATATATAGCCTATAACCTTGCTGGATAAATGAGCTATATAGATCTGAAATAATCGAATTAGTAGTTCCTGAGATTACCCCGTACAACGTCACCAACTCACAAACTTTACCTGTTTATAATATTATTAGTAATTAGTATAGATGATTCAAGTAGATATTTACCTATTTAATTAAGTAATAGTGGTGTAGCAGTATCTTGTGGCATAAATACCGTGTGACTATTATATTCCTCGCTACAATAGCATTATTGTACATGAAATACATTTGTAGTAAACAAACAATTCGTAACAAACATCTATTTATAGTGGGGGGAACCTTTCCATAGAAACATAATTTTTAGAAGTGGATGGTGATAATAATAGTATAAGAAATACCAGAAGTAGGTCAAATGAAAAATAAATCCCACTTCTGATATTAGATACCAGATATGGATTTATATAAAAAGATAACACAAATACAAATCTTGAGACGATAACTGACATCAACAATTAAATAACTCAAGTAACATAATAAATCATAAAAACCCAGAAATCATAAATGTAAATTGAAAAGAGCTCACGCAATACTATAAATATCACACAATACAACCTTACAGAGAGACGACCGAGCAAGAATGTCTCCAATTACTTGACAGACTTGCATTTTATAGCAATCAGTCAAGTTACGACCGGCAGATAAGTTCCGACCAATGGCGTGTCAGGTCATTAGTAACACCTCCGCTGTAGTCAATAGTAGTACAGAAAGTGCTAACAGGAGGCATTCAATGTTTTTGGATGATTGTTTTTAACTTTAAGGTGATTACTATGGATTTAAAAATACCTGAACACCACGGTATGGTTTCATCGCGATATTATACTTCGTAAAAAGTTAAGGTTTAGGGATTGATATACAAAAACCCAAGATGCACACTTAAGGTGTTACAAACGGTAGACAAAAATGGGTGCATCATTTTGGTTTCTGCAGTCATTTCAAATAGTCCCGCGTCGCTTGCGTCCTTATAAAAAAGCCCTTAAGTCATTGAAGTAAGGTTGAATTTGGAAAGTCCTAAGGTATACGCATAACTATAACCATTTATGTATATTGGGGAGTTTTTACGGCCGGTTCTGAGCACTGCTTTTATTCAAGACTGTGTGTCTAATGTTTCTATATGTGTATGGGCTTAGGATACGAATTCATATGGATCAATATTTAATAGATGAATTAATAGAAAATGTCATCATCGTTTTCTTTTACTAAAAGACCAAAGTCTTTGTAGGATTCAAACTCAGGGATATCGATGCATTGTCCGGGAATCACATATTTACTCATCATAGTGTCTATTGCAGGTAATTTCGAAGGAGGGTTGCGCAGATCAGAGACCGTACGGGATCCTTCGTATCAGCGCTCAGTGTCTCTTTCAACAAGTTCGATTACGCATTCCTCTAATGACCTTAGGTATACTATATATCTTAAAGTTAATATACATATAATACAAGTACATATTTCAAATAAACCGAGAGACTGTATCTCACGTATAAGCTTTAAGAGTAACACAGCGATTGCAACTAAGCAGGGAGTACCTATTTTGTGTAGAATTCGATTACCTTTGGTTTACAGTAAAAAAACATTCACACATTATGTACATATGTTTATTTAATTGGTTAGCATAGAAAACATGATTTTACGAAGAAAATTAGTGTAGTATGCTTTCTGTTAGTGGTTTAAATGGACTGCTATTAGTCGTCACATGGCGTGTATCTCTGACTACGCAGAGGTTTGTGACTCTGTTAACAAACTCCTAGTACCGTATCTAATTTATATGAACCATTTAAAAATGTTTTATTTTATTTTATTTTATGACAAGCCATTTGCTTTAAAGATAAGCGTTCCGAGTGCTTATTATAATGCATCTTGTATCACTACAGGTCCGAGGAAGCGTATGAATGTAACTGTACTTGCTTCCGGTGCACGACTGTAGAATATTAGATACTGTTTCTTGCGGTAAGTAGTCCAGCTATCCAGTCTCATTGTTGAGAAAGGTATTTGTATCGAGCCCCATTTAAATACTCTAAACCAATCATTATAGTAGGTGAAGGAAAACATCGTGACAAAACCATATCATGGTGGCTTTTTCTAAGATCGCTTGGCTAACTATCACCGTCGAGTTGAAAATCTATAGCCAAGCACCTGTTGGTGTGTTCCGACAGATGCACTTAAGAGCCAGCCGACGTGGGAAGTATAGCGCACTGCTGTTACAATACTGTAGTAACTGAAGAAGTTATTTGTCGCCATCTACTGAAAGCTCTTTGAAACTATGCGTTTTTTATTGAAAATTAGAATAATAAAAGTACTTTGCTTTATAATGTCTTCATCCGGTCGCTCTTTCTTGAAACTTGAAATGATGCAATATTGGTGGGAGATAGAAGTCGTTAGTAGTTCATTAAAAGTTGATTAGAGCACTATTTATCGCTTCAGTTTAGATATATTTTTATAATTGTTTCATTGAGGTGTAGGTTATCACTTTTTCTATTAAGATTAATTTAAATATCAGTTTTTTGTAATAGCAGTGCGATATATCTACAGTCGCTAGAAGATTTTTCAGTAGTCGAGTTTTACACAACCTGTTTTATTAGAGTATGTCATAAGACATTTAAAAATATTAGCATCTAATACTTAAGTAGTTGTTCACTACTAGTTACGTATTACTGTTATTATCTGCTGTATTGTTATAGATACATTAATACATAATATAACGTTTTTGTAGGTGGACGGGGATAAGCTTGTACTCTTTCTGAGTGTTTTACCGATTGCCGTATGCCTATAAATAAAGACGCACGATTTATAATAGCGAAGATGACGTTGGCAACTTTTAGCTCGTGCCCAGATAGGATGTATATGTATATTATTATATTTATATTATTAACCTTATACTTATATTGTTCTTAGGGGTGAATAGCATTGTTTACTGACTTTACTATTAAGAGAAAGAAGGTGACGAGCAATATTATTGCTACAATCTCGCTTTAATTGTGAATTAATCTAACTTATCTTCATATATACAATAAGAATGTAAATCTAACGTGTTTGTTCTTTTTTTTATTCTCGTGAAAAAATCTATTGCAGGTGTTTCGGAATAAGTAATAAAATACGTTTCAATCATTTTTAACGATGTCTGTCTGTCTGTCTGTTTGTATGAACACACATCAGTGCTAAAGTACTGGGTCCACAATAAAACCAAGAAAAGTCTTTTTTTTAATCGGTCCACTCTTTCAAAGTTATTGTAATTTTAATGACGACGCGACTTAAGATAAGCATATGGACAAAATACATTCAGATGGCTTAATTAATCACTGTTTTGTACATCAGGCTCCACGTGGACGAAGTCGCGGGCACAGCCCGTTGATTAATTTTTCTATTTTATTACCTTCTAACCGATATGAACACAATGCAAAAAGCATTTAATTATTTAAGAAAATTCTAGAATAAGACCATTATTATCTTACTGTAGAAATTAAACAATAGAATGTTCAATATTAACTGTATATTGTTGTATTGTATCACATATGAAATATAATTGTATGCAACTTTATTTCGTTTCATTTAACACACTACCATTAGATAGTTAAATATACCCAGTTATCTGTTCACTTTCTAATTACTTGGTAACAATTGCAATGCATCATTTACCATACTATCCATTAGTTAAAGTGCCGCACCTTATTCATCGTTATTCTTACATATACTATAAATATCTACAAAATACATATGTACATGAAGTTCATGCTGCTAAACAATAAAATAGAAAGTAAAAAATCCGGCTAATGAGTCTTTCATGTCTTACTCTATCATATCCAGGAATATATCCAGTTATGTGTTCACTTTCTAATTACTTGGTAACAATTGCAATGCATCATTTACCATACTATCCATTAGTTAAAGTCCCGGACTATATTCATCGTTACTGTTACATGTAAATGCGTCTTTCATTCAGTTATCACTTCCTAATTACTTAGTAACAATATAAATATATCATTTGTCTGCCGTACTATCGTTAGAGAAAGTTTCCTCCTTAATCATCATTGTTCTTACCGATAGATATCTAGAACAAAATTTACCGCGGATTATGCTGCTAAATAATAAAAACTTGAGGCAGTCATAAGGAATGCTGAAAGAAATGAAGAAGTGAAAACTCAATACGATGTAATAACTGTGTTTTCTTTTGAATGAATTATAGTATGAATGACAATATTAAAATTGTAGAATTTATTTATTGAAATTATTAACATTAGTGTGGTTTCCACATCTATCACCGCACTCGGAGCATTGTGATTATGAACAACGATGTAGAAACTCGTATACGACTGAGGTTCGACACGATTATTCATCGGTCATACGACATTGGGAAGGTAATGGACGACAGTAGTAGTGTAGTAGTAGTGGTAGAGCCACGCTGAAACTATTACTGGTTTTAGCATGAATGGGTCGGCTCGCCCGGGGTAGTGCCACCCTCTCACAGAAAACCGACGTGAAGTAACAGTGCTTACATTGTTGCGTTTCGTTCGGTCAGTGAGAGCGCCGGAGGCCCACCACACCTCCCCTCTCCTCTCTCCTCTCCCTCCCCTAACCCTTCCCCCCAAAGGGTGGCAACACACTTGCGACACCTCTGGTGTTGTTAGTGTCCATGGACGGTTATGATCACTTAAAATCAGGTGACCCACCTGTTCGTTTGCCACCAATGACATAAAAAAAATAAACAAAAACATTATTCGGAGCCCAAAACAAAACCATTGTTGGATACATGCGAATAGATTCATATAAAATGTTTTGCCACTAAAGCTCTAAACAAGGCGAGTTTTTAAGGGGCTAAAAGAAAAGCGAAAAGATTTAGACTTTTATATCGTTAATCTGTTAAAGAAATACAGTTTGGTTAGCAGGAAATTTAAAGCGTGCGCTGGCGTTCGTGATCGAAACTATAACAGATATCATTCATTCCTTTCACTCTGTCATAAACACTAAACGAGTACAAGAACAAAATCAAAAATACTAAAATCAGTTTAGACCCTGAGAAGGCATTTCAATATCAAAACTAACATCGGTTTGGAAAACAAACCAGTCATCGAGAAGAAGCGGCAAGACACTTCATCTAGTTTATCTTTTTCTGGTGCGTATTTTCTAACAAAGCATTATGTTTACAACTAGCTTCAGGCCGCGACTTCGTCCGCGTGAATTAGTTACTTTGGGCTAATGCTAACACGCAGTGGAAGGTCTTAAAAGGAATAAAAGCGATTTTGAAACATTCTTCATTGGTGCTACACTCCTATTGGTTTTAGCGCGACGATATATAGCCTTTGTCGATAAATGACCTATCTAACACTGAAATAATTTTTCAAATCAGACCAGTAGTTCCTGAGATTAGCGCGTTCAAACAAACAAACAAGCTTTATAATATTAAGAAAGAAATAAAGAAATACTTTGTTTTTGGAACAACCATACAATTAAATTAAATTACAAAAACTAATTAGACAGGAAAGTAATTCCTTTGAAAAGGTTTATCGATGGTCGAATTAAACATTAAAAAATTTCATATACACTGAATTTATTGAATTTAAAATATACAGAAAGATATATTGCACTCATGAACAAGAATGAAAAAAAACATACTCATTTTTTTAAAACAATGTTGCCACTAAAGTAAAAATAAAAAATACACATTTTTTAATGTTTACGTCCGTACACAGAAAATGAAAAATAGATGTCCAACAATTGGCGAACCCATTTAGCAAAAATGTGCAATACAGTAAGTAGTACTGCAGCGTTGATTATCGAAGGGAGCCCATATGATGATAAACGGACGAACAGTCGGTCATATTAATATTAATACAAAATTTAAAACGAACAAACAAATAACACAGACGCACATAACACGTCACGGATGGTCACACTATAGCTACTGTAACCACAAATTTAGGATTAAACAAAACAAATATTAATATAGAAGAAAAAAATACGCACCAATAAACAGAGCTTACAATAGAATTGCGTGAATACATTATACGTCACTTTAATTACTGAGATTGAAATTGCAATAGATAATGCTTATATGAGAGTTTAAAGCTAAGTTTACTCTTTTTGGATAGACATGGCGGTGAGATGTTGTAGTACTCGTACTTAACTCGAGTCGTCATTAAAATTACGATAACTTTTGATAGAGTAGGACCGATTTTAATTAAACAAAAACTAAGTTACTCTCGAGGATGTGCTTTATGATTTCCTTGGTATGGTTTTATTGTGAACCCAGTACTTTATCAGTGATGCGTGTTCATAAAAATAAACAGACAGAAAGATAGACAAACAGAGACATACAGACAGACATTTTAAAAGATGATTGAAACGTATTCTGTTACTTATTCTTAGATAACTGCAACAATTTTTTTCACAACAATGGAAAAAGTAACGACACTTTAGATATAGATTCTTATTATATATGTTACGGGAAGCCAGCCATGTGCAAGACACTGAATAGTTGAATAGTTATAGGAAGTGAAAGACGTGAATTTATTACGGTTTAGTTTATATTACATATTGTTCTAGTACGTAGAAACTGACAGTGTTAGCAATAAGTTATTTGGAATTAATGAACGAACAGACAGATCATTTATTAGGAATAAGTATTGTTTTAAACTGTGCATTCATCATTAGTGCGCCATCACGCCGAAGCCCTTACTGCACCGCATGCTAAAACAGTTTAATTTTTGACTTGGTCGAGTGAGTAGGAATAAACGCATCGTCCCGCATATAGTGCGTGCCAACACACTTTAGAATCAATAATTGTTGTGTGAGATTCTTTGAATCTAGACTTCCGTCAATGTTGTGACGGAGAAAAATCCGTGGAGTGCATCGAGAACAAACACCTAACCGGCTAGCCACGTGAAACTGCAACGCCACGAGGTATGTGCCAATTTCTTCCCAGTCTTGCCTCCATCGTCATATCTGATCACGATATAGTTTAGTATCAAAATTAGCACCCCCGCAAAACAGTCCACTCATATAGCATAGAAGCACCACTTCAATGGCGTCGAGAACGCAACGGCGCCACCAAGTTATTTATCAATATAAAAACAATTATCGGTCCAAATTTAAAAACCTGAGAGGAGATTATATCAATATTTTTTGAGATTCTATCCATTAAAAAGTCTTAAAAACAACAAAATAAAATGTAAACCTTATGAAACTTGGCTTGCAGATTATTTTAAAAATATAACCGTTTCTTAAGTCTTTACTATGCATAACAACTAGGAACATATTTGAAAGAAAATGAAAAAAGGAAATGATCACATAAGAATCAAATTTGAATACTAACGTAAAATATTAGGAAAGTTAGAATTGGATTTACCTTTTTTTGTAATGGTAACGACACAAATAATAATGTGTTTTAAAATGGTAACACGGTAAATTTAAAGGAGGACTGAGTGAGAGCATACAAGAATAGTAGGGTGTTTTCTAACAGCCAGCTGACTGGTTACCGCTCTCAAGTTGGAAGGCTTTCGTTAAGCGCGTATTGGTTCGAATCTGTGTGATAGTGGGATGGACTCTGTGGCTGGAACGCCCACCTGTTATAGTTTGCGCATATGACATTAAAATGCATTTAGTTCTCGAGTATATTCTGAAGAGTGCAGTACGCTTTCCAGTATGACTGATCTTCCGGATACGTACGTTTATTTGTTAAATTAATTCATATCAACAGTGTAATTTCGTTTTATTATATAATTAATAATAACATGGTATTTTTTTCTAAATCTCACAAACTAATACTCACTCATATTACAAACGCTAGCTATTTATATCTTTGGTTTACTGCTATAGTGAAAGTCAAATACATAAAAAAATCACAAGTGGATAAAATCGCTTATTGCAAATGCTATATTTTCTAAAAAGTGCATATTTTGTAAACCAAATTATAAAAGTTCTAAACATCTTAAAAACAAAATTAAAACTCATTGGACTCTGTTCTATTGACTCGAATAATATTAATAAATTTTTTTCTTGAATAGACCAAGTGGTACAAATTTTGTAGATATTCTCGTATCGTAAGTTCTTTGAACCTAAAAGTCATTATACTGGCACATTTTCTTTATATCCTGTAAGCGAACATATAATCCGTACATCAGCATTCAATATACCAGGAACAGATCACATCACTTTACAATATAGCTTATTATTACTATTGTAAATTCATCAATAACCATCTGCTTTAATTTCTGACCTATACCAAATAGTTATGTATTATGGGCAGGTTTAATGGACTTAAAAATAACTTCATTGTAAATATTAGCATATAAAGTGAATTTATTATTTGGAATCGCATAGTTCAGTTCAAATAACGTGTGGCGACAAGTTTTGTAGTACTACTATGTATTTGTAGTGAATACCTCATACGCTTACGAGCTCAGGGGATCTTCATCAAAGAACACCGCGATGGGTCGATGTCACTGCAAGACGATGGTCCTTTGGACATCGCGGTGGGTAAGCGGCCCTCTCCGCCGTCTGACTTTGGAGGTGATGTATTTCATTACACTAGACCATACTCTAAATTTAATTATCATAACTCTATAATGTATTTAACAACCTTTTATAGTAATTAATAATATTAGGGCTTAATTTTATATGATAGGAGGCACACGAAGAAGTGGGTCACCTGATGTTAAGTGATTACCACCGTCCATATAGACACTTGCAACACCAGGGGAGTCGCAGGTGCGTTTTCAGCCTGTGTTTGGGGGAGAGGATGTGGATATACAGCGCTCTCACTGACCGAACGCAGCGCAACAATGCAAGTACTGTTAATTCACGTAGGTGTTTCTGTGGATCGGGTGGTAGTACCCCGAGCGAGCCGACTCATTCATGCTAAAACCAGGAATAGCTTCAGCGTGGCTCTACTACCTCCAAAAACCTGGCTGTCCAAGTCCTCCTGGACGTGTAAGTAGGGACACGGTATCGAATGAAAAGTGTCTATTACCTAAGGCTGTTTAATTTTTTTGTTTATTAAATTGAAAACTTCTTTCGCCCCGGTGAGCAATTTTTGGTAGGAGAAAACTTATGAGTTAGCGTCACCGATGATCTCGACATGCTCGTGTCACATTGCGCTTGCAGCAGACTAGCTATGCGTAGTATAGCGGCTTGTGTTCACGTAATATTGATACTTTGTATTAAGGTTGTGCATGCCATCATATGTTAGATTTATCAATAAACTGTATAAAATGTACCTAATTAATATCTATCTAATGAATCTAATCAAAACCGTCCCGCAAAAACTCCCCAATATACATACGTGGTTATAGTTATGCGATAAGAATATGATTTTGCAAATTCAACACTACTTGAAAGCTTAGAATAATAACGCATAGAAAGATATTTCAGTACTTTTTAGGTGACTACAAAAGTGAAGCATAAAATCGTACATGGGTGCAAGCGATTACACGAGTACGCAGCACGCACACCACAATAAAAAGGGGTTGCCTCTAAAATGTAGCTTGCCCACAACCGACGAATATGAAAAGCATTATTTCTTAAACCAACGCGTGCTCTTTTTTGTATTTAATGTTTTTGCTTACCTCGTCTTCGTAGTTATTACTTCGGCCTCAATTCAACACTTAAAGAAACAATTTTGATGTTTTATACCATACATTCCATACAACAACGTAGTCGAGGTCGAAGAAACGACTAAGTATATGGGGGTTAGTGTTGTAATTACTTAGGATCAGTAGGAATCCTTTGAACAACAAAACGCAATAAATGTTAAGATTTTATTGATATTATTATTGATTGAATGTTAAAAAATATATATATTATAATGATGAAATTCATTTAGACGTCAACTTTTAACGAACTCATTTTCTAGTATGTAATATTTGTAAACTACATAATGGCGTGCGTATTTTACTTATACATACGATACCTAATTAATTAAATATGTTCCTTTAATAAAAAAAATAATTAATCTCATCACTAACGTCAATTAAAATGGGAAAATAATCTCCTTCTCTGGCAACACTGACCATTTACAAAACATGGAATAAAACAATTGTTTTTATTAACGTAAATCGTTGAAATACTACAATATGTTCTTAGCTTATATGCGAAAAATTATAATAACTCACTTCATATGTATTGTGCCAGCATTTAATTGCACAAACCGTCACAATTATTTATTTTCTGAGAGATGTGTTCGGAACGAAGTGACCTTGTACACTATGGAACGGGCAGGCGTAGGGAGCCATTTCTTGCTCCAATTTAGTGACGTCAAATTTTATGCGCGGATTTGGTTTCTATGCATTATTATTCTAAGCCTGAAATATTTATAGTTGTTTTTACAAGGACTCAAGCGACGCGAGACTATATGCTATGACTATAATTCAAAATTATGCACTCATTTTTGTGTGCCGGCTGTGAGACGTTAAGTTTGCATTTTGGGTTTTTTTATAAAGATCAAACTAATGATTCAATTCTATATAATGATATCCATTCTTATTTACGTCTTATTAAAATCTATATAATATTAATAATTCTTATTTATGTATCTTTAATATGGTGGCGCTAGTGTCAATGTATATTTATAATA
>MU159179.1:13382-25297 GCA_015888305.1 Antheraea pernyi
GTCACTGTTTGGTGGTCTAGCGCTGGTGTGATTCATCACAGCTTCTTACCAAACGGGGTGAGCATTACTGCAGATGTGTACTGTGAAGAACTGAACACAATGATGGAGAAGCTGGCACATCTCCAATCAGCATTGGTCAATCGCTCGTCTCCGCTGCTCCTGCACGACAACGCGCGACCTCACACTGCACAGCAGACGGTCTCCAAGTTGCAAGAACTAGGGTTGGAAGTTCTCCGTCATCCGCCCTACTCACCAGACCTTGCGCCTACAGATTACTACTTTTTCCAGAATTTGGATGACTCCTTGGCGTAAAAAAAATTCAATACCCGAGAGGCAGTACAAAATGCCTTTGAAGAATTTGTTGCCTCCCGTCCAGCTGATTTCTTTAAGAAGAGCATCAATAAACTGCCACTGCGTTGGCAAAGATGCCTTGATTGCATGGGTGACTACTTCGAATAATACAAATAAAAAATACATTAAAAAAATTGTTTAAATTTTTTCATACAAAACGGCAATTTCACAGGTAACGACCTAATATTAATATAATGTAGGTACCATTTAGAAATTTGGTTAAAACTGACAGTGTTTACTTACATTTCACTGAGATGCTCGCCTAGTTTGTTGAAAGGTTTAATATTACCAACATTTCCTTTGAAAGCATTAATTTTCTCTTCTCGATTCTGTGTTAAGTAAGGAGTTCGAGTTCGTTAAATATACCTGTAAAGGCTCATGAATGAATTTTGAAATGCTCGAGGAAATTCGAACAAGATTTCGTTTATAGTTAAAAAGTATTCTTATACATTGTAGTTATATGATGAGATGAGATCTTATATATTGTAGTTATACGTCGATCGTAGGTGGAAGACCCATGCTGAAGTTATTATTGATTTCCACACGAATGGGTCGGCTCGCCCGGGTTAGTACCACCTTCTCACAGAAAACCGACGTAAAGTAACAGTTTGCGTTTCGTTTCGTTTCGTTCGGTCAGTGAGAGCATCGGAAGATTACCCCCCTCCCCCAAACCCAGCAAGTGTCTATGGACGGTGGTGATCACTTAACATCAGGTGAACTGTTCGTTTGCCTCTTACGATATAAAAAAAAAATTAAGAAAATGTAGTTACTGCATAATCTATATATATATAAATAGGGTGGTGATCACTTAACATCAGGTGAACTGTTCGTTTGCCTCTTACGATATAAAAAAAAAATTAAGAAAATGTAGTTACTGCATAATCTATATATATATAAATAGGCAGTGGGGAAACGGTTTAGAATATCTCCCTCTGTTTCTCAGCTGTTTGTAGCTATCGATGAGCTTTAGTAATATATCAATAAAAAAATGTTTTTTTTTTCTCTCTACGGTCAAAGTTTGACTACTGGATAAGTAAATCTATATAAATAAATAATTAATTGATCATCATTTCAGCATGGCTGCACTTTTCTTTAGAAAAAAATGGGTTAACAAACTCTATACAAAAAGTGAGTTAGCGAGACACAAAATAGTTGGAAGATCTTCAAAAATATTGACAGAACTGACAGATCGTCTTTTACTTGTGCAATTTTGTTTCACTACATGGTCGTACTGTCAAAGGAAGATTTGATCTCATCTTATTCGTTGGTACACGCGTGCGAATAGACTAAATTAAATAAACGTTCGTGGAAGTATTACAATATATTTAATCTAACAACTTAGATTAAAGGTTGATAACATATATTAAGAATCTGTTTATACAACCTTATCAGCTTTTTATTGTAATATATAGGTTTGTTTACAACGGTATAATTATTGCTAAGGGAATAATACGTTATATAATTTATATTATGTGTAAGTACATATAAGTAAGCTTTAAAAAATGTCGACGTTAATAATTATAGTCTAGGAGATAATGTCCACTCTCCAAACATTATAATATCGGAGGAGTATCCCATAGTTTTAATGTAGATGGTTCATAAGTTCAAAAATGAAAAAGTCAATTTTTAATTAAGTTTATTGCTTAGATTCAACTTCCTTTTGAGACAGTGAATATTTTTTGTAAATAAAGTTGTAAAAGGATATGCAGTATAACAAAATGTTATATGATTACTATATATAATTGCTCTCTATACCTTAAACCAAAACTAGCAGTCCTTTTTGACATTATCGATGATTCCCTTACAAGCGAAGACTTACTTTAACCGTGTCTTGTGTTGTTGCAATGATTACAAACAAAATAATTAGACATGGGTTTTTATTTTTCGAGCTGACTACGCTATTGACCAAGCGAGGTTTTAACAGCTTCACCGGACTACAATTAGACATGGGAATTTTGTTGCACCGTAGACTTAAATCACTATATGTTATAAAACAAAGTCTTCTGCCACGTTTGTCTGTCTGTCTGTTCGCTTAAATAATAATCAAAAACTACTGTACGGATTTTCATGTGGTTTTCACCAATGATAAAGTGATTCACGAGGAAAGATTAGGTATATAATTTGTCAAGGTTTTTTTTTATTATTAGGGCGGGATAACGTCGGCTGGGCTCACTAGTCTATACTAATATTATAAAGAGGTAAAGTTTGTGAATTTGTGACGTTGTGAGTTTATGACGTTGTAGGGTGTAATCTCAGGAACTACACATCCGATTTAAAAATTCAGTGTTGTATAGCTCATTTATCGAGGAAGATTATAATATATATCATCACGCTAAGGCTAACAGGAGCGGAGCAGCAATGTTGAAGAAAGTTTCAAAATTGTTTTTTTTTTTTTTCCCGCTGCGTGTTATCGTTAGTCCAAAGTAACTATTCCTCGCGAACGAAGTCACGGGCATAGGCTAGTATTAAATAAATCTGATAAAATTACAACATAATACGTATACCAGATTCTCTCACGTACTGACGCCAGCTGTAAGGGACCTGTTGAAACCTTCCTCGTCGGATTCCAGACTTAATTGGAAACAGTATATATATATCTTTCTTTTAATTGTTTCCGTTTCATACTGATAGTACACGGCAGCGTGTACTGTTACGTGATATTGAACATTTAAAAGGAAATAAATATAATTTTTAATTGGTTTGGTGATCGAATAGGTGACTTAGAAGTGTTTTGAAAATATTAAGCGATTAATTTGATTTTATTCCATTTAACTCAGTGTTTCGCTAAATCACACTGTATTTAATATTGAACTGTAGAAAGTTTTTGGAACCTCGGTGATGACGAAAAAGTGCTGTCTGCCTAATAGTAAGTGGCTAATGGTAACCAGAGCACAGGAATGCTTGTGGAACTAGAAACATTGCATGTACGTTGACAATCCTTTACAAGCCTATTCATTCACCTTTTCAATGTAGTTGTCGGGGAGAGGTTCAACAGCGAGCTCATTTCACATTTGAAGGGTATGCGGAAGAAAGCTCATTGGAAACCGGACTATCCTAAATTATTTTGGTTCAAAGGCGTGAAGATAAGTTCTCCGCTATTGGCATCAAATCGAACTATTATTGCTATTGCCTATTGTTGTCCCACGAAGATAGATATGGGCGTTAATATCTTTCAAATGTTAATAGTAAAGCCGTTTGTAAATTTACTAAAAACAAAACATTGGTAAATTACATAATACTAGTGGGCGCCCAGTGGTCGACATTCGACTATAGTTCATTGTTTTTTTTAAGTTTGTACTTTATTATGGTTCTTTTGACTACTTCTATAATCAAAGGTTTTCATCATAGCTACTCAGTTATTTGCCACTCTTTTTTATATATTATATAAACATTAAAAAAAACTGCCTAAATGAAAATCGAAATTAATTATGAATTTGAAACAAAAAAAAGGCAATTACATAAGGCGGTAAGGCTCTAAAATTCTAAGTAAACATAACTTTACGAAAATAAAGAAACTGATCGCAACTCATAACACAATTTTCAATTAATTTTACACGACACCATGGGTGGGTTATTTCTAGGTGATATTTAATTAAATGTAGTCTGTACATTATGAGGAATAGTGATATGCCCAATATTATCGTTTGAAAAATAATAGATACACAATGGAATCAAATGATGAATCCAAAACAAAGATGTTTTTGATTACTACCATTAACTTTTGAAAATGAATTCATTTTTGTTCAAAAATTCATCATCAACTGTACTAAATGTAAAATAATATATATCTAAAGTTTGGTATATGGTCCTTATTAACAAACACCACAAAATAAACGAGTATTACCTATATCAAATTACAGCTAATTATTGGATTAATTGTATGGAAATTAGTGATTCCGTTTGCGGTAATTCTCTCTGAATGTAATTATAAATGTCGACTGGTGTGAAATACTGAATAATTGAAATACTTAATCACTTGTGGTGGATTCCGAACAACAGAGTTACGATATTGAATGATAGGTAATAATGTAAATCGATTTAGATGAGTGACCAAAAATGTGTAATTTTATTAAAATCTTTTGATTATTACCATAGTTTTGTGCGAGTGTTAGTTTCAACACAACACGTAAGAAGTTGACCGGTGGGCACATTTATCTAATTTGTTCACGACTGTACATGGTGAAAAATATGTGGAAAGTGACTTATTTCATTGTGTTACTTTTCTTAATAATTTATTACGTCATAGTTGTTTTTTTTTCTGGTAACCAATTTTTCAGATTATTACTGCTATTGTCGAGTAGTTAATAGTATTACAAGTTCTTCTTCCATTCCATTTTTGGCATCCAGTCTTCTAGTAGACTATTACTGCCATTGTCAACTGAGTATCAATGTTACAAGTTTCTTGATATAATTTCAATGAAGTAACAAGATGATGGCCATCCTGTTAGAACTTTCCATGGAGTTTTTATGGCATCTCAGAAGTCATGGTCCGTGGTATTATTTTCCATTCACTTCACTTATGCACAATAAACTATATTACATAAAACACCACCAATTTTACACAATATAGAGTCAAGTAACACAGGATGACGAATAAAATATAAAATCCACTACATGACAGACTAAAATCCCGCCAAAAAACCCTCACGGTTGGTTATAAATGCCTGAATGTTCATAGATCGTTCATAGAGTATGACAGTGTGCAATAAATACTACTTAATTTATTATTTACTTATTTAAGGAGTATACTTATTTATTAATTGTGGAAAGTTTTACTGTAAATTGAGTACTGTTAAGTGAGTATATCTTGCATTGATGGTCAATATTGAAACGGTTTCTTGTTAAAAAAATGTATAAAATACAATAAAGTAAAAACTTACAATTAAGGTGGAGGAGTTTCTGTTGGAATCTTAGTCTGTCATGTAGTGAGTTATATTTTACTAGCGGGCCCGGCGGACGTTGTCCTGCCTTGATAATAAAAAAAAATCTAAAATTCAACCACAGCGCCACCTACCGGGTCCAATTGTGAATCTAAGCCATTCTCGAACCCACTGGAACACGCACACAAAATTTCATCAAAGTCGGTCCAGCCGTCTAGGAGGAGTTCAGTGACATACACACGTACAGAAGAAATGTATATATAAAGATTAATAGTCTTTTGTTACTTCTAACAATAAGTTCTACGTATACATGTAACTTGTTTCTCGGAAAAAGCTCTAAGCGATTTGGATGACATTTTATATAAGCGCTTTATTTTGTTTTCGTTTTTTGGTATTACCTATCTTTTTTGTAGTAATCGTGTTGCTGAAGTTATTGAGATAAAATTACAATACAATTCTAATAGAATAGAATATATATTAGAATAACAATAGAATATAAATTCTATATAAGATAATTTATAATCGATGCAAATTATACTAAAATTCATACCGGATTACAGACAGTCATTGGATTAATGGTATGGAAATTAGTGATGGCAAATGCGGTGAATTTAACACGATACTATCAGAATATAATTACAGAAATCGATGGGTATGATATACCGAATAATTGGAATACGTAATCGGATACGGTAGGACTTTAACAATGGAATCGAATACATTGTAAATTAGTATGTGGTTCAAAACAAATTTATTTAGGTATCCATCAACAATGTACCTGACTTCATATTGTAACTCGTAATGACGGGTTTGATATATGTATTTTTTCTACTATTATAACGGGATGGCGTTGTATTTGATAGTAAGTATATTACGGTTTAAATAATAAATAAAAATTAATGGTTACCTCCGTGTGCTAGTAAGCCTTTTTTTACATGGAAAATCTACCTAGTAGACTATTACTGCAATTGTCAAGTGAGTATCGATATTACAAGTTTCTTGATATAATTTCAATGAAGTAACAAGATGATGGCCATCCTGTTAGAACTTTCCATGGAGTTTTTATGGCATCTCAGAAGTCATGGTCCGTGGTATTATTTTCCATTCACTTCACTTATGCACAATAAACTATATTACATAAAACACCACAAATTTTACACAATATAGAGTCAAGTAACACAAGATTATGAATAAAATATAAAATCCACTACATGACAGACTAAAATCCCGCCAAAAAACCCTCACGGTTGGTTATAAATGCCTGAATGTTCATAGATCGTTCATAGAGTATGACAGTGTGCAATAAATACTACTTAATTTATTATTTACTTATTTAAGGAGTATACTTATTTATTAATTGTGGAAAGTTTTACTGTAAATTGAGTACTGTTAAGTGAGTATATCTTGCATTGATGGTCAATATTGAAACGGTTTCTTGTTAAAAAAATGTATAAAATACAATAAAGTAAAAACTTACAATTAAGGTGGAGGAGTTTCTGTTGGAATCTTAGTCTGTCATGTAGTGAGTTATATTTTACTAGCGGGCCCGGCGGACGTTGTCCTGCCTTGATAATAAAAAAAAATCTAAAATTCAACCACAGCGCCACCTACCGGGTCCAATTGTGAATCTAAGCCATTCTCGAACCCACTGGAACACGCACACAAAATTTCATCAAAGTCGGTCCAGCCGTCTAGGAGGAGTTCAGTGACATACACACGTACAGAAGAAATTTATATATAAAGATTAATAGTCTTTTGTTACTTGACTCTATATTTTGTAATATTGCTGGCATTTTACGTAATGTTCTTTGCTTATTATATAAGTGAAGGCGATGGAAAATAATACCACGGAGTATGGATTCTGAAATGCTACAAAAACTCCTTGGAAAGTTCTAACAAGGAGGCCTCCATCTTGTTAAAACATGGAGATTATTACAAGACACCTACAATATCGACAATGACAGTAGTAATCTAGAAGATTGCTTACCAAATATAAAGTTTAAAAAAGATTAATGATTGTGTACAATAATATATGGCGTAAAAAAAGCAGTATTAATTACTGCTAACTAACAATAAGTTCTACGTATACATGTAACTTGTTTCTCGGAAAAGGCTCTAAGCGATTTGGATGACATTTTATATAAGCGCTTTATTTTGTTTTCGTTTTTTGGTATTACCTATCTTTTTTGTAGTAATCGTGTTGCTGAAGTTATTGAGATAAAATTACAATACAATTCTGTATATAAATAAGATAATTTATAATCGATGCAAATTATACTAAAATTCATACCGGATTACAGACAGTCATTGGATTAATGGTATGGAAATTAGTGATGGCAAATGCGGTGAATTTAACACGATACTATCAGAATATAATTACAGAAATCGATGGGTATGATATACCGAATAATTGGAATACGTAATCGGATACGGTAGGACTTTAACAATGGAATCGAATACATTGTAAATTAGTATGTGGTTCAAAACAAATTTATTTAGGTATCCATCAACAATGTACCCGACTTACTATTGTAACTCGTAATGACGGGTTTGATATATGTATTTTTTCTACTATTATAACGGGATGGCGTTGTATTTGATAGTAAGTATATTACGGTTTAAATAATAAATAAAAATTAATGGTTACCTCCGTGTGCTAGTAAGCCTTTTTTTACATGGAAAATCTACTATGCTGAACTCCCACCAATGTAGTCTCACACCGGGGTGAATAATGAATAGCCGACCAATAGCGTTCGAGGTCATTAGTAACACCCCCGATATAGTCAATAGCGCGGTATCGCAGGTCAATAGTGGTTCCCCGGGTGGCGTTGTAGTTTCGCCTCTCGGGTATGTCATAGCGGTACCGGACGTAGTCCTGAACTCCCACCAATGTAGTCTCACACCGGGGTGAATAATGAATAGCCGACCAATAGCGTTCGAGGTCATTAGTAACACCCCCGATATAGTCAATAGCGCGGTATCGCAGGTCAATAGTGGTTCCCCGGGTGGCGTTGTAGTTTCGCCTCTCGGGTATGTAATAGCGGTACCGGACGTAGTCATTAACAACTCATTTATTTATATTGTATTTTTTTCAATAATACTAACCCTAAATCATTGTTAGAGGTTAGATACTCTTTGATACATGTTAATATGGCAGCATTTTAATTAATATGATATCTGGCAACCTAATCGACATAGGCAAGCGCCACAAGTCAACTCAGTGTGATATGTAAATAATAGATATGCTCCAGATGTTATGTGTACCAGTCAAATAAATTTGGTATGGAATGCGTATTTGGATTTCTGTAACAATAACTCAATTTTAATTCAGAGTCTAGATAAAACCACTCTTATCAAAACTAATTTATTTTTTATTGTAAACGTCTGAATTATTCCAACCAATATTAACTTCTAACTTATACAATATTTAGTACCGCGAATACGTTCTCGTGAAAACGGTTTTCATGTTCCAGGAAAATTACGTATTGTCTAGATTGATTATGGACTATTTTTTGCTTTTTTAATTGTAATTTCGTAATTGTGTCTATATTTTTATAAGTAATTTATCGAATTTAAGTTAAAAAAAGCTTATATATATAGTTTATATATTTATCTGAACGATTTTGTTATCTGTGAAAGTATCACCACGCCTAGACAATATTCTATATATACCTGTAAATTCTCGTCATAACTGGTTCAGTTGCTTTGGAAATTAGCGCGAATGAACAACCGATAATTCAATAGTTTATTTAAAACAAAAAATGTGATATTTCACGATTAATATGAACATAACAAAAGAGTAACGAGTGTTTTATATATATGACTGTATTGTTTTTGCTCTAAATGCAGTTGTAACTTAGTGTTATAATTACTAGAACAAAAGATTTAATGTTTATACATTAAACGTTACGTCCTTGTGGACGGTACCACATAATTTGACATGATTTCTAATCTAAATTTGTTGAATAAAACCACAATGTTTTCATATTAGCCTTTGTAGCTCTCACGGAAAGTCTATCACTTTATTTTATACTGAAAGTCATATTAAATGATGAGGATTATATTAAATTCTTTTAATAACAACAATACACAAGACAAGAACAGAATTAAATATGTATAGTTTTTTAATGGAAGCTCATTAAAACTATATATATAATTTTATTTAGGAGTAAAACATCGATTAGTTATATTATTTTCTTCAAGGTTATAAATATGAGCTATATATTTTACAGCATTCTTTTGAAGTAATAGATGGACCGAAATTATTTGAAGCAACCTATTTTAGGCCCCTTAAAAAGAGATCAAAGTAATTGGCTACATTTATCTCAAATTGAGTTGGGTTAGTAATAAAGGCAATCAGTTGTTTATTTTATAATTTTGTGAGATAAATAGTATACAATTTAAATCAGAAGTATTCCATGAGAAATTCTTAAGTTTAAGACTTGAAAAAGATTTAGATAGTGTATTTAAGTTTGACGCAAAAATTATGAATTATTTCTTTAATAAGTCTAAATATATAATATGTTTCTCAAAGTATGACCAAACTCTATAAATAGCTGTTCACTTACTATTTATAAATAACATTACTTATTTTGTCTATACTTTTATACTAATACTAGCCGACCCGTGCCCACTTCGTTGGGCGGTAATACGTAAGCGTGGAATGGTTATTTTGCGCTAAAACGCAGCGGTAGCTCTGAAAAGGAAAAAAATACCCCGATTTTGCAACATTATTCATTGCTGATGGATTCTGAAATGCTACAAAAACTCCTTGGAAAGTTCTAACAAGGAGGCCTCCATCTTGTTAAAACATGGAGATTATTACAAGACACCTACAATATCGACAATGACAGTAGTAATCTAGAAGATTGCTTACCAAATATAAAGTTTAAAAAAGATTAATGATTGTGTACAATAATATATGGCGTAAAAAAAGCAGTATTAATTACTGCTAACTAACAATCAGTTCTACGTATACATGTAACTTGTTTCTCGGAAAAGGCTCTAAGCGATTTGGATGACATTTTATATAAGCGCTTTATTTTGTTTTCGTTTTTTGGTATTACCTATCTTTTTTGTAGTAATCGTGTTGCTGAAGTTATTGAGATAAAATTACAATACAATTCTAATAGAATAGAATATATATTAGAATAACAATAGAATATAAATTCTATATAAGATAATTTATAATCGATGCAAATTATACTAAAATTCATACCGGATTACAGACAGTCATTGGATTAATGGTATGGAAATTAGTGATGGCAAATGCGGTGAATTTAACACGATACTATCTTTTTATTTTTATTGACCGGGATCACTATGTTCCAGCTGGCGTGGCTCCTCTGCTGTGGTAGGCAGAGACCTTGTTATTCCAATTATTGTTTCTGACTTTCTCCGTTACTCCACACTCAGGCCATTTCTTCGTTTGTTCTTGATTATCTTTCTTCCTGTTCTCCTATTTCTTTATTCTTTCTGTTTTGGCTTTCTCTTTTCTTTTTACTCCCTTTTAAACTTTGTTGTTCCTTCTTCCTTAGTTTGCTGTCTGCTTTCGCATACTTTAGGATCTGTCCCACATGTTTCAATGTCTTCCCTATCACTCTGTTCTCCGTGATCCGGTGTTTTTATTTCTTTCTCTTTTCTTTCATAGATACTCACCCCGCCGAGTGACTGGGAGTTGAACTCCTACTCACTAAAACTCTATGGTGTGCTTCATACACCTTTTTGGTCGGGGAATGGAAATTGTCTATTTTATTTTATTTTAAACTCTTAGGAATACATACAACTAAACAAAAAAAAATTCATAACGTACTTAAACATGGTCGAAAGCCATTTACAAGTTTCCACATGTAATACTGCATTCGTTCGAATGACCTGTAAGCCGTTTGTCACGAGGGTGTAATCGGTTTATTTATTTTATGTTATCCGCCTTTCAATATTTTACATTTTTTTTTTAAATTAAAACTTTATACAGCCTCTACGAATATTGTTGGTGCAATGTATACTCTATTACACTAATCACGTATAGGGTCGATGCAGTCAGGATTGCCAATAAACACTTCGTAGATACTGTCACTATTCATTTGGCCAGAGCTTTGCCTTACAATAACTTCCACATAGGAGTGCGTCCAGATCGAGGTGATTTCTTCTCGCACGCTGCGGAGCAGCGTGCGGGGAGACCGTTCCAGGGTAAACCCTTTTATCGGTGGCTTCAATCGCCTCCCGGAGCACCGGGAGCGTCTTTTATTTATTTGATCGCCCACGCTGGTGGGCGATAGTGGCCGTATCTGTGTCATCTGGCAATGGTTGGGTGACGGGCGTTTATATTGCTGAGGTTGTCGTCGGCTGAGAGGGCTGGCCATCGGGTTGCAGCTCTTGCAGGACTCTCCTGCATTGCTGCAGGACATCTGGGGTGGCAGCGGCTGCCAGGGTCTTCATAAGTAAGACTAGGGCGTTCTGGGAGGGAGTTTCAGCTGATTTCGACTGCTGGGCGGTCTCCGTCGCTTTTCGAGCTCCTCCTCTGCGTTTAAGCGTTCTTTTCATGTGGCTTCTCTGACCAGGGTCGTTCGCAGGGGCCATAAGGCTCCCCGGGGCGGTCTCCTCGGCCGTTGTTAACGCTGTGCTGTTGCGTTTCTCTTGTCGTCCGGTGTCACCGAGCCGGACGACGGTCCCCGCGCGGCGATT
>MU159179.1:26677-136315 GCA_015888305.1 Antheraea pernyi
TAACTTCCACATAGGAGTGCGTGCAGATCAGCGACATCTTGCCCAGTCTCACACCGGGGTGAATAATGAATAGCCGACCAATAGCGTTCGAGGTCATTAGTAACACCCCCGATATAGTCAATAGCGCGGTATCGCAGGTCAATAGTGGTTCCCCGGGTGGCGTTGTAGTTTCGCCTCTCGGGTATGTCATAGCGGTACCGGACGTAGTCATTAACAACTCATTTATTTATATTGTATTTTTTTTCAATAATACTAACCCTAAATCATTGTTAGAGGTTAGATACTCTTTGATACATGTTAATATGGCAGCATTTTAATTAATTTGATATCTGGCAACCTAATCGACATAGGCAAGCGCCACAAGTCAACTCAGTGTGATATGTAAATAATAGATATGCTCCAGATGTTATGTGTACCAGTCAAATAAATTTGGTATGTAATGCGTATTTGGATTTCTGTAACAATAACTCAATTTTAATTCAGAGTCTAGATAAAACCACTCTTATCAAAACTAATTTATTTTTTATTGTAAACGTCTGAATTATTCCAACCAATATTAACTTCTAACTTATACAATATTTAGTACCGCGAATACGTTCTCGTGAAAACGGTTTTCATGTTCCAGGAAAATTACGTATTGTCTAGATTGATTATGGACTATTTTTTGCTTTTTTAATTGTAATTTCGTAATTGTGTCTATATTTTTATAAGTAATTTATCGAATTTAAGTTAAAAAAAGCTTATATATATAGTTTATATATTTATCTGAACGATTTTGTTATCTGTGAAAGTATCACCACGCCTAGACAATATTCTATATATACCTGTAAATTCTCGTCATAACTGGTTCAGTTGCTTTGGAAATTAGCGCGAATGAACAACCGATAATTCAATAGTTTATTTAAAACAAAAAATGTGATGTTTCACGATTAATATGAACATAACAAAAGAGTAACGAGTGTTTTATATATATGACTGTATTGTTTTTACTCTAAATGCAGTTGTAACTTAGTGTTATAATTACTAGAACAAAAGATTTAATGTTTATACATTAAACGTTACGTCCTTGTGGACGGTACCACATAATTTGACATGATTTCTAATCTAAATTTGTTGAATAAAACCACAATGTTTTCATATTAGCCTTTGTAGCTCTCACGGAAAGTCTATCACTTTATTTTATACTGAAAGTCATATTAAATGATGAGGATTATATTAAATTCTTTTAATAACAACAATACACAAGACAAGAACAGAATTAAATATGTATAGTTTTTTAATGGAAGCTCATTAAAACTATATATATAATTTTATTTAGGAGTAAAACATCGATTAGTTATATTATTTTCTTCAAGGTTATAAATATGAGCTATATATTTTACAGCATTCTTTTGAAGTAATAGATGGACCGAAATTATTTGAAGCAACCTATTTTAGGCCCCTTAAAAAGAGATCAAAGTAATTGGCTACATTTATCTCAAATTGAGTTGGGTTAGTAATAAAGGCAATCAGTTGTTTATTTTATAATTTTGTGAGATAAATAGTATACAATTTAAATCAGAAGTATTCCATGAGAAATTCTTAAGTTTAAGACTTGAAAAAGATTTAGATAGTGTATTTAAGTTTGACGCAAAAATTATGAATTATTTCTTTAATAAGTCTAAATATATAATATGTTTCTCAAAGTATGACCAAACTCTATAAATAGCTGTTCACTTACTATTTATAAATAACATTACTTATTTTGTCTATACTTTTATACTAATACTAGCCGACCCGTGCCCACTTCGTTGGGCGGTAATACGTAAGCGTGGAATGGTTATTTTGCGCTAAAACGCAGCGGTAGCTCTGAAAAGGAAAAAAATACCCCGATTTTGCAACATTATTCATTGCTGCTCCGCTCCTATGTGACTTAGCGTAATGATATATAGCCTATAACCTTCCCTAATAAATTAGCTATATAACACTGAAAGAATTTTCCAAATCGGACAAGTAGTTCCTGAGATTACCCCTTACAACGTCACAAACTCACAAACTCTACCTCTTTTATTAGTATAGATTGATAGATAGATTGTAAACATTGTTGACTTTGTGCGATTGTAGGGGGTATTCTCAGGAACTACTGGTCAGATTTGAAAAATTCTTTCAATGTTAGAGAGCTCATTTATCGAGGAAGGCTATTATATATCATGACACTAAGACCAATAGGAGCGGAGCACCAATGAAGAATGTTTCAAAATCGGGGGTTTTTTCCATTTGAGAGCTTCCGCTGCGTGTTAGTTTTTTTATTTTTATTGACCGGGATCACTATGTTCCAGCTGGCGTGGCTCCTCTGCTGTGGTAGGCAGAGACCTTGTTATTCCAATTATTGTTTCTGACTTTCTCCGTTACTCCACACTCAGGCCATTTCTTCGTTTGTTCTTGATTATCTTTCTTCCTGTTCTCCTATTTCTTTATTCTTTCTGTTTTGGCTTTCTCTTTTCTTTTTACTCCCTTTTAAACTTTGTTGTTCCTTCTTCCTTAGTTTGCTGTCTGCTTTCGCATACTTTAGGATCTGTCCCACATGTTTCAATGTCTTCCCTATCACTCTGTTCTCCGTGATCCGGTGTTTTTATTTCTTTCTCTTTTCTTTGTATTCCCTTTTATTCTTTGTTGTTCCTTCGCTGGGTGTTTGTTAGCCCAAAGTAACTGTTCGACGTGGACGAAATCGCGGGCAGAAGATAGTAGCTCATAATTTACATAGTTGTTTATTAAAAGGATTAGTAACGGCGATATTTTATTATTATAATATTATTAGGTTTTGTAAAAAAGCTATTCGTCTCCTTTATTTTGGCAAGCAGTTGTGGCTATTATACTACTATTCTCAAATGTGTGATTGTTTCTTATTACAGAGATAGAGTCTTCTTAAAGTTCAGTATTGTAACAAAATGTTGGCTTTCTTGTTACAATTGTTCAAGGTTTTTTTGTGGTATCTTAGAATTTATATTTCCTGTTATTATTTTGATACATTTCAATAAGTACAATAACCATGATCTATTCTATTTACCTATTCAAAATACCATCAATATAGGATCGAATAACGAAAGCTATGAAAAAAATAAATTACATGACAGGCTAAAATTTTGCTAAAAACTCTTGTAAAATAGTTAAATATAAAAAATAGAATCATATTTATTTCTAGCAGCATATGTCGGTGGTTCTTTTTTACCATAACCAGCAAATGAACAAGCGGGTCAACTGATGTTAAGTGATCACCGCCGTCCATAGACACTAGCAACACCAGGGGAGTCGCAAGTGCGTTGCCTGTGTTTGGGGGAGAGAGAGGGGGGGAGAGGATATACCTGTAAATTCTCGTCATAACTGGTTCAGTTGCTTTGGAAATTAGCGCGAATGAACAACCGATAATTCAATAGTTTATTTAAAACAAAAAATGTGATGTTTCACGATTAATATGAACATAACAAAAGAGTAACGAGTGTTTTATATATATGACTGTATTGTTTTTACTCTAAATGCAGTTGTAACTTAGTGTTATAATTACTAGAACAAAAGATTTAATGTTTATACATTAAACGTTACGTCCTTGTGGACGGTACCACATAATTTGACATGATTTCTAATCTAAATTTGTTGAATAAAACCACAATGTTTTCATATTAGCCTTTGTAGCTCTCACGGAAAGTCTATCACTTTATTTTATACTGAAAGTCATATTAAATGATGAGGATTATATTAAATTCTTTTAATAACAACAATACACAAGACAAGAACAGAATTAAATATGTATAGTTTTTTAATGGAAGCTCATTAAAACTATATATATAATTTTATTTAGGAGTAAAACATCGATTAGTTATATTATTTTCTTCAAGGTTATAAATATGAGCTATATATTTTACAGCATTCTTTTGAAGTAATAGATGGACCGAAATTATTTGAAGCAACCTATTTTAGGCCCCTTAAAAAGAGATCAAAGTAATTGGCTACATTTATCTCAAATTGAGTTGGGTTAGTAATAAAGGCAATCAGTTGTTTATTTTATAATTTTGTGAGATAAATAGTATACAATTTAAATCAGAAGTATTCCAAGAAAAATTCTTAAGTTTAAGACTTGAAAAAGATTAAGATAGTGTATTTAAGTTTGACGCAAAAATTATGAATTATTTCTTTAATAAGTCTAAATATATAATATGTTTCTCAAAGTATGACCAAACTCTATAAATAGCTGTTCACTTACTATTTATAAATAACATTACTTATTTTGTCTATACTTTTATACTAATACTAGCCGACCCGTGCCCACTTCGTTGGGCGGTAATACGTAAGCGTGGAATGGTTATTTTGCGCTAAAACGCAGCGGTAGCTCTGAAAAGGAAAAAAATACCCCGATTTTGCAACATTCTTCATTGCTGCTCCGCTCCTATGTGACTTAGCGTAATGATATATAGCCTATAACCTTCCCTGATAAATTAACTATATAACACTGAAAGAATTTTCCAAATCGGACGAGTAGTTCCTGAGATTACCTTGTTATTCCAATTATTGTTTCTGACTTTCTCCGTTACTCCACACTCCGGCCATTTCTTCGTTTGTTCTCGATTATCTTTCTTCTTGTTCTCCTCTTTCTTTATTCTTTCTGTTTTGGCTTTCTCTTTTCTTTGTACTCCCTTTTTAAACTTTGTTGTTCCTTCTTCCTTAGTTTGCTGTCTGCTTTCGTAGGCTTTAGGGTCTGTCCCACATGTTTCAATGTCTTCCCTATCCCTCTGTTTCCCTGTGTTTTTATTTCTTTCTCTTTTCTTTGTACTCCCTTTTATTATTTGTTGTTCCTTCGCTGGGTGTTTGTTAGCCCAAAGTAACTGTTCGACGTGGACGAAATCGCGGGCAGAAGATAGTATGGGAGACGGATAGACGGGAGGGGGAGAGGAGAGGAGAGTGTTGGGGAGGTGGGCCTCCGGCGCTCTCACTGACCGAACGAAACGCAACAATGCAAGCACTGTTACTTCACGTCGGTTTTCTACACGCGTTTTAAAAGATATCATGTTATTATTATAAGTACTACCATATTTTTTATGTATTTTTAAATCCATTGTTTATATTTTTATAGGTTATTGATTTTAGTAAACATCGGCTGAGATAGAATAATTATTTGCATAATACTTTTTCCATTTTAGAAAGTCGTATTGATCATTCTTATACTAATTCAATGACCGTATGGTGTATATTTCCCGTATAAAATTGTTTTACAATTAATTAAATACAATGAAATGTAAAAGTTTTATTCATAACATATCTATATGATATCCGTGTACAAGATTTTAATAAAATCGGTTATATTAAACGCGAATAGACACATATGTATAAGTGAAGTTAATAAAAGCATGAACGTTAGGAATTTATTAAAGTAGTAGTCCAGTAGATCTCAAGATAAAAAACGGAGTCGTCCTTCGGTGTATTTAGCCTCGCGTCGACATCGCGTCGTGGCAAATCGTCGCGCGTCTGCTACTACCCACTCTTCCAGTTATTAATTTTCATTTGACTCGGCTAAAGGCTTTACTTGTAGCTAAGAATAATTTTATTTCGTTTGTGAGGTTCTTAATATAAACGTTAAAAATGTACAAATAATTTAATAACAACTTGCATATGTATAAAATAATTTAATGTGTGAATGAATTTGAATTATTTTGGGAATATTTAAGGTAAAGTCAGTGATTCCTGCGATTTTAATTATAAAGTTTTGGGTTACTTCAATTTAATTTCTGTAGATATTTTTTATTTTTATATCATAACTAGCGGGCCCGGCAAACGTTGCCCCGCCTTGATTATGAAAAAATCATTGACAAATTATAAACTAAAACGTTCCTCATCAATCCCTCTATCCACTGGTGAAAACCGCATGAAAATCCGTTCGGTAGTTTTTGAGATTATCGCGAACAGACAGACAGACAAACGCGGTAGGGGACTTTGTTTTATACTATGTAATGATAGTGTAAATATTTAAAAGTATCCGGAATTAAATAAAAAAATTGTGCGTGTACTTACGCACACGCGTTAGAAGTTATACTTCTTTGGCGTAATAAGATAAAAATCTTTTTAAAAGTTTTATCTTTCGCCTTATTCTATGTTTGTAGAAAAAACTACACTAACCATAGAAAAAAGGTATTTAATACATTGAAAGTTTTAAAACAAAGAAATAGAAACAAAACGTTGACTATAGCTAACTTCAGGGTGTCGGTTTTTCGTGACGGTGTGCGCGCGCATCGTAAAAATTTACTCTCATCATTTTTCCTAACGCGACAAAAGAAGTATAACTTCAAAAATACAATATTTATTCTACAAGTCTTATCTTAAGTTTTTTCAATCATCAATGAAGTTATTCTTATGTTTTTTGAGGCGAGTTTTCGGCCATCCTTATTAATATTATAAATGCGATTGTGAGTCTATTTGTTTGTTTGTTATGTTTTCACGCCTTATTACTCAACAGATCATAATAAAAAAAGATACATGTACCTTTCATGAAGAAAAAAGTACTGTTCCGGAAGGATAGGTCAAATCTACATTTACGCAAACGAAGCCGTTGACAAAATCTAGTTTCATATATATTTATGGTCATAAACGATTTGACTACTTCTAATATTATGGAATGATGTACCAATAATATGTAAGCCATTTACAGTATATTATAAACGTTAACAACACGACATTACCAGTGATACTGTATCGAGTTGTTATTAATTTTCATTTGACACAGTCGGCTGAGATTCTCTATAACAAAGCGCTCGGCTATAAACACTCACAGTTTTGTTCCATTATCGTTCGTTGTTGCCAACGGTGATTCGGGAATACTACGACACATCGTAACTAGGTTAGGAGTCGCAATTTCCTCGTGTTACTTGTTAGTATGAGTGAAAAAACAATAACAAGTTAAATAGAACTAGACACACTGAACATAATAATCTTCATATTATTTACGAGATTTGTATACGTGGTGTATGCCGTTATTATATTTTAGCATATTGTAGTTACATTTATATAAGAGCTAAAAATAGTGACTTTTAGAAAATATACAGTGTACGTGTATTTCTTCCAAAATATCGTATATTGAATTAAGAACAGTATTCATGATAATGCCGTACAAAAGTTATTAAGAACAATATATCGCAGTATTTAGCAATATTAAATGTATAATACAGGACGCACATCATAATTGATTTGTAAAATGCTTTATAAGTTTTAGTGTTTCAACACAATCCACATGGTTTTACTCGACGATGTGCTTCAAGATGGTAAACGCGCTAAACCGACAATAAAACTGGTTCTCAATTGCAGCTGCTTGAACACACTTGTTATAGATGCTTGGCTACAGATTTTCCACTTGAGAATGGTAACTACATAAACGGGCTTAGGAAACGGGCTCCAAATAGAGCGTGTTCACGGCCACGCCCGCGTAACCACAGATCATGCCACCGAGGTCTGGGGGTAAATTTCGTTCCCGCACACCAGACTAGGCCGCCCCTCGGCAGCGGCTCAAGCCTAGGTCTGTTCCCCCGGCGTGGAGCCCTTGAGTACGCTGCTCGCGCGAATACAGTGACACAAAATCTTGCATCACTGCAACAACATTACACATATCACCTCCACACACATGCGTGCCATAGTTTTATCATGATGTTTTTATTCGCAAGGATTCGGAGCTACGTCGTTTGACGCAGTGTGTAAACCCGGTAACTATTGAACTATAATTGTTTCGCACGATGCCCGACTGGTACATTATACACTAAATATAACACTTAGAATAGTGGTACGCTTGGACGAGTCGAGTTTCTTCATCAGGCCGTGTATATTGAGCAACCAAGTAAGGTAAAGATCTGTATTCCGCTCGGTTGCGATTACCTGAACATAGTGGTAAACTTGTCCAGGGGACTCTCATTTAGTTTGTCGAATTTCGGGATAAATCCATGTGTATCCAGCAGTTGAGAGTTTTGTGAACCGGCATGGCAGTCACGACCTCGGATAGATTGCTGACGTGTCTATGGTCGGCATTGTTTTTAGATTGTTTTGTGCTTACCATCAGATACAGTACTGTTGCTTTACCGTGTTACTCTAAAAGTATGTCTTTCTAAATAATGGAAATGGTTATTATATTGTAGGGAACATTTACAGATAAATATTTATCGCAGTTAATATTTGTTCACGGGAATGAAACTGTAGGTGAACCGCAATATTGGTCGAACAATGAGTTTAATTTAAGCATTTATTACATTACGAAACATGAATTCGACAGGGCGGGAAACTCGAGCAGTGAAGGTGAGCGTTGATGCGCATCTCAAAGGGGGCCTCCTTAAACCTACACCTTGGTCGCAAGTCCTGGGAACTGCTCTGGGTTTCTCCCTCTGCCACACGATGGACCCGGCACCCGCACGGTGAATCCATGGAATGCTCAGAAGTTCGTCTCTCTAATTCAATTATATAGAAAACTGTAATATTAATACCGAACATAAAGCTACAAGGCCATTAAAGTTTCATTGTAGATACATATAACAATTAGGATTATTCATTAAAAAAACAACCTGATTGCAAAAAAAGTTTGAATGAAATCAGACCGTCTAAAGTGGGTCAAATTCGCGCCCAAAGGAGTCGGTTACAAACAAACAAACATACAGGCGAAGTTAATAAAAATCGCGTGTAAAAACGCGATTTTTGTTGGTTTTCCTCGATGACTGGGTGTTTTCCGAAC
This sequence comes from Antheraea pernyi, assembly GCA_015888305.1. Classification (NCBI taxonomy): domain Eukaryota; kingdom Metazoa; phylum Arthropoda; class Insecta; order Lepidoptera; family Saturniidae; genus Antheraea; species Antheraea pernyi. Next base: position 35,409 of record MU159179.1, read on the forward strand.
CGGTGATTTTCTCGTGGCAGAAAATGAATAAAGTATTTTTGGTATTTTTAGATTTTGATTTTGAAGTAAGCCATACGCTCGAAAATCGTTATTTTCCTTCATGCGCAGCCGTGAGATACGGTATCTACATCTCTATGTATATCCTTTGTAAAAATAGCGTGACGATATACTTATAAGTATGTGCTAAGACTTAATTACTTGACGGATAAAACTAGATAACTTGAAATAATTTTCGTTGTGCTTAAAGTATGAAGTATTAATTAATTCCATAGAGTTGTTGTTTCGTATTATTTCATTAAATAACCACGACAAGAAACAATTAGGTTTGTCGCTTAACTAATCAGTAACACATGTTGGCTCACGTATCTTATGTATTGTAAGTTATTTCATATTACAAGCTGACTTCGAATAATGTCATAGTAGTAAAATTATTATTGTTTGATTAATACTGTATAAGTATAAAAGTATTGGAAATCACAAGGCTTTAATCTATGGAAATGTATGATCTAGTGTTTTTAAATAAGTGTTTTGTGGTATATGTTTTGTTAGATTAGGTGTAAAGACAAAAAAATGGGATTTAACGAAATATTATTACCATCAAAATAAATGTATACATTACCGTATTAAAAAATACACCGCAAATAATGTTTTCGCGCAAGAATGCTTGTATGTATGCTATGGAAGCGATAGTTAATTTTAATCAGTGTTAAACGCCTTTTTACGTGGGTCCTTTAATCGGGAGAACGAGATAGGTAACAAGCGAAAAAAAAAGTGAACAATTTTGTGTTATAGGTAGGTAGGTATCATCATATATATTAATACGTGAAGCCTAAACTTTGTATCCCTTTTTAAAAGAAATGGACGAACGGATCAACGTGAAATTTGGCATAGTTAATGTTCATATGGAGGAGAAGTGCAGAAAGCTATTTTTTTTAAATATAAAATGCGTTAAAAGTACAATAAATTAATTAAAATATGCATTACTCACACTACTGCTTTAATTTATTACAACATATACACACACTAGCTGTTACCCGCGGCTCCGCACGCGCTTTTTAAAAAATGTATTAAAGAAATGGAAAATTGTGAGTGGGTGTGTACATTACAGAAAAGTTTTTTCAAAAACATTTGTAACTACGACACTCACGCCAACTGTAACATGTAACGTGTACATTAGATATATGAATACAAATAGTATATCGAGTGGGATGGGATTTATCATCAGCAACATAACTGGAACTTCAACCTACTATATACCAAACTCAGTACTCACTAACACTAATAAGAAAGTAATGAAAATTATAAGCTATAAATTATCGAACAATATATCTTAAATCTTTTATTATATAGATAGATATAATATGCCCGTATTGTAGCTATACTTAAGTTATTCTTATACGTTGCTATAATAACTGAGTTATGTAGAAGCAAACGTGGTAAATAAGACAATATGGCAGCCAAATTGACCAAAAAGATGATATAATTCATATTACATACAAATATATGACTTTCAATTATGTATATTTATTCTTGGAGTCAATAAGGCACACGTCTCACGTCATCAATTTCACATAGACTAATACATAGGTAGCAGTCAATCACTACATAGTGTACCAATTCAAATAAAAAGAGAATCATTAAAATCGGTTCATAATTAACTAAAATATCGATTAACATGCATGAAAAAAATACATACAACCGAACATAGTAACCTCCTCCTTTTTCGAAGTCGGTTAAAAAAGTCCTCTGTCAGCTTATCTGTTCGCGATAAAGTCAAAAACTACCATTTTCATGCTGTTTTCACCAGTAGATAGAATGATAATTCATGGGGAAGGTTTAGGTATAATTTGTCAAAGTTTTCATTTTATTATCCGGGCGAGACAACGTCTTCCGAGCCCGCTAGTTATCTGCCCGTAAAAGCCCCGTGAAAGTCGGTCCAATCAATTAGGAGATAGTAGGATATTGCGGACAAAGTCTTGAGAAACAAAATAAAATAGACCTCTTTATAATATCATTATTAATATTATTATTAATTATAGTATAGATTATTGTTTTTAGTGTTAAAACTTCTTTAGGCGCGTTATGCGGTATTTTTGACAGGAAATAAATGTGTAATTTCCTCGTCATGACATCCTACGTCAGTATTACACTTGCGCGGCTTACGTTATACTAGCAACGCGAAGTATAGGGACCTGTGTACATGTAATATTGATATTTTGCAGCTCGTCATACGTTTGAATGATCAATAGGCTTTCTGTCTATATTACTTTATTAAAATGCAGGTATATAATTATTGTTCCGAGTGCCAATAGATATGAAAACCACATTAATGTTAATAATTTCAATAAAGAAATTCTGTAATTTAAATATGTCATGTTTTTATATTATAGGAGGTAAACGAACAGGCGGGTCACCTGATGTTAAGTGATCACCGCCGTCCATAGACATTAGCAACACCAGGGGAGTCGCAAGTGCGTTGCCAGCGTTTATTTGGGGGTAAGGGGTAATGGAGTGGGAGGGGAGAGGAGAAGGAGGGAAGGGGAGATGGGCCTCCGGCGCTCTCACTGACCGAACGAAACGCAACAATGCAAGCGCTGTTTCTTCACGTCGATTTTCTGTGAGAGGGTGGTACTACCGGGCGAGCCGACCCATTCACGCTGAAATCAGTAATAGCTTCAACGTAGCACTACCGCCTTCAATCATTGAAACTATAATTTCTATTAAATTCAAAAGAGGTCACATTTATTTCATTGTTTTGTGTTTTCACTTCTGTCGGCAGTCGTTATGACTATCTCGACTATTTTTTATCATTATCGACTTAATGTCTTGTAAGAATTATATTTATATCAACAACAAAAAATGAACAGCAGACGTTGATCGAGAATAAAGTATTTTTTTCGTGCAATTGGTTAGAATCTAGTGGTAACTTTAAAAACCTAACGATTCAATAGATGTTTAACATGACCACCATTTTTACTGTATGCAAAAACATAAACAGGACAGTTTTAAAAGTATGGACGTTTAAGACGCCCACTCAATAAATAGTATGGCTCAATAGTAGCTATATACTCAGGTACTAGTACAAGCGTTAAGATCAAATTGTCAATTCATACTATTTATTGAGTGGGCGTCTTAAACGTCCATACTTTTAAAACTGTCCTGTTTATATTGCTCCGATGTATATTATGTATTTAACCAATTTTAATTTCATCAATCCTCCCTTTAATAAATGCGGTTCTTTTGTTCTGTTTTTAGCTGGAATAATATTTGCTGTATTCATTTCACGATGTAATTCAGAACTATGGCACAATGTTTAAATGGGTATTGATAACTGAAATAAATATCTACTGTGCTGAAAGTAAGATAAATGGTAGTCACTGACGTTGATAAGTATGGCGAAAGTAAAAAGATGTGTAAATACAAACTAAACTTTCTTACTATTTTAAAACAGATTAATAATTATTCATTAAATAATGAGCTATTATTTTATAGAACTACTTTTAGGCTTATTAAACGATATTAGAACAATTAATACAGGATTGTGGGGATCAGCAACTTTCCGGAATTTGTTTGTGCAAGCCTGACCCAATTTAAATCGATTGGGCGGTTCAATACTATCTGTATTTCTTCGGATTGTGTTTGGTCACGGATGAAAATAACGCAGATTTATCAACATATTTTATTGTTTGTTAATGAGAACCCCTGTAAGCTAAATTTTTTTTGTCCATAACTTTATCTAGGATCACACAGTCTGTGCAATTGTTATCGATATAATCAACAAATCTTTTGTTTATAATACTATCTATTTAACCTGATATAATATTGCAGTTAAATAGAATATACAGCTATATGTAATATATATATATATAGTACTAGCTGACCCGCGCAACTTCGTCTGCCTGAAATCGGTTACTACCGGGTCCGATTGTATCTCCAAACTCGAAAAATCTTAAAAAACCCTAGAATCTGATTGCAACGACACAATTTTTTCCAATTTTAAAATCAAACAATTCAGGAACTCAGTCAAACACATATCTAGTTGGTTTGCGAAAAATCTTCTTAAATAAGTTTACAACCCGATTGCAACACCTACCGTGTTCAATTAAGATAAAAACTATCCTAAACTATATATTGACAATAAATGCTTTCTTAGTACCCCCTAGGTTGTTCCTGTGCCGCTCACCTATGCCGCGCTTACTACCATCATGGGGCCAGCGGCAGCTACAACACAATAATTTGAGAGCCTTATAGTTTTTAATTCGCATCTCTCATTCACCAACATTAATAATTTTGTTCTGTTTAAAATACGAACGACCGTTAAATTGTTTGGATATAGTTCTTGCAAAAATATTAAAATTATTTAATTAAATATTTAATTGCTAATTAAATTAATTATATTTTTTAATTAAATATTAATGAACGGATAGGTGTGGCAGGAGAGTGAAAATTTGGGGTCATAGTTATTTTTAAATAACGATTTTAAAAAATGCAATTTTTTTTGTCTAACATATCGAAAAAAAAAATCTAGGCAGTGGCGAACGAACGAAATATACTTTACGACCTATTCTTATACCTACCAAATATACATAAAAAATTTCATAAAAATCGGTACAGCCGTTTCGGAGGAGTCCGAACACTAACACCGTGACACGAGATTTTTATATATTAGATGTATATTTATGGTAAAGTTTATATCAATTTAAAAAGAACTAATAAATGTTCTTAGACTTGCATCTTTGCTATATTACGTTTTGTTCATCATTTATATTATAAAACAAAGAACTAATAAATGTTCTTAGACTTGCATCTAAGCTATATTACGTTTTGTTCATCATTTATATTATAAAACAAAGAACTAATAAATGTGTTTAGACTTGCATCTAAGCTATATTACGTTTTGTTCATCATTTATATAATAAAACAAAGAACTAATAAATGTTCTTAGACTTGCATCTAAGCTATATTACGTTTTGTTCATCATTTATATAATAAAACAAAGAACTAATAAATGTTCTTAGACTTGCATCTAAGCTATATTACGTTTTGTTCATCATTTATATAATAAAACAAAGAACTAATAAATGTTCTTAGACTTGCATCTAAGCTATATTACGTTTTGTTCATCATTTATATAATAAAACAAAGAACTAATAAATGTTCTTAGACTTGCATCTAAGCTATATTACGTTTTGTTCATCATTTATATAATAAAACAAAGAACTAATAAATGTTCTTAGACTTGCATCTAAGCTATATTACGTTTTGTTCATCATTTATATAATAAAACAAAGAACTAATAAATGTTCTTAGACTTGCATCTAAGCTATATTACGTTTTGTTCATCATTTATATAATAAAACAAAGAACTAATAAATGTTCTTAGACTTGCATCTAAGCTATATTACGTTTTGTTCATCATTTATATAATAAAACAAAGAACTAATAAATGTTCTTAGACTTGCATCTAAGCTATATTACGTTTTGTTCATCATTTATATAATAAAACAAAGAACTAATAAATGTTCTTAGACTTGCATCTAAGCTATATTACGTTTTGTTCATCATTTATATAATAAAACAAAGAACTAATAAATGTTCTTAGACTTGCATCTAAGCTATATTACGTTTTGTTCATCATTTATATAATAAAACAAAGAACTAATAAATGTTCTTAGACTTGCATCTAAGCTATATTACGTTTTGTTCATCATTTATATAATAAAACAAAGAACTAAAGATGCAAGTCTAAGAACATTTATTAGTTCTTTGTTTTATAATATAAATGATGAACAAAACGTAATATAGCAAAGATGCAAGTCTAAGAACACTGATTAGTTCTTTGTTAGTTAGTTACCATTCACATTTAATTATATTTTACATAAAGTAGAAAAACTGTGTTTCGGACGAGGGCGGTTTATTTTTAACATTTATTCATAAGTTTAATTAAACATTATATTTCACCATAACAGGCCAGCTGCAAGTCTCAGGGTACACAGAACAAGAGCCCGAGTTCCTGTCGCCATTGGAAAACCTGACAGTGGCGCAGGGCAGAGATGTCCATTTTACCTGTACTGTGAACTATCTAGGCGACTATAAGGTATATTTTAACTATAAGTTTCAGCATTCAACCAAAATTTAATTAGATATTAAATGAACATGTAATCCAAAATAGTAACAGAGTAATCTGGTTTTTATGCCCAGTAGCTGAAACATACGAACAACATGCTCGGCTACAAATGTTCATTATGAGGGTGGGTAACTTAACTGGGTACGTTGCATTATCTAAAGAAAAGTAGAATGTAACAAAAGAGAGCATTTATGTAGTAACGATAAAGCTACGATTAATTTACAATCTTCAGCCGTATTCTACATATATAAAAAGAAACTGACTGATTGATATGTATATAGCCTAAACTATTAGGACTAAGACGGTAAAAATTTATATGCAGGGCCCCTTTACACTATAAGTGAGCACTAAGGAAGAATTTTTAGAAATTCAACCCCTACGATAGTAAAAAAGGAAATGTCAATCTGTAAGAAAGCCGTCATTTTTTAACTTTAGATCTATAAAAGTTGATATTTAGCAATAAAAAAAGAACCCAAAAAAATACGAGTTTAAAAAAACTCATAAACGTGCTAAATATCATTGCGATCGGTAAAATCGTGTTGGGGTTTATTAGTCTCATAAATGTTCATATAACTAATATTTTAACATATCTAAATAATATTTTATAATATAATCAGTCCTTAGATATAATCCTATATTATATATAGTATCCTGCGGTTTACACTTTTTTTTAATTACAGGTGGCATGGATAAAATCTGATACCAAGACTATCTTGACGATAGACAAACATATGGTGACTCTTAATCCTCGTCTCTCGGTGACACATAACGGGCACAATACTTGGAAACTATATATCAGCAATGTGGAGCCTAAGGACTCGGGCACCTATATGTGCCAGATCAATACGGATCCCATGATGAGTCAGGTTAGTGGAATAAATGTGATAACAGGTGTAAGAGACCTACTGCAGGGTCATAGGCCTCTTCTCTAAGGAAGGTATGGATATGTCACCTCACGGCGTATTGGCGATTGCAAACTCCGAGAAAACCAGTTTTACCCATATAAAGTGGTACTGCCAGAACATTTCTCAGGTTCGGGTATTGTGATGTTGTTTTTCTCTATGGGCAACTGTAACCAATTTAATATAGTAAATGTATGCGAATTATGGATATTTTGTTAGTATATGCCGTGGTTCTCGGACCAGCACATAACAGATTGATATTCCACCGGTCAAAGCACTCGATGACCACAACTTGTATTTGCAACTTGGATGACATTTCATACGAACAAAGGTTTACATACTTACGTTGTATTATATCTTTATATATATAATACATATATCTAATTTTGAGATGATGATCATTTTAAAAATCGCTTTTAGTGTCACCCTCGCATGTGACATTTGCGGGTTTTAAAAGTGTCTGACTGTTGGGCCAGAGACAGATATGTATGGGAATAATCATTACATCATCCACGCATTGACGATTTCAGACATAGTTAAATTCAGTTTAAACTTTCCTTAGATGTGGTCTGTGTACTGAAAGAACATTACCAGGTTTACGTTTCCTCAAGAAGTTATTATACGTCGGAGTTATAAATGTGTAAGCATGAAATTGATATTGTGTTGGTGAAACCACTTGACCACCATAGACAGCATTATTAAAATAAATGAAAAAATGTAGCCTCCATCACTTAGGGATAATGTTGCTCTCTTAATAAAATACTTTTTTGAATCGGATCAGCAGTTCATTACTTCCTACAAAAAGCAAACAAACCTATTTATAATATTACAATAAAACATTGATGTTTTTAGGAACAATGATTTCAATACTGTGATAACAATGCTTTAATATTAAATTAAAACTTGAAGTGTTTGTAATAATTACATATTTTTAGTTTAGTTTTCTACTTCACTAAAATATCAATAAATAATAGTTAAAAAAAACTAAAAAACCAAGCTTTCATAAAAAATCCAACTAAAAAACGGAAAATAAAATTTAATAAATTTGGATTAAGAATAGTGTAAATTAGAAAAATGTTATATGTATATTAACAGTAACGCATGTTAATATCAGCACCTCCAGATATCATTTTATCATTTTTTTGTCACTTTTTACAAAAATATTATTTCTAATTTACACTATTCTTAATCCAAATTTATTAAATTTTATTTTCTGTTTTTTAGTTGGATTTTTTATGAAAACGTGTTTTTTTAGTTTTTTTTTAAACTATTATTTATTTTTCACTTTTTAGTAATTTTTTTTTTACTTTTTTTTCGGATTACTGTATTGTCATCGACCTTTGACAGGTGTGCAAAGCTTGAATTAAATCTGATCGTTCAAAGTAGGACGAAATCGAGCTCAAAGGGGTCGGTTACATACATACATACAGGTGCAGCAAATGAAAGCGTGATAAAAATATCAGTTAATATCACCAATTCGCTTTATTTGTTGTAAAATTTCAAACAAAAAGTCTTGTTAGTTTATTTGTACTTCGAAAAAGATTATACTGGAGAATTCCTTGTATATTATTCATTTTTGTGGTAACTAAGGGCGTTTGAACCTGAGCACCGCATACTTATCACTTAATTTCCTCGAATTTGCTTCATCATCATTGACCCTCTTATCTCACCTTAATAACGTCAACCAGTCCTTTTCGGGCTAATCATGGGGTCTTATTTTTTAAACATCTATTTGTATGTAGGTCACCGTATTTTGTTACATTATATCTTATTCTTTTTTTTTTTCGAACTGACTACGCTATCGACCTAGCAAGGTTTTAACAGCTTCACCGGACAACTAAGGCGAGCGCTTAAGGCACTCAGCCGATTTTATTTTAGGCAACTAGCTCAAGGGTGCACGGCACACCTCGGCTTGGGCTATTGCCTGATACATGCAATTCGCGACCTCCTAAGCTAAGCTAACTATTCATACATTTATGAGTTGTTAGAAGGATACATACATCAACAACTCTTATGTAAAACGTACTTTAAGTTACTTCTAAAGTGTCATAAAATGTAGCCCAGATAATACTGAGAAAGGTTCTTTATCTGCCAGTAATAGCATCGCCATAATCTGTCCTGCCGTTCTGGTTATTACCTCGAAATAAGCAATAGGACTGTCATATCACTTTCACTATCACTGTTCACTAATATATAAAAATCCTTGTATGAGATAGGTAATTGTAGTCTATATTAGTACTAGCTGACTTGGCCACGCGTTGCTGTGGCCTGAGCCAACATGTAATTAATATTTGAATCTTGAATTAAAACTATGATAAACTATTGTCAAAATTAAAACGTGGCACCATCTATGAGATATCTATAACAGTTAGTCCTGCAGTCTTCTGTCAACAAACAAATTTAAAGTGCCATCTGTTGGAGACTGATGCAACTTTCAGTCAATAACAATAACTAACATTGACAATAATTTAATTTGCAATTAAAAAATATTGAGAACATTGATCAAAATATAAATTATCCTATCTCTCAAATTAGACAATATTATACATAAATACGAAAATTCACGAAGATCGGTTGAGTAGTTTCGGAATTCATCGTGGACAAACATCATGACACTGGATTATATATTAGGATTAACGTAATTTTTTTTTTGTATGTCATAGATGGCAAACGAACAGATGGGTCACCTGATGTTAAGTGATCACCACCGTCCATGGACACTAACAACACCAGAGGAGTTGCAAGTGCCTTGTCACCCTTTGGAGGGAAGGGTTAGGGGAGGGAAAGGGAGAGGAGAGAGGGGAGAGGAAAGGGGAGGGGAGCTGGGACTCCGGCACTCTCACTGACCGAATGAAACGCAACAATGCAAGCACTGTTACTTCACATCGGTTTTCTATGAGACGGTGGTACTACCCCGGGCGAGCCGACCCATTCATGCTGAAACTAGTAATAGTTTCAGCGTGGCTCTACCACCAATAAAATTCGTTATTAACGATGGCCAGACAGTAGCAAAGCAATATTAACAAGCGCACCGAGCCGAGCTCAGTGACCTCGACTGATATTAAAATTTGTGCAATCGATTGGTATCGTAAGCCCTATACTAGCTTCTGCACACTATGTTAGGGAATAAAGTTTCCTCCGGCAACGTGCTTTTTAAATTTAACGATGCATTAAATTTGATGCATTATAGCATAATTCTAGTTCCGAATGAGTTCTGATAGTTCAGTTTTATACGTTTTTAATAGACCGACGTAAAATGCTAGGCTACAGCAAACTGTGGAATGTTGGTTGTTTTTTATACTATCTATACTTCTACACTAATATTATAAAGAGGTAAAGTTTGTGAGTTTGTGACGTTGTAAGGGGTAATCTCATGAACTACTGGTCCGATTTGGAAAATTCTTTCAGTGTTATATAGTTCATTTATCAGGGAAGATTATTTGTCATATATCATCACGCTAAGACCCATAGAGCGGAGCAACAATGAAGAATGTTGCAAAATCGGGATATTTTTTCCTTTTCAGAGCTTCCGCTCCGTCTTAGCGCTAAATAACCATTCCATGCGTACGAAGTCGCGGGCAGAGTCTATTAACTAATTATATTATCTATACTTATATCATAAAGAGGTAAAGTTTGTGAGGTTGTAGGGGGTAATATCTGGGGAGTCGGAGAAAAAATGGTCGAACGGAAACGTTTCTTATGAACGCTGCCTTAACGATGAGGGATATATTATTGAGTTCTAGAAAAAGTTGTAGCTTGATAATGCCTATTACCACCCAACAAAGTGGGCACGGGTCAGCTAGTCTTATATAATGTAGCTTACCACTAAGAAAGAGTATTTTAAAGTTTACCTCCTGAGCGGGTTAAATACGGATTTAAAATAGAATGATTCCTGAGATGTTGTTGATAGGAAATTCCATCGGGCACATGGCCAGTTGTATGATGAATATTAAATATTATATCTATATATCATATCATATGTTCAAATATTTCGTTACTTGTTAAGTAAATCTACTCAAAAATACTTTGTCTAATTAAATCCTTAAAGCGCTTACGAGCTAGCTGACTGCGGTTTGTTTTTTCTTCTCTAGATTTTTCTTTGTTACAAACATACAAGCCATATTTTGCAGTCATACTTTAATGGATATATAGATAACGATGTTATTTCTAGACATCACTATCGTTCGATAATTAATTCTATTATAGCCTTTTGATATTATAATCTTCTTGATATGGTGCTTGAACTTTTTGTCTGGAAAATCGGTAATGTTTTGAGAGTTTATTACTACATTATTACCTAAAAAACTTTTATTAGTTTTACTAAATCTTGAAATATGGCAAATTTATGACAATTTTTATTGTTAAAATCATGCTGGTCTTTTTGGTTTTTGTCCGGACATATAATAAAATATGAAAGATATATAGTCCTCCTCATCGATTTCGATGACGGCGACTCCAAAACGTTTCATTTCTTTCGAACGTGGCCCCTAATGTGACTTGCGAAACCAAACTTGCTCTTGAAAACCCGAACATATACGTTACGTTACGTATACGTTGTAAGAAGGTTTCGGTCTATCTTTTAATACTTGGCGTTTTTCGTCAATTATTTGCAAATAATGATATAATGCTACTATAAGCAATGAAGGATATACTGATAAGGCAGAGTTAAGATACTGAATTCCTGATATTTGAATGTCGTCACGTTTTATTCATTTGTTTACTTCAATTAATTCAGAAGTACAGTTGACTTGACACAAAGCTGTTCTAAAGGGTCGTATAAAATTTTATGTATTCGACTCGTATCGTCAGCTTGCATTGAAATGTGCACGGGTTATCACGTACCAACGTTTGCATATTCAGCCAATGGGTTCTTGGAATTGCTACGGGTTTTATCAAAGCCACTTACGCCATTCAAAATTCTACTAAATATATAGAAAGTAGTAGTTTGTTGTGTGTAATTATTATGTACTAGCTGACCCGTGCCCACTTCGTTGGGTGGTAATAGACATTATCAAGCTACAACTTTTCTCTAGAACTCAATCATATATCTCTCATCATTAAGGCAGCGTTCGTAAGAAACCTTTTCGTTCGATCATTTTTTCTCCAACTCCCCAGATATTACCCCCTACAACCTCACAAACTTTGCCTCTTTATAATATTAGTTATAGATAATATAATTAGTTAATAGCTTCTGCCCGCGACTTCTTACGCGTGGAATAGTTATTTTGGGCTAAGACGCAGCGGAAGCTCTTAAAAGGTAAAAAAACCCCGATTTTAAAACATTCTTCATTATTGATCCGCTCTTATTAGTCTTAGCGTAATAATACATAGCCTATGACACTCACAAATAACGTGCCTTTCCACTGGCAAAAGAATTTTCAAAATCGGTTTATTAGTCCCGGAGATTATACCCTAGAACATCACAAACTCACAAACTTTACCTCTTTATAATATTAGTATAGATAGTATAGATTAAATATCTTATAACGATGCATGGCGATGCTACAGTCGTTGATAATTTGATACTCTGTAATTTGAACCTCTCGATAATTTGATTTTTTTCAGGGTCCCTTGAAAACTACTCCATAAACTGGGTAAAATCAATATTAATTTGTTCCTACGGTAATTTGAAGTTAAAGGAATAGTATCTTGCTCGTCAAAGCACATTAATTTGAACTCCGGGCTTGCATTATCCATACTTCCTACAATTTTAAGCATTTATTATGCAGACATGTACGTATCTGTCGTCTGTCTACATACATGACAGGTCTGTCAATCGTCAACTGTGGAAAATTAACATTTGAAAACTATAATCATTTGATAATGACACAGTGGCTATGGTGCTCTAACCGATGTCGATATCTTAAATTTAGCTAACTCAACTTGTTAACTTAAATTTGTGAATAATTATATAAAACTGACTGTGCCCGCGGCTTTGTTCACTTTTTTTTTTCTTTCTTCTTATATATATATATATTTATTTAGCTGTTTTAGACGTTATTGCCTTTATGGCGGTTTCATTCCGGTCCCCTTTCGCCGCCATAATCTTTAGGTTATAATCCACAATATGCCGCGCCGGAGCGTCCATGGCCCGATGGATGAACCTACTAACCGCGTCATCAGGCACGTCGGTATAGTAGACATAGGTGTGGGTGTGTCTGGATATTGCCACTATAGCATGTGACTTTGTTCACTTGGGACCTGATGTACAAAACAGTGATTAATAAAGTCATTTGAACGTATTTAGTCCACTGACTTATCTATGCGCTTGCGTCGTCATTAAAATTACAATAACTTTTGACCGAATGGACTGATGTTAATGAAACAAAGACTAAGTTACTCCTAAGGATGTACTTTATGATTTTCTTGGTCAGGTTTAATTGTGATAGATAGATAAACAGGCAAACATTTCTAAATAATAATGTCTGTCTGGCTGTTTGTATGAACACACATCACTGCTAAAGTAGTGAGTTCACAATAAAGCCTCACTAAAAAATTCATAAAGTATATCCTCAGTCAAAAGTTATTGTAATTTGAATGAGGGCTGGAGTTAAGCGCGAGAGAAGAGTCGTAGTCTATACTAATATTATGAAACTAGAGGGTTTATTTGTTTAGTAGTTTGAACGCGCCAATCACAGGAACTACTGGTCTGATTTTTAAAATTCTTCCAGTGTAAGATAGCTGTAAACGCTGGTGGTAATTGTGAACAAAATAGTTTGATATATCGGTAGGATGCTTTTCTGGTGATCGCTAAAAATGCACAACGGTCGGAAAGATATGGGGAAAAATAGGACTCACCTTTCGGCTGTTATCACGGTCGTAGGAGGCCTCCACTTGTTTCACTAACACTTCGGTTCGCACCTTTCACTTATACTCTCTAATTATATTAAGGAACGTTTATGATGTAATTTATTATTAACAGTCGCTCACAGAGATGTGCGCCGTAGTCATTATGTTAACGGACTGACTTAAGCGCCGGTGAGTGGTTTGGGGGGAGGAAATATGACACTTGATGGATTTAAAGAAGGACGGATAATACCGTTGTGCATTGCAATGCTTCTTAACCATTTTAGCCTAAACAATAGCTTATTATCGAGAAAGGCTATAGGTCATATACCATCACACTAAGACGAACAGGAGCGAAGCACCAATGAAGAATTTTTCTAAATCGGGTTTTTTTTTTCTTTTGAGAGCTTCCGCTGCGTGTTAGCGCTAGCCCAAAATAACTATTCCACGCGAACGAAGTCGCGAACAGAAGCTAGTTATATGTATGTAGAGATAGAAGAATAAGATAAGTATACAAACGTATAAAATAATAAATCATCAATCTTTCTTTTCTACTGGATTTTCTTCTCCCCTTTCTTTTGGCTATTTAAACTTTTATATTATGAACTCTTGGTAATTTGAAATTTATGACTAGTCTCTTCTTTGTTAATTATCGAGAGTCGACTGTATTCACATGTTATAATTAGTTACACGTAACTGTAACCGCGTCCTTTACTACTAACACATGTATTTAGATATTAGGCCTGTAGTAGTTAATCGTTTACGTAGTTTGATGCCATTGTACTGGGAATCGATTGATTTTATCAACATTGTGCAGGAATTATACGTATGTCCACACTAATTTTGCATCGAGCTTCTATAGTGATGAACTTTAATTTATTTTTACAGGTTATTAATTAATTAATACCATATTTCATCATCACCTTCTTACCCTTATCCCACCTAAGTAGGGTCGGCACAACATGTTTTCCTTTTCCACGCTCGCCTATCAGATGTCATCTTTTACCCACATATCGTTTTTCACACAATACATCCATCCTTTTTTCGGTCTTCCTCTACTCTTATATCCATCGACCGTCAGAAAGCTTTTCTAGTTACACGGTCTTCATCTCTCCTCATAACATGCCCATACCATGCCCATACCATGCTAACCTATTACTCCTTAACTTCTCTGTTACTGGTGCTATTTTCAAACTTCCTCTGATATATTCATTCCTAATCTTATTCAGTCTAGTTACACGACATATCCACCTTAACATTCGCATCTCTGCCACATGTAGTTTTCTCTCATCCGTCTCTCTCGTCGCCCGGCACTCAAATGCGTACAACATTACTGGTTTTATAATAGTATAGTCTTATAATTAATACCATATTTAATATAATTATATTTAAATTACATGTTTTTCATAAATATTTTTGCTTCAAATGTTTCACGAAAGTATGAACGCTACCAACATAATAACTTTGTGTTGATTTAAGAAAAATCTTTTAGATTTAAATTGGCACTCTACTATTATAAGTAATACAGGTCGTTAAATTCATATCTAATTTAGAAGTAATTATTATGTTAAAAATATGTTGTTGATATCATTTAGTATAGTTGTTATCATTTATAACCGTAGTTTCAAATATAAATATAAAGTGGACTAGTTTTATATACTTTTTACTAGCATGGGTTTTCCTACCAGCAACTATTATTATTGCCTAAAGGATAACTTTTCAACTTACTCTTAGCTTGGTTTCTTGTTAACATAAAATACAATAAAGTTGTGTTGCTTGGTTGTTTGTTTTTGATCTCGTTCTTGGCAGATACCCCCATTGTTCTCAATGAATTTAAAAATACGAAACTTATTTATTACAACGAAAAAATAGTATAATTGCATATATGACCGCGATTTAAAATCCTTGCTAATATTGTAAATGCCATAGTGTGTTTGTTTGTTTGTTACGCTGTTACGACCTAACTACTTAATGAATCATGATAAAATTTTACATACACGTTGTCGGGGTACAGAAAAGGAAATGTACTGTTTCTAAGCGATAAATCAAATCTGCATTCAGGTGAGAGGAGTCGCGAGAAAAAGCAAGTATGAAAATAAATTCGATAAGTAAGTCATATTTTCTACTAGCAGTGTAACCCCAATAGGATTTCCTATTACAAACTATCGTTGCTTAGAACATTAATTTACAGAAATCTTTTTACGTTATCGATCACTACATTACATTATAAAACAAAGTCCTCTGCCACGTCTGTTTGTCCGTCTGTTCGCGATAAACTCAAAAACTACTGAACGGAGATTTCACCAGTAGATAAAGTGATCCATGAGGGAGGTTTAGGTATATCATTTGTCAAGGTTTTATTATCAGGGCGGAACAACGTTCGCCGGGCCGGTAATATGAGTTTAAAGCCTCCTGTGCATAATTTCATGTTTCTAATACGTGAACGATTGTGACTTCTGGAAATGACGCCCCTCTCTGTGCATCCACTATTAACGAATGTAAATATTTATGTTAGGTACTGTAAAAAAATATGACATGAAAAGATAAACCAGATCGAGTTTCTTGCCGGTTCTTCTCGATGACTGGGCTGTTTTCCGAACCGGTAGTAGCTTTGACGTTCATAAGCGCCTTCTCAGGGCCTAAATTGAATAAAGGATATTTTGATTTTGATTTAAACTTATCGGTCTTATGTAAGCGATGTTCGTCAGTCGGTTTTAAAATTGTTTTAAGTAATTCCATATTGTTAACTCAACTGACTATATGCATAAAGTTGAAAAATATATACTTAATAATAATAATAAAGCTCTTTATTGCACACACGTTGAAAATATACAAAATTAATCATCAGTTTACAATATGTGTACAGTTAGGCGACCTTATCGCTTAGAGCGATCTCTTCCAGGCAAACCTAGGGAGACATTTTATTTTCATAACTACCGGGTGGCAATATAAAAAGTCAAAAAAATAAAATACAAAAACTATAGATAAATGTAAAAAAAAAAAAGAAATAACGCAATAGAAATATACAGTATACTTAAGAGTATATTAAAACGAATTACATTTAAACATAACCATTGCATCGCAAGTTGAAATTATTCAGTTGCAGGCTTCATTCTCGACGTGTTTGTATCCCAGTTACTAGCGATGTGAAGTTGCTATAGTATTATTATGAGGCTACCTGAGCCGTCGCCGCCTTTTGGGGATACTGCCTACTTTGCATTATTTAGGGTATGATCTGAACATTACGTTCCCTACGAGCCTCCCTTTGCTGCTGATATTTCCGTATGTAAACCCTATGTGTACGTTTCTTCATTTTTAAGTTATTTTATTTAAAGTTTAAATTTATATTCATTTGATGTCATAAATAAAACATCTGTAAATAATTAAATAAGTTTTTATGTTATTATTTGCGTAACATGTAGAATTATTAAACTACAGTCATGTCATAAGCATATAATTTCTTAATTTTAATTATAAATGGTGTTTTTTATTCGCAAGTAAAACAAATGATGTTTGCGTTAAAATAAATGTATTTATACACGTGGATATATGTATTACTAGCCGACCCGTGCCCACTCGTGGAATGGTTATTTTGCGCTAAAACGCAGAGGAAGCTCTGAAAAGGAAAAAAATACCCCGATTTTGCAACATTCTTCATTGCTGCTCCGCTCCTTTGGATCTTAGAGTAATGATATATAGCCTATAACCTTTCCTGATAAATGAGCTATATAACACTGAAAGAATTTTCCAAATCGGACCAGTAGTTCCTGAGATTACCCCTTACAACGTCACAAACTCACAAACTCTACCTCTTTATAATATTAGTATAGATAATGCTGTAGTTGTAATTTACTTTTATATCTCTTCCTTTGTTTCTCTTTGTATGCATTTGTGATGTCCAGAATAAAGCTATCCTCGGACACCTTATGTAACGGAGGGTGGAAGTCTCTGGAAAGCCATTTACATTATTTACTTACGATAGTTGAAAAGTATGTGTTCCTAATTCCCGCGCTCGGTGACTCAACTGCTGTTTATTTATTTTAAAAAGATCTCATACAATGCGTGACAATATCATACTATATTTATTACTAATAACATTTTAATGCGAAGTACGAATTAAGCAAGATTAATTATGAACTTTCGTCTCGTTGTGTTGTGTTGTATATTATATAGCTTGTGCAATGTGTCGTACTAGCACGTTCTTTTTCATAAGAGCTTGAGTATGTCGTTAGGTTTGAATCGTAAGATCAATAGATTATTTGTTTCGTACCTCCGTTTCCATCTCGTGAGCTACATGTATACAATTTGGTACTGAAATGTGTAAAACAAAGAACAGTCACTTTGACGCGTTCGTTATTAAAAACATGGTCGGTGGTTGCGATCTAGTTGTGTACAGAACCCTTCCCCTTTGTTTATCGATTATTTTAAGAATTATTTATATTTCTAAAGTAGGTACTTTATGTACTTACGGTTACAGAGATTTATGAGATATATGAAGATTATTTTTCTATTACATCGCGTCTACGTTTTTTGCGTATCTTTCACAATATCCAATTGAGAATTAAATCCAATATTCAAAAAACGATTCTCGTCTGAAATCACATCAAAGGTTTATACATACGTTTGATGTATAATAAAGATCCGAAGTATATTTATTATGCTTTTAACAATGAAAAACCAGTTGTATAACTGCTTATGATATATTAAATTCGTATTTAATGTAAATCTGTCATGCTACATATTGATTACGCGTTAATGGTGTCGCCAGGCGGTGGTTAAGTCGTGATAGTTCAATGTTTTGGCTGGCGGATTATCAATTGGGCGAATAATAAAGTCCGATATTTCCGATCTAAGATTTTTGATAAATTACTTTTAAAAATATATTCAATTATTAATATTGCACTTATACATGTTAGCTTATATATTTATTACCTTTATATCATGTTTAAAAAATATTGATAATCATATAAATTTATTTGTTCTTTAACGCTGGTTGCTGTCTATGTCCATTAATCGGAACCTCTTCTCGGGTAAAGGTCTCGTCTAGCTTTTTCCAGACCTCTCTATCATTCGTTTTCTCTGTCCTTTTGTTTCCTACTATTGCTTTTATATCCTTCACCTTTTATATCCACCTTTTTATCGGACAACCTCTTCTCGTTTCTCTTATAATTATCCTTAATGTCAATCTTTTGCCCATGTACCTTACTATGTGGCTTCATCATCATCATCATCATCATCAGCCTGTAAGAGACCGCAGGGCCATAGGCCTTTTCCCAAAGGAAGGTATGACGTAATCACCACGCCAGCCCACGACGTATTGGTGATTTCAAACTCTGAGAAATCCACAGTTCTATACTACAAGAACATTTCTCAGGTACAGGTTTCCTCACGATGTATTCCTTCACCGTCAGCCGATATTGTTACCAAATTTAAATTAGTAAATGCACGCAAATTCCCAAAAATTCGTTGGTACACGCCAGGGTTCCAAACCTGCAGACATCGAAATCATATTCCGCCGGTCAGACCACCACGGCTTTTGTGGCTTGTAACATATGGCTTGTTCATCTCCAATTCTGTTTTAGGGCATACTGTAGATACCTATGTATAATATTGTTTGTCGTCTTATCTGTACATTTTACACTCTTTGTGTTTTTATTTTTAGTACACTCCTTTCTATTGCTTTCTGGCATTATATTTATTTATTTAATAATGCACGTGAACGTCAACAAAAAAGAAAAAAGGTGACATCGGATTCTTCTGTTTTCCATCGAACTATCGTGGCGATCATATTATAATCAGCAGCTGAATCAGCATATAAATCTATAATATCAACATTCGTGGAAGCTCAGCGGTCAGCTGCAACAGAAAGGAGATCACGAGGTACGTGCATTTTATCTTTACTGTTGTTAGCTGGATCTGAACAAAAACTTTAAAGGCTCTCGAAGACCCTTCGGGGTCCCCCAGAGTAGCAGAAAACCACCATAAGACATTTCGGCGGTGCGCATGCTACATTTTTTGTAGTTAGTTAGTTTAGTTTTTACTTTAGCATTGGCACCCGTATGTGAGAGTAGGTAGGACACAGGTATCTAAAACGTTCAATGAGTACAAACGAGTTTTTCGGAACCCTCTTACATTTATTAATTCGAATTGGTAACACTATCGGTTAACGGTAAAGGAAAACCTGGATCTAAGAAATGTTCTTAGTACCTTTATATGTTGGATAAACTGTGGATTTGATGTTTGAAATCGCTAATGTGTGATTGCCTTTGACCCAGCAGTAGGATTTTTATAGGATTGTATTAGAATATATTATTATGCAATGTCTCAAGAATTCAATAACATTTTTATACTTTCAGACATCTTATCTTAGTTCTTTCTTATGTTATTTAAGCTCCGTTCGCGTTAATGAAGATTCGACCTATCAATTGGGAACAGGACTTTTTTAAATGAAATTGTCCTTTTATTTTGCGGGGTGGTAGGGTTTTACAGCTTGACTGGGTCACAACCACCATGTATATGGCGAAAAAGCCCGTAATAGTTATTCGTATCTGCGGGTCGCGTTTCGGGACCAGCCTGTGTATATCCAGGTTTTTACAGACCGGCATGATAGTGGCGACCGGCTATGAGTAGTGTCACTCGGTGGTCGCCATTGTTTTTGGATTGTACTGTGCTTACCATCAGGCATAGTGCAGTCATTTTGCCGTGCTACAATTAAAAAAAGAATGTATCCCTGGCAACGAGTATGCAAAATTTAATGATGATAGGTTGAGTATTTAAGACGTGAAAGCAAAAGAAACAACTCGAATTCGCATTTGTAATTTTAGTTACAGTAGGATTTCTCTATAGATTTACGTCTTATAACCGACGGTTTAAGTTGTACGGTATCTTTCAGTCGGCTTAACAATTTTAGGTATATAAAATATAAATTCTAATTATTTATCAATTATGTCGAAATCAATTAAATTTGATGCCGTAAATGTTGAGTTCAATGGAAATATTATATCTACATAGTTTGATTTGGGGTTGAATTTGGCGGGTAACGTGAGGCAATTTTACTCATACGATAGCTCTGTTGTTTCGGCAGCGCGCTTGAAATTAATGTAACAAATTTTGGCAAACATTCAAAATGGTTATTGATACTTCCGATACTTTGTGGTTGTGATCACTGAAGGGGTGCGCTCACTACGAGTTTAATAATGGGTGCTTAAAGGTAAACTACCATGATTTTACTATCTAACAGTTTTTTAATATATTTTTTTATTTAAAAAGTTAAATTGTTAAAGAAAAATTGTCACATGTGTTATATCTTATACTGATCGGTTTTTAAAAGCAACATAGAATTAATAAATGCATTATTAAGGGGTGATGCTATTTTTTAATTTCTCTTCCAATTACAGGCAAAAGAAGTATAAGTTTTTGAAGTTATAATTCTTTTGACGCGTTAGGGACAAATGATGAGAGTAAATTTTTGATGATGCGCGCGCACACTGTCACGAAAAACCGACACCCTGAAGCTAGCTATAGTCAACATTTTGTTTCTTTGTATTTGTTGTTTGTATTTCTTTGTATTAAAACTTTAAATGTATTAAATATATTTTATTCTATTGTTAGTGTCGTAAACGTAGAAATAATAAGGCGAAAGATAAAAAAATTGTAAAGATTTTTATCTTGTTTGGCCAAAGAAGTATAACTTCTAACGCGTGTACATAAGTATACATTTTTTTATTGCTGGGTATGCAAATAATGAACTTAATTGTAATTGAATTTTCTAATAACACTTTATATAAAGGTGTACATAAATGCACAATTATTTTGGGAATATACTGTAAATGAAGTCTTTAATGTTGCTTATTATTAAACTTTTAATTTTCTTTATTTTAATGTTTATAATCCTTATTTGTATGCGTGTACTAAGTACAAAATATTTTTTGTAACACTTCAGGTTTAAATTCACGTTGATCTTACGTAATAATATTATGATATATTAAATATATATTGCGATTCTAGTTACAAATAGGATCACAGAACAACACGTACCATTGTATTATACAAGAAAACGAATAAGGATAAAAATAATGTTACGAAACGGAATTTATCCGTAAGCTTAGACGACTTCAATTCGTTTGCGAGAAGAATATGCAGTAAATAACATCTCGAGCTCCTTAAGTAGGTATCCGCAAAGAGTATCGAGTGTCTGTATTAAATAAATTTTGAAGCCGACGAAAATCTGAAATGGTTATTGAATAGTCTGAAAACAGAATTGTTCACGAAAACGAGTTTTGATATTAGATTGAACAAAAATATATATTTTTCTATGTATGAGATCACAGAGATAAAACAGTAAAATATATCTTCCTTCTCTGTTCCTCAATTGGTTTTCTGTTTAAAGTCAAACTACTTTTGCGACGGTGTGAATTGGATTTCATCAAACGAAAACGTATAACGAAAAAGAGATAGCTGTAAATGTATGTATAGGTTTTGTGTTATGAAAGAATGAGATAGTATATTTTAATGTATTCGAAATATAGAAAGGTACAAGTATCTATACATAGACTCTGCATACCATAGAAGCTAGACTGCATACTTTATACTATACTCTTAAGGTAATCGAAATATATAGAAAGAGCGGGAGAGACAGAGTGAGAGAGCGTGAGGCAAAAAATGAAATCTCATTTTTATCACGCACTTTTAAATATTATTCTTTGTTGTGTATTTTTTATTAAAATTATATTATATTAAAATATCACAAAATTATGCTGAAAACTAATGTTTAACATAGTGTAATCATCGCAGCCGCTTACAAATTAATCAAAATACTAAGTTTCACTTCTATTGCATGCGAAATCACAGTCGATTGTTTTACTCAGTAGATATGATGAGCTCTAGTGGTGTTATCAAATTCTTCTGACAAAAATTTTCTTTCCTTGAAAAATTAACGTATTATAGTCGATTTTTTTTTATATCATAGGATGCAGACGAACAGCGTTAACACCTGATGTTAAGTGATCACCACCGTCCATGGACACTAACAACACCAGAGGAGTCGCAAGTGCGTTGCCAGCCTGTGTTTGGGGAAAACGGGGAATGGAGGAGGGGAGGGGAGGCATCCGGCGCTCTCGCTGCCCGAACGAAACACAACAATGCAAGCACTGTTACTTCACATCGGTTTTCTATGAGAGGGTGGTAGTACCCCGGGCGAGCCGACCCATTCATGCTGAAACCAGTAGTAATTACAGCGTGGCTCTACCACCTATAAAATTTAACTATTAGACTATTACTAATGTTCTTAATATAATCCTATTGTTCTTTAGATATACTGTTTCTCTGTTTAATGAAAATAACCATTTATTATTTAACATTGGATATCTGAGCGAGCTTTAGTGTTGAATGTAGTTAATTGTGCAGTCGAGTGTTAACGAAATGGTCTTGAGTTAAAGCATTTAATATGATTCACGGTTTGTCGTGTTATTTATTTCTATAGTTTGTTATATGTTTCATAACTTTACGAATATAACAGATAGTATGGATGTATAAATAATATTAAGGTGTCTATTTTTTCAATTTGATTTTCGAAAGAGAAAGATTTTGATTTTTTTTTGGGCATATTGGAAATCTTCTAGCCCGCATATCATTGAATTCATACGAATGAATGAGTTTAGTGTACTTTTGATTTGTACACTGGTGATATTACAAGAATACATCTAGGATACTTTTTGTCTCATAAAACGCAAAGGATTCTCCGGGATCAGCCTGTTTATCTGTCCCTTTGAACACGTATCACTCTGAAAGTACAGAACCAATTTTGACAAAATTTGGCACAGTAATAATTAATATTACAAGTTTACATCTAGTATATCATCTAGTAAGGCCTTAACAGCATCACCGGACTACGAAAGACAACTTCATAAACGCATAATGTTCTCGGAAGATTACGCTACTATGCTTTAACAAATCCACTTTCAGTTATTTTCATTCATGATTACGTACAACTAATTGTAAGGTCGCGTGATAATATTCTATATAGGCTATTAATATTTATTTATTATTTTTGGCATCCATTCCTCCAGATTATTACTGTCATTGTCGATTAGTAATATTACAGGTGTCTTGTGATAATTTTAATATTCTAACAAAAACATTCCAAGGAGTTATTAAAAAGTACAAGGTTTTACAAAGTATTACTTATATATAGAAACAAATAACACAAGATTATGAATAAAGCAATTATATTATAAGTAAAAAGTTTTTAGTTACAATATCATTGGAATTAAATATAAAAGCCACTACGTGCCAGACTAATCTCGCCTAGAAAGTCTTATTAATCTTCTATATATATATAATAAGAATAGTAATAGAATACATTTCAATCATTTAAAAAATGTCTGTCTGTTTGTATGTACACAATAAAACCTTATATAGGAAAATCATAAAACATATCCTCGGGAGTAACCTAGTCTTTATTTCATTAAAATCGGTCCATTCTATCAAAAGTTATTGTAATTTTAACGGCGCCGCGACTTAAGTATGGGAGAAAAGTAGATAAGCGAATGCACTAAATACGTTCAGGTGACTTTATTAGTCATTGTTTTCTAGATCAGTTTCCACGTGGACGAAGTCGCGTGCACAGCTAGTGTTTAATAAAACTTTTGCGATAATTTTTAAATAAGTGTTTATAATTATTTCATTATTAATGTTTTACATAGCTATTTAAATTTCTTATTGCTTAATGTGGCTAGGAGCGAGGAAATCTACGGAATGTAGCGTCTTGCCAAAGAGTAGCGGGGTAACGCCACCTCGACATGTTCATGCGACAGAACTAACTTTCTGAATGTCTCCGCGTTAATTCCGTAGTCTAAATTTAATTACGTTAAGTCACCATAAAACCGTTGCTTAAAAATTTTATACTATAATCCTGATTGTGTAGAAGAGGAAGTTTTAGTGTCATTTTTCAACTTCCATAGTTAATTATTTTTCGGGAGTTTCATTTGAATTTAGACGCTTTTAATTTAGGGAGTTGTATAGCAATGGTACCGTTAGTAACCATATATCCTTAGCAAATGCCTTTTTTATTCGTAACCGACTTTAAACAGGGAGGTTCTATATTCGACCCGTATGTTTGTATGTCCTCGATTTTCTCAGAAACTAGTAACCTGATTCGGATAAGGCTTGTTATTGTTTGGTGCTTATATTTTCAGGAAATATTTTAGTATATAAATCATTAGGATTTGATGAAGGTCTTTGGAGATATGTAATAAAACTCTTCAATAACTAACAGCAAATGACTCGCCATTGCTATAATCGTATATTTATGTATTGTTTTCACTATTCCATAAAATTACGCCTGTATGGTTTTATATCACTAACTTAAAAGTGTAAAATTAATATTTTCTATGAAAAATGAATCGCCCTCAAAAACACACGAACTTAAAGTGTAAAACACAGGGAAGTTTTAATTCCTTACAAAGGATATTCTTTATTGTAAATTATATACAATACGTTCTTGTATTATATATTTTTATGTGTTTATTTTTATTTAAACTTAATTGTACCCCAATTACATATATATATACATTTCAAAAAACATTTCACGTTTTGTTAACGGTACAATGGGTGGCCTTATTGCTATTAGCAATTTCTTCCAGGCAACCTTTGGATGAATTTTTCAATGCGGTAGAATCAGGAGTATTCTGGGTGTACAGGAATAAATACTAGTTAATACCACCTAAGATAGTGGCACGTAACTGTAATATATATAGATGTATAGATTGGTAAATATATACACATAAGCTAATTTTTCATCACAAAAAAGCCAGACATGTGTTGGGATCGATCTCTCGATTAGATAGTAAGGCTTAGAAGCACCGCGTCATGAAACCCCTTTATATCTGCGATGTCGCAATTATTTTTTAACATAGTTCATATAACTACATAATTATACCTTCAATAATATTTTTAGAAGTATTTAATAAACGATATAAAGTTTTAAAATAAGACTCAATCATAAAATTCATTATTATTTATTTATTTACAATTATAGATAGTGCAACAGTTAACAGTTCGATAAATTATATGATAACAATAATAAGATGGAGCATACTAGACTGAAAACCTCCAACGCTTTATCATATCGATACAGCTAACACTATTAATAATATTGAAATATTAAATTGTGGAACATTAAATGTTGATAAACGTTTGAGAAAGAAAGAAAAAATAGAACAAGAATAAATGAAAAAATACAAAAAATAAGTGTGTGTGTACACGCGTTAGAAGTTATACTTCTTTGGCGTAACAAGATAAAAATCTTATGAATTTTTTTATCTTTCGCCTTATTTTCGCGTTTGTAGAAAAAACGATACTAACAATAGAAAAAATGTATTTAATACATTGAAAGTTTGAATACAAAGAAACAAAATGTTGACTATAGCTAACTTCAGGGTGTCGGTTTTTCGTGACGGTGTGCACGCGCGTCGTATAAATTTACTCTCATCATTTTTCCCTAACGCGCCAAAAGAAGTATAACTTCAAAAAGCCCTATGGAAAAGAAAACAAGGTGGCAGTTATGAAGTATATATATTATGCTCGTTCATGAAAATAGTTATTTATCAAATAAATTGGATTTAGTCTCTTTTATGAAATTTTTTTTTATGAATAATAAGTTATTTAAACATAATTGTTATACCCGTTATCTATTACAATTCAGAGTTTTTATATATTTAGCCTCTCTGATACACTGGCTCTTCTAGGTACATAGTATTATTAAAGATTAATAAAAAATGCGTGCGTACAAAGTACCATGTGTACTGAATAATGAAGTGAAACTTCTTTGGCGTACTAATTTATAAGTCTTGTTTCTATTTATACAAACAAGAAAAAAGAATAAAAAGTTTTTTTATTTATTTAATCTGCGTTTACTGCAAATGACGTCACTTCCTTTGCATACCTGCGTGTCGTTACATTTGTAAAAATTTTACCCTCATGCGCCTAAAGAACTTTCACTTCAAAAAGTGCGTGCGTACAAAGTACACATATCAGAAGTGAAACTTCTTTGGCGAACTAATTTATAAGTCTTGTTTATATTTATACAAACAAGAAAAAAGAAAAAAAAAGAATAAAAAGTTTTTTTTATTTATTTAATCTGCGTTTACTGCAAATGACGTCACTTCCGTTGCATACCTGCGTGACGTTACATCTGTAAAAATTTTACCCTCATGCGCCTAAAGAAGTTTCACTTCAAAAAATAGTAGAAAAATGGTTGTTAAAAAAAACAGAAAATTAAATACTAACTCTAAACTAAAAAATACTTAGTAAGGCACCTGCACGCATTAAATTTACATATGACAGAAAGCAAGTTTTTCTGTAACTCGGTATAACATACCTACTCGTTATAGAGACTGCTCACTCACTCGCCCGGTTTCGTATTTGCTTAGGCCTGGTATTACTACGGCGCGGGGGTAAAAAGCCCCGTGTCTATTTGCATTGGCTGCCTTGTAACACCTCTAAGTGTTAAAGTAAATTGGGATAAAGTACGTGTATTTATGAAAGGTTTTGCGAGAAAAACTTTTTTTTCAGATAGATATAAATCTTCTCTATACTAGAGGTACAGTTAAAAGAAATTCAAACGGCTAGTAGACGTGTCTAGTCGGATAAATCCTGAAAAAGGAAAAGTGTGGGGCGAGTGTTCGTCCAAACTTCTATACATTCGTTTGGAACACGTTATTGCGGTTGACCCATTTTTATTAGTGTTTCATTTGTTGCAATTTGTAATTACCGGGAGCTTAATAACATTCAATTTACATTTATGATAAACGTTTTCATAGTAATTTATAAAATACATTACACGAAATATTTTAATGATATTTGATTCACCATTTCAGAAAGTCCAATTCTATAAATAAACGAAGATATACAAGTTCAGTACCTTTTTTTGTAACTGTCAATAAAAATATTGGTAACCTTTTTTTTCATGGACTTATCGAAACCTTTGTTTATTAAAATTTGGTCGTCATACTTTAGAGCCAATTAATCTATTTTTTTTTATGAAGGTTAACTCGCCTGCGCGACTATATCGCCTAAATAACTTAAACTATATAACAATAACAACGACAGTAAACTTAACAATAGCTTACATTAATTTTGTACGATTCCTTAGCGTCTTTCGAAATATGGTCCGACAATAAGGAATTGAATCTACAATATTTTTTCTTTCAGTAAAATACCTCAATACCATTGATATTTAAAAAAATAATGTATAATGGTCAAATTTCGACCAATGAACTACCACTAGTTACTATAAATCATCGTAACGTAACGTGATACTGTAAAATAGTCCTCCGTAAAGTAGTTCATAGAATGTAGGGAATCCTTACGACGGTGCCTTGCGGGTAATGTGTTGAACTAAGAGAAAAAATACTCTGTAGATCAAATATAATAATATAATTAATAATATGGTAAGATATGGTAATATTAATGTTACCATATCTTGCGATTACAACAAACAAACGACATTTATTGAACACTATTTATTTAAGTTATACTTCTTTTGGCGCGTTAGGGAAAAATGATGAGAGATGAGAGAGAGAGTGAGAGAGATGAGATGAGATGAGATCACACCGTCACGAAAAACCGACACCCTGAAGTTATTACAATGCGCGCGCACACCGTCAAGAAAAAACGACAACCCTAAAGTTATCTATAGAAAGAAACATTTTGTTTCTTTGTATTTGTTGTTTGTATTTCTTTGTACTAAAACTTTCAATGTATTAAATACCTTTTTTCTATTGTTAGTGTCGTTTTTTCTACAAACGTAGAATAACGTAAACGTAAACGTAACGTAAACGTAGAAACGTAGAAAAGATTTTTATCTTGTTACGCCAAAGGATTATAACTTCTAATGCGTGTACATAGGTACGTACACACACATTTTTTTGTTATACATTACACGTTTTAACGTTAGATAAACTATCTCAACTGATGTTAATTGATGTGTTCCAAGATGGTAACCACATTAGACTTAGAAGGACTGGCTTTCAAATGCAGCTGCCGGAATATACCTACCTATAGGCACTTCGCGATACACTTGTGGCCTTAGAAAAAGCTCTTTTTTTATTAACCTGGGGAAATTGCTTATGGGTACCCACTTTCCCAGGGGAGAGAGTGGGTTATGTCCAACTCACGTGGACTAAAACGCCACGGTATACCGACAGACCGTATTTGTTAGGGCGGCAAGGGATCGGACTTGGTACTCAATCTTGAATAGCCGCCCCAATGGGTTACTGGGTTCACACCAGCTGCCTGCCCTCGTCAGCCGAACCTATGCAATGAGGACATGGGCCCTCGGCTCATAACCTCAGGTCAGGCTACTACTTTAAAAAATCCCAAACGTCATGCTATCATTCCATCACGAACTTTTTCATGACTGAAAGAACTGATTCATTAGCAAGGATTCGAACTTACGTCGATCGACACCGTAAAGATATTTATCCTTCGTTATTTTTTATCTTTATAATTCTTCGTCAAATCAAATTCTTTAAGCATTATTGCTTCATGATTAATTATTTTTATAAACGAAAAGCATTTTGTATTCTCAGATATATTCAATTGAAAAAAAGTAATTTCCCATGAAAAAGGATTAATTAATTTCTAACAAACAAACCGTGATTAAATCACAATTCTAACGGTCATCATTCATCGTGAGTTGGTTTTGAGCAATCAAATAAATATTGACCCACTAATTGTTTTTGCGGCATTGATCGCGGCCTCCGTTGACAGAGCCGGTGATGGACGACCGTCTTTTTTGTAACCCTAACCCTTTTCTACTTACCAAGATCGCATTTCGCCACAATCTACACTTGCTTATATATTTTAGTAGGTTAAACCCGTAGTTACATTAGCCTTTTTGGTCTCTAGTTTGGTCTTATTGATTTCAGCCAATACACCTACTATTACCATGTATGTCTCGTTATATTTCAATATGAGCTAGATCCAATTTTAATCGTTTATATAACATGTTTAAATTTTTGTAGTTACACTTCTTTTGACGCATTAGCGAAAAATGAGAGTAAATTTTTACGGTGCGCGCGCACATCGACACCAAAAACCGACACCCTGAAGTTAGCTATAGTCAACAGTTTGTTTCTTTGTATTTGTTGTTTGTATTTCATTGTATTAAAACTTTCAGTGTATCAAATAACTTTTTTCTATTGTTAGTTTCGTTTTTTTACAAACGTAGAATAAGGCGAAAGATAAAATTTTTGAAAAGAATTTCATCTTGTTACGCCAAAGAACTATAACTTCTAACATCTACATAAATGTGTACACACACACTTTTTTTTAAGATTCCCAGTTTTTATACACTGAGAACGAAGTTCAAATTTCGCTGTCCGTAAGGATTTTAGTTTCTTTCTTATGATCCTCATATTTTACACTAGCTTCTGCCCGCGACTTCGTCCGCGTAGAATAGTTACTTTGGGCTAATGCTAACACGCAGCGGAAGCTCTAAAATGAAAAAAAAACCCGATTTTGAAATATTCTTCAATGGTGCTCGACTCTTACTGGTCTTAGCGTGATAATATATAGCCTATAGCCTTGTTCGATAATTGAACTATATAACACTGAAAAAGTTCAAATAGGACCGGTAGTTACTGAGATTAGCGCGTTCAACCTAATCAGTTAAAGATTACTACTTTTCTGTCGTACTTAACTCTAACTTAAAATTACAATAACTTATTATAGAGTGGACCAATTTTAATGAAACAAAGACTAAGTTACTCCCGAAGTTATGCTTTATGATTTGAGGTTGGCTATTGTGAACCCAGTACTTAAGCAGTGATATCTGCGAGGAGTATAAATTAAGGCTTGATATACTAATAAAACGAGTACAAAATAATAAGTGATAAGAAGTGTTGTCGTTTATAATTAAAGTAAATATTAAAATACACATTTCTCATACAAGTACCATCATTAAAATACAAAGCAGATGATAAGAAGTACATATTTATCCCTTAAAGCTATTATAATATGCAAAATATTTTTAACATGAACAATGTAACTTGGAAGTTTCTCAGTCTCAGAAGTTGAAGTCAAACTCTGGACGATTTAAATCCGTTTTAATAGCGAATACTTTGCATAGCTTAAACAAAAGCAATCTTATTATTGCAAATCAATACGGTAACAGACTGTGAGCTCGTTTTGCTTATATTGAATTCAAGTTTTTCGAAGTACAAAAAGCTGTGAAGTCTATAATGTAGGTAAGTTATATGTTTTTACGTATGGGTATGTCGACATAATACTCGGGTATAAATAAGACTTCAGTGGGTTTTTAACGCCGAAGGGTATTTTCAATACGGGTAATTTCGTTTGGAACACAAATACTTTAGCAGCTTTATTGCATACTCCGGGATTAACTCAGTATATGAGCGTTGAAAAACGAGAGAGAATCTACGGTTCGAGTTACAAACAAAAAGACCCTGGTATTTTATCTTAATTATTTCGAAATCTTTGTGAGAGTAAATCCCTACCCTTATGTTGTCCATCGTCGCGTAACTTTATGAGCGGATTACTTTTATGACCAGGATTAAAGTGCCGTTTGCGAAATGTTTACAGCGCTGGACTCGTACTTACTCCAGCTGAGAAACATGAGCTATGTTATTATATAAGGACCTTTGTGTACACCTATAGACAGATTAGTAATACATTTATAGAATTAATCTATCTTCCTTCTATATAAATCGCGCATCATTCAAATACTACTCGATAGATTTCGATTTTTTTTTAAATTTACTGCTTAAGCACTTGGTCCTTATTTAAAAACATGTAGGTTGTAGGTAGAGCTACACTGAAGCTATTAATGGTTTCAGCATGAATCGGACGGCTCGACCGGGGTTGTAACACCCTCTCACAAATAACCGACGTGAAGTTACAATGCTTGCATTGTTGCGTTTCGTTCGGTCAGTGAGAGCGCCCTCTCCCCCAAGACAGGTTGGCAACGCACTTATGACTCCCCTGGTGTTGCAAGGGCTTATAGACGGTGGTGATCACTTAGCATCAGGTAACCCACGTGTCCATTTGCCTCCTATGATATAAAAAAAACATGATTATCATAACAACTTCTATCAACATAAAGTTTTAAAAAACTATGAATTTTATGTGCACTCAGTGACGTGTCTTTTCTTGACATGGAGAAATGGATAAAGGGTGTGTTAATGAACGTTTCGGAACAAGTGACTTATTTTTTTAACTGTTAATAATCGTCAAAAAAATATAAAACATGCTGTAGTGAAAAGTTGGCCGATCAGTCAAATTATAATCTTGACTGATTATCCAGGGTACACTGAATGTCCTCAGATGTTATTATTTGCGGAGTCCCTTTTCAGGCATGCCAATAAGTTAATAACTTACTGGCATTATACAAAGGATACGAAATACCTATTTGCGTTAATTCTGATTTAAGAATTCAATACTTAAGTTGCCCTTTTTTGAACATATTTTCTATGAGAGTATGTACAACAAATTACGTTCAAATCATATAAACAAATCTGTTAGTATATAAACTCTTTTACAAATTTTGTGACAGATATCAATTCTAAAGTACACTGATCACTAATAATGTCATTGTGTTTCTGTCTGTGAGTTTCCATTCTAGATTTAATTTTAAAATGGTTCCACCGATTTTTATTAAATTTTGCACATCGAAGTAACGAATATCAAGTGGTAGACAGTGAGAATTGTCAAAGTGAGAAATGTTCGCTCGTTTCTTTGGATATTAAAAAACGACAAGCGGTTAATCGAAATCAAAGATAAATAGCCTAGAATTATATACGAATAATTCCGCTTCAAATGCTTATAGTTCTATTCAGATCCATTAATTAGTTTTACTGTGAATGAGCTACAAAGGAACTGTATATTCATTATACACGTAGAAAAAGAAGATAAATTGTTAGACTATAAAAACTCATAAAATATAAGTATAATTAAAAACAAAATAATTACAGTGTAAGAATCGCTTTTCTATGAGAGTATGTACAACAAATTACGTTCAAATCATATAAACAAATCTGTTAGTATATAAACTCTTTTACAAATTTTGTGACAGATATCAATTCTAAAGTACACTGATCACTAATAATGTCATTGTGTTTCTGTCTGTGAGTTTCCATTCTAGATTTAATTTTAAAATGGTTCCACCGATTTTTATTAAATTTTGCACATCGAAGTAACGAATATCAAGTGGTAGACAGTGAGAATTGTCAAAGTGAGAAATGTTCGCTCGTTTCTTTGGATATTAAAAAACGACAAGCGGTTAATCGAAATCAAAGATAAATAGCCTAGAATTATATACGAATAATTCCGCTTCAAATGCTTATAGTTCTATTCAGATCCATTAATTAGTTTTACTGTGAATGAGCTACAAAGGAACTGTATATTCATTATACACGTAGAAAAAGAAGATAAATTGTTAGACTATAAAAACTCATAAAATATAAGTATAATTAAAAACAAAATAATTACAGTGTAAGAATCGCGAGCAGACCCCGGGCAAAGTTAGTGCAGAATAAAGATGTCACTAACATAAAGTTTAAAAAAACTACGATTTTTATGTGCACTCAGCGATGTGTCTTTTCTTGGCATGGAGAAATGGATAACGGGTGTGGTAATGAACGTTTAGGAATAAGTGACTTCTTTTTTGAACTGTTAATAATCGACAAAAAAAATATAAAACGTCCTGTGATGAAAGTTGGCCGATCAGTGAAATTAAAATCGGGACTGATTATCCAGGGTACACTGAATGTCTTCAGATATTATTATTTGCGGAGTCCCTTTTCAGGCAAGCCAATAAGTTAATAACTTAGTGGCCATATACAAAGGATACTAAATACCAAAGTGCGTCAATTCCGATTTAAGAATTCAATACTTAAGTTGCCCTTTTTTGAACATATTTTCTATGAGCGTATGTACAACAAATTACGTTCAATTCATAAAAACAAATCTGTTGGTATATAAACTCTTTTACAAATTTAGGGACAGATCAATTCTAAAGTACACTGATCACTAATATGTCATTGTGTTCTATCTGTCTGTGAGTTTTCATGCTAGATTTAATTTTAAAATGGTTTCACCGATTTTTATTAAATTTTGTTCATCGAAGTAACGACTAACAATTGAGAATTGTCAATTGTTTGGGTATTAAAAAACGACAAGCGGTCAATCGAACCCAAACATAAGTAGCCTAGAATTATATACGAACAATTCTGCTTCAAATGATTATAGTTCTATTCTGATTCGTGAACTAGTTTAACTGTGAATGAGCCACAAAGGAACTGTATTTTCATTATACACTTAGAAAAAGAAGATAGATTGTTAGACTATAAAAACTGATAAAATGTAAGTATAATGAAAAACAAAATAATTACTGTGTAATAAACGCGTGCAGACCCGCGGGCAAAGTTAGTGCAGAATAAAGATGTCATCTCGCTAGGAAAAAGATAGATTGTTAGATTACAAAAACTTACTAAATGTAAGTATAAATAAAAACAAAATAATTACAGTGTAAGAAAAGCGTGCAGACCCGCGGGCAAAGTTATCACAGAATAAAATGTCATCTCGCTAGGAAAAAGATAGATTGTTAGACTACAAAAACTTATAAAATGTAAGTATAAATAAAAACAAAATAATTACAGTGTAAGAAACGCGCGCAGACCCGCGGGCAAAGTTAGCACATAATAAAATGTCATCTCGCTAGGAAAAAGATAGATTGTTAGACTACAAAAACTTATAAAATGTAAGTATAAATAAAAACAAAATAATTACAGTGTAAGAAAAGCGTGCAGACCCGCGGGCAAACTTAGTGCAGGATAAAGATGTCACCGCGTTAGATAAACACCTATAACACAAGCGGAGAGAATTTCTCCTTAGCTGCTAAGAAGGTTCATATTTGGCACTATAAACACATTCTTCGACACATAGTTGCCTCGATGTCGCAACTAAGGCCCGCCGTTACACATGCTTAGTACCTACCGTCTGAGGAATTTGTCAGACTGTTCACAGGAATTCACCTTCGGTCTGAAAATGTGAACCCGTTGTGCCCGTTACATAATTATTTTACCTTCATAACATTATAAAGCCGGAGGTTCAAGCCTTTTGACATCGTCTTCTAAATATTGTGGTACAGTTTAGCTTTCTATATTACATTTATAAGGCTTAGATGATTATTTGTACGGTAATTTTCCGTAAATATTTGTTAAATTATCAAGTAAGAAAATTTTATACAAATTAATAAACTTGCTGACACTGCTGTTGTTCGGGTTATTCTCCGAAACGCCTGACCAATTTCGACGACCTTTTCATTTATAGATAGAGGATTGTGTAGGCTAAAATCTAAGAATTAATGATAAGATCACAATTAAAAAATAAAAGATAGCCAATTAATCCAGACAACTCGGGTAATTCTCATGAAACAGATTCATATTCACGGAAACGAAGTGTCGTGGGCACGGGCTTGTCGAGGATAAAGTCTATCTATTAACATTATCTTTTTATTATTAGGAGAGTATAAGTGAAATAAAATTGCTGACATTTAATTAAGATAAGGTTTAAAAAAAAATCGTTTTATTTTAAACTAGCGTGCCCGGCAGACGTTGTCCCGCCCTGATTAAAAATAAATCCTCGACATATTATATACCAAAACGTTCCCCATAAACCACTTTATCCACTTTATCAACTGCATGAAAATCCGTTCAGTAGTTTTTGAGTTTATCGCGAATAGACAGACAGACTGACGCTTTTTTTTTTTTTTTTTTTCTCGAACTGACTACGCTATTGGCCTTTTTGGAGTACTATGTAATGATATAGGAATTTTTAAGTGCCTGAAACTCAAACTCTCTCAAGGGAAATAACGTAGCTACAAGCTATGATTATTACGTACTAAAAGTAACTTGCTGTGAACCGTACGCTAGCTCATCTTGAGTATAGTAAGACATAAAAGAAAAATAAGTGAAAAGCTAGAGAGCAGAATCAACAAGTGAATTATTTTTAGCCGAAAAATCGACAGGCGTTACTCAGCATTCCTTTGTTGTGTCGGGCTACAGGTGCGCCTCGTACCCAAGTATTTGCTTTTTCATAAGGGTTTGCCACTCCACGCCTGAATAAGATGAAAGCCGTCTCGAAGATACATCAATATTTATAGTGTCTACCAGAAAATATCTTTATTATTAAAAGTTTTCTTTATATCCACTCAGTTGTTGCGGATTTTCTTGGACACGGTTCCTTCACGTCAAATATATTATATGAAATAATATGAAAATCTCAAGTCTTTATTTAAAATTCGAATGGATAGATACATAATAAAAATATATGATTTATGTGCGTATTTTATTTAATCTTTCAGAAAAAAACACAATCTAATCTAATTTTGGGGTGTAAGGGGTGTCAAAAAACATCTAAGACTTGAGACACCCAAGCCAACCTCACCTGCACGTGGTGAACCCTGCTGAATAACGAACGAGGCAATGGCGAAAGTGGGGTGGTAAGAATGGGTCGCAACCACCATGTATATGGCGAAAAAGCCCGTCATAGTGATTCGCTTTTGCGGGTCGCGTTTCGGGATCAGCCTGCGCATATTCAGCTTTTCGCAGGCCGGCATGATAGCGGCGACTGGCGATGGATAGTGTGTCACTCGGTGGTCGCCATTGTTTTTGGATTGTACTGTGCTTACCATCAAGCACAGTACAGTAATTTTGCCGTGCTACTATAAAAAATAATAATTACAGTTTAAAAAAACATAATAAATAGATTGTCAAAAATTTTTAAGTAAATTCCCATTCACATTCTAAGACAAGGATACGTAAAAAATAGGTGAATTTAAAGTCATAAATTATAGGGAGACTTAGGCTTCAATTGAAATTAATTAAACTATATTTATACTAATATCATAAAGAAGTAAAGTTTGTGAGTTTGTAACGTTGTGACGTTGTAGGGGGTAATCCCAGGAACTACTAAACCGATTTTGAAAATTCTTTAAACAGTAGAAAGCCACGTTATTTGTGAGTTTCATAGGCTATATATCATCGCTAAGACCAATAGAAGCGGAGCAACAACGAAGAATGTTTTAAAATCGAGGCTTTTTTTCCTTTTGCTGCGTTGCGTCTTAGCCCAAAATGACTAATCCACGCGTACGAAGTCGCGGGCAGAAGCTATTAACTAATTATATTATCTATACTAACATTATAAAGAGGTAAAGTTCGGGGGTAATATCTGGGGAGTTGGAGAAAAAATGGTCGTTTCTTACGAACGCTGCCATAACGATGAGAGATATGTGATCGAGTTCTAGAGAAAAGTTGTAGCTTGATAATGCCTATAATAGGTTGTACCCAACGAAGTGGGCACGGGTCTATATTTTACTAATAGTTGGTATATATTTTTATACTTATTTGTACAATAATTAAATGTATATACATATGATTGTTATTCTATCGTGATTATCAAAAAGTCTTCTAAGGGTGGATGTCAGTTTTTTGTGCACAATGTTATGAGAATCGTTCAAGTCGGCCATACATATGCTAATATCTCGAACTATAGAATCGCAACAGTCCCAATAATTAGTTAAAGATATTATTGTATTTTTATTTTTTTTTATGTCATAGGTGGCAAACGAACAAGTGGGTCACCTGATGTTAAGTGATCACCACCATCCATGGACACTAACAACACCAGAGGAGTCGCAAGTGCGTTGCCACCTTTTGGGGAGAAGGGTTAGGGGAGGTAGAGGGAAAGGAGAGAGGAGAGAGGAGGGGAGGTGGGCCTCCGGCGCTCTCACTGACCGAACGAAACGCAACAATGCAAGCACTGTTACTTCACGTCGGTTTTCTATGAGAGGGTGGTACTACCCCGCACGAGCCGACCCATTCGTGCTGAAACCAGTAATAGTTTCAGCGTGGCTTTACCACTATGTACTAGGTACGTGAAGTGTTAATAGCATTCTAATTAGCTCACAATATAATAAATTGAACTCGGGATATTCAAATAACAGTTTGAGACATTATAGTACAATTAATACTGTGCAAGAGATTTTTATGCATATAAAATCTTAACTAAGCTTTTATTTTGTTAATGTAACTAATGGTAGAGGAAGAGATCATTAGGTACGATTAAAACTTACTCTGGTTATTCTAACTTACGTTCCTGTGTTCCCGTTTTATCTAACTCAGGCACCCACGTCACGACTTGGCTCAGATGTCGGGCTAGGAAATAAATGACTCACGAGTATGTATGTCCTGTGGTGATTACGTGAGACCGTGAGAGTTTTCAATGAAATGTAGCACGATTCTTGATATACATACTAAAAAAAGCTTTTATCTCCTTTTCTTTACGAACAAGTAAACGTATAAATTAACTATGGGTTTGATTTAACTAACGTTTAACCTTAACATTAATAACTTGGTTTGTGTAGTAAATTAATTTAGTTGAGGTATTAATTATTGCGTATTCCTAAGATATCCAGCCTGTGTCATTTTTGAGCGCTAAATGGATTTCATAAAATAAGTGCTTTGTTTTTCTCAGTTAATTAAAGCCGTTTTATAAAATACCTGCTTTTGTTCGCGGCTTCGCACGCGTTATCGTAAATTTGCAGGAATAATTTTTTTTCTGCATAACAAGTACTCTATGGTCTTTTCTCCGTTACTGATAATATCTATGCAAAATTTTACAATGATCGGTTGAGTACGTAAGATGTAAAAGCGTCAAAAACAAACAAACTTACATTCGCATTTATACTATTAAGTATAGCATAAAGATAGTAGTACACTTTAAATTGTAACTGCTTCAAATTTACTCCTTACTTTCTTTTCGTTTTATCATCTATGTATTCTATAGATCGATACATTATATATACATACATATGATACATTTTCGACAAATGAGTAAATCTATAGAGGAAAGCGTTGTTTATAAGAATGTCCAGTCTATGCAGCTGTTTCACAGCCTCGACAGCTTAAATTAAACAGAAATTTATTCAGTATTTTACTTTTTAACAGAACTAAATTGGGACATACAAGAAATCAATTTTCTTATCCTAACTTATTTTCTCGAACATTCGAATGATTAACTGACTTTTTGTCAATGCATACAAAAAAGTAACATAGAACTATGAACCTGTAATAAGGCTAAACTTGACTACTGAGATATATTTTGCCGCTCATAAATTTCCCGTCGTGTCCTCTCGTACAATGTCCGCTGACTGTAATCTTATTATTCAAGATTATGCTGTTTCCTTTATGCAAAATTATGATGTTAACACAATAACACTTCTCGCAACGGCGACTAAGAATTTAACATATTATAATTTATAATAGCGGGGTGGTAGAGTTTTACAGCCTGACTGGGTCGCAACCACCATGTATATGGCGAAAAAGCCCGTCATAGTGATTCGCTTTTGCGGGTCGCGTTTCGGGATCAGCCTTATGCACAGGCTTTTCGCAGGCCGGCATGACAGCGGCGACCGGCGATGGATCGTGTGTCACTCGGTGATCGCCATTGTTTTTGATTGTACTGCGCTTACCATCGGGCACAGTACAGTCATTTTGCCGTGCTAATATATATATATGGGACCCGAAAATACGTCATACTTACATTACAACAACGAAACACTAAAATAGAGAATGATTTATACATAATATTCACATCGCGCGTTTGACTTCAGATTCAATATAAACGGGCACATGGAAAATTCAAAATGGCACAAAGCTGAAATTATAACTGTGCATACTGTTATGCGAGGAATGTCGCTCATTCAGTCGTGTAACGTTCGCCAGGAATTTTGTCAAAGTCCACGCCGACGTGTGCGTTCCTTGATTTTCTTCAGAATACATTCTCCACAGTAGGTATATGTATATACTGAGTTGAAAATTTAAAAATGTATTCACTCTTTAACATGGTGGATGAGCCAAACTATCTTAATATTAGGTAATTTATAAAAGGTAATCAATACTAATAATTAATAATAATCTATACTAATATTATAAAGAGGTAAAGTTTGTGACGTTGTGTCGTTGTGGCGTTGTAAGGGGTAATCTCAGGAACTACTGGTCCAATTTGAATGATTATTTCAGTGTTATATAGCCCATTCATTGAGAATGGTTATAGGCTATATCATCACGCTAAGGCCCATAGGAGCGGAGCACAGATGAAAAATGATTCAAAATCGAGATTATTTTTCTTTTTGAGAGCTTCTGCTGTGTGTCAGCGTTAGCCCAGAGAACTATTACTATGTGGACGAAGTCGAGGGCAGGGGCTATAATCTATATACTAATATTATAAAGAAGTAAAGTTTGTGTGTTTGTGACGTTGTAGGGGTTAATCTCAGGAACTACTAAACCGATTTTTATCTTTTTTCTAATTCTTTTACCAATAGAGAGCCACGTTATTTGTGAATGTCATAGGCTATATATTATCTCGCTAAGAGTAATAGGATCAGAGCGACAATAAAAATGTTTTAAAATCGGTGCTTTTTTCCTTTTGAGAGCTTCCGCTGCGTCTTAGCCCAAAATAACTATTCCACGCGTACGAAGTCGCGGGCAGAAGCTATTAACTAATTATATTATCTATATTAATATTATAAAGAGTTAAAGTTTGTGAGGTTGTAGGGGGTAATATCTGGGGAGTCGGACAAAAATGTTCGAACGAAAACGTTTCTTACGAACGCTGCCTTAATTATGAGATATATATGATTGAGTTCTAGAGAAAATTTGTAGCTTGATAATGCCTATTACCGCTCAATGAAGTGGGCACGGGTCGGCTAGTATTTTAATAAATTTAAAGACTAAAAACATTAAGTAAGTCTTTCCACTCACAGTGGAAATAATTAAATAAGTATCCATATTACTTTCAGTAAAGCCCAGTCATTGTTTGCTTGTTAAAAAAAAATACAATAGTAATATAAACATATATATATTATAATGTGTACAGTAATATTTTGTTGCCTGAGTGCTGTATTGCAACCGACTATATAGATTTAAAATCGTAACATCATTTATAGTATTCAATCGTAGGAACTAAGTAAATCTAAATGTCGAAGACACCAATAAATCAAAGTTACAATTACAAACTTTACAAAACCATTTCTGTTTAGAAATGGTTATACTATACCATTATTTGCTTATAATCTAACATTAATTCTAACACAATTACGCTACTATATAATGGGGCTACTTATTTTTATACTTTATTATCACATTTATTTTCCTCGGCTGTTTCTTGTTATAAAAATATTTTGTGTAGGTTTACATTTCGATCATAACCTCGTTTGACGATAATGACGAATGCTATAGAATGTAATACTTGAGTAATTGTAAAATAG
Organism: Antheraea pernyi; assembly: GCA_015888305.1. Lineage (NCBI taxonomy): Eukaryota > Metazoa > Arthropoda > Insecta > Lepidoptera > Saturniidae > Antheraea > Antheraea pernyi. The sequence continues at coordinate 76,573 of MU159179.1, forward strand.
ACGAAAATTACACTATCTCCTTAAGGAAAAAATCTATAGCAATGTATGTATCCTTCTTTATTAAGTATGATTTGATAACAGAAGCTCATATGGGAGTGAATAATAGTGTTAGATGTATATTTTCTCCTGATTCTGAGAAACGCAATATTGCAAAAAACGTATGATGCACCCGTATTTCTTTGGATGGCAGTATAGGTGTTTTAGGATATGTTTTTACCTTGAGGTTTATATAACGTACTCTGTGCCTTGAGGTTGGCAACTAACCAGATAAACGATAAATAATGTCACACCAAAGTACTGTTGGTTTATTCAGATGCTTTTTGTTACCTAACTGACTACGCTATTGACCTGGCAAGGTCTTTATAGCTTCACCGGACTACATTTTACTTATTAAGATGCCTTTATCGAAAGCTGAGGCTTAATGTAAGATTAGAGTTCACAAAGTTGTAGTTGTTTGTTACTTTTTTTTCGACCTATCCGCTCTTGGCCTGACGTCTATTTATAGTTTCAACGGGCTTGTTCTCGTTGTTTGTTATTTGTTTGAATTTCTATTTTCACATATCAAATTTCATGTCTATTGTTGCACTGCACCGCCATCTAGTGGTGAGTTACAATAAAACCGATAGCGCGAAAATATTCTCTGTGTTAAAATATCTACACAGTTTTTTTTCGTTTGGTTCGGTTTCGTTAAGCTTTACAGAAATTGAATAATTATATTGTCACCTACGGTGAGTTATACAAAATTGTATAGCATAAAAACTAAGTAAATAAAAAGAGTGTGTGTAACACACGTGATTGGAGTAAAACTTTTTAAATGTTTTTGATTTTGTCCACGGATAGTTTATAAACAAACCAATCAAAATTGTTGAAATAATAAATCAAAAAATATATTAAACTGAATAATAATAAAAATCATACGATAGAATTAATTATAAAAATTATTATTATATAAATCGCGCGACCGTGCTGCCATCTGTTTTCAATGTAATTAAGTAACAAATTAAATCAAACCTTCATTATCTGTAGTGCCATCTATCAGCTAATTTGGAACTTAAATAACACAGGAAATATTATTAGCAACTCTTTGTTATAAAGTAAATAAAATATAGAAAAATACGAACATATTACTATGATAAGTAACGAATTAAATTAATTATGATTTAATAGAAGTATTGGTTATGTTTAATTATTATTTAACCGGATGGTACAGAAACGTGCCGCCATATTGCCATAATGGACTTCCGTTGCATTGCCGTTCAGTTACCTCCTAGTCACGCCTAAAGAAGTATTTACTTAAAACATTAGGTATCTCAATAATATTAAAGTTGATCTATAACAAAAAATAAATTGAATAGTTTTTATATTGCAATATTATAAGCGACCTTCAAATATACGTAAATATTTAGATTATACCTACCTGGGGCAGCGGCTAACAAATACCGCGAGTAACTCGTCAGCTTGTTCGTCCCAAGAATTTTGTCAAAGTCGCCTCACTGTACCCTGGAATGGGGACAATACGTCTTCATGCTACATTCAGGGACCCTTGCTCTTACATTATTAGAAAGGTATGGTCGCCCTTTATAAACTATGAGATTCCTATCATGATGTATGGAATGTAAAGAAACGGAGATTATTACATAAGAATTTTTAATGTAATATCTTTATCAATTGGTTTTTTTTCTCAGCAATATATATTGTAAAATTACTGTTATTTGATAATCTTATATTTAGTTTTATGAACCTTATTAAGCTTGTATATTTTATAATCTATTTACCTTATTTTATTTCAATAAAAATACTGAATAATAGGTATACTATTTCTTATAAATAATACTTATGAGACTTCAAAACTCTATAATCAAGTACTCACTGCAATATAAGAGAAATTTATATTAATTTGTATAAACTGTCTGTCATTTACCCATTTCCCTGGATATAACTAATCTATGCAAAAGTATCATATAATATTTATTCCAAGGCAAAATCGAATCCAATGCTAAATTTCATTTCAATCCGTCCAAACACTTGAAGGAGATTGATATACAAACATGCAAGAAAACGTATTTTCATTGTTGTTATATTATATAAGATTTACTAAAGACGAGCATAACACTCGTTGCCTTTTTAATAATGTGGATTTAGAACGATCCAATTTATATTATTTATTTTAAAGATATCTACAGCTATAAATTCTTTAAAAAAAGTATAAAATGTATTTTAGGTTCGTCTACTATGAATTCGATATTTATATATATTTTATTAATTATATGGTTAACCCTAACTTTTGCTTAAAAAGAAAAATATCATTGATATAATAGACAGTTACACGTTACATAGCATATAAGTGAAAAAAAATTGAATAAAACTAAAACGACTACCAATAATAAACTGCAATTACATAAAATACAAAGTACATAACAATTATGCTACTGTCGCACTAAAACGAATGAAACATAAACGTATGTACCTATATGAAAATCCATGTGCATATTGTTTTATATATGGATGTCGTAGTAATTGCATTGTATTTATTTTTATTGAGATCAAGGTGATGTTACAGTTTAATATAATAAAATATATAGGGAATAAAATAAATGAAAGCATACCAAACAAAAGTTTAAATAGGTATTTGTCAATATAATTACATCAGTTGTAAAAAAATGCCAGTAAAAAAGACTTATTATGTATGAGAAACACGACGTGAAAAATATCTATGTCAACGTTTATTAAATATTATTAGTTTAGTAGCTATTTCCGACTCAGTTCCTTCTATATGACGATTATATTATATTTACTTCCATTGGATACAGTAGCTTCTCGTAGATTAATATTGCTTAGTAGTTCTGCACAACTAGTATATGGTATTTAGAAGATAAGAACCATGAAGTTCACTAACGTAGACGGACTCTTTACAAGGATAGAACCTACTTCGTCCATAAGTTTGCGTCTATGGGCAGTAAGTATGTAAGCAAAATAATAAGTATATTTTCCTTCAGACATGGTAAAATTTCGGTGTAAGTCGTTCTCTAATTAAAAAAAATCGAAAAAAAAATAAACCGCCTTCGATGTGAAACACAAATAAGGCACTAAAAAGCGAAAAATAACTGAATAATTAAATTAACCAAATTAAATAAAAAATATTGTTATTCGCGCTACCGAATAATATATTTGAAGTCGATCCATGTGCATATTGTTTTATATATGGATGTCGTAGTAATTGCATTGTATTTATTTTTATTGAGATCAAGGTGATGTTACAGTTTAATATAATAAAATATATAGGGAATAAAATAAATGAAAGCATACCAAACAAAAGTTTAAATAGGTATTTGTCAATATAATTACATCAGTTGTAAAAAAATGCCAGTAAAAAAGACTTATTATGTATACACACACAAATGTATATTATGTATGTAAACACGACGTGAAAAATATCTATGTCAACGTTTATGAAATATTATTAGTTTATTAGCTATTTCCGACTCAGTTCCTACTATATGACGATTATATGATTAAATTATATTGACTTCCATCGGATACAGTAGCTTCTCGTAGATTAATATTGCTTAGTAGTTCTGCACAACTAGTATAAGAACCATGAAGTTCACTACCGTAGATGGACTCTTTACAAGGATAGGACCTACTTCGTCCATAAGTTTGCGTCTATAGGCAGTAGGTATGTAAGCAAAATAATATGTATATTTTTATTCAGACATGGTAAAATTTCAGTGTAAGTCGTTCTCTAAAAAGAATGACTACATAATATTTTAGAATCTAAAAAAACGTCATACGATTAACCAATAAATGAAAGATAGATATTAATCAAAACAAACTAAGTTAACCAAATAGTTATTAAAACGTGGCTACTCTATACTAATATTATAAAACTGGATGGTTTGTTTGGTTAAACGCGCTAATCTCAGGAACTACTGGTCCGATTTGAAAAATTCTTTCATTGTTTGATAGCTCATTTATCGAGGAAGGCCGGTTATGAAGTTAGCCTAAAGTATATATTCCACGCGGAAGAATTCACGGGAACAGCTAGTGACAGTATAATTTGAATGCCAACTTGGATAGTTATAATTCTTATGTATAAAATCAAATACCAAACATTTATAAGTGTGTCTCTATACATAGTATCATCATCATCCTTTTACCTCTATCCCACCTATGTAGGGTGCCGACCGATATGTGGAAAACGTATCCACTATCCACTGTCAGGTGCCATCTCAGTATTCACACCTTGTATACACATATAATTTTTCATTGTTAACAAACGTTTAAAAATAAACTTTAAATTAATAGTATTCATATCTTTGTGCTTATAATAATTACATTCTCGTATTAAAAGCTCAATCCTAGAGTTTAATATTTCGCTTTATTAAAAATTATGAAATAAAATTACAGTAGAATTCTCGATTCAATTCTTGAGAGCGACACTAAACGATGTTTTAGTCGTTTTCTCGTGAGAGCGCACTGTAATGACCATGTTCTCCTTTGTTTGCTCCGTCGTCCGACTGCCACTATAGCGGTTATGTCCCTGATTAATATAACAGTTGGCTTGCGTGCGACTTCCACACTTACGTCAGACGGGGAATCTAACATGAATACCGCTGGGTTGTTATTATATTTTAAATGTGTTATTTATTAGTTATAGTTTCCTATGGGAAGTAGTCGGAGTAAGAGTAAGTAAGCACTGTACAATGTAAAACCTTGTTCATCTTTGAATGTGTTAAATAAGAAGTAAGTAGAGATGATGACCTTGTTATGTTTATGGTGATTTTACTCAGTAGTGTACAAGATCTGTACCATCCCGTTAGGATTTATACATGTTTTTTTTATTGTAGCACGGGAAAATGACTGCACTATGCCTAATGGTAAGCACAGTACAATACAAAAACAATGGCGACCACTGACTGACACACTATCCATCGCCGGTCGCCGCTGTCATGCCGGCCAGCAAAAAGCTGAATATGCACAGGCTGATACCGAAACGCGACCCGCAGAAGCGAATCACTATGACAGGCTTTTTCGCCATATACATGGTGGTTGCGACCCAGTCAGGCTGTAAAACCCTACCACCCTGCTTTCGCCATTGCCTCGTTCGTTATTAAGCAGGGTGCACCATGTGCAGGTGAGGTTGGCTTGGGTGTCTCAAGTCTTATGATGTTAGTCGAACCCTTTACACCTCAATATGATATATAATGTGTGATTTGCATCATGGTCTAAGCTTTCCACTACAGTGGCTATTACATCTCAAATATTATAATGGTCTATTTAGGTTAACGTTCTGTTGCAAGGACGTAATTTAGTAGTACTAGTGTAGTGAAATTTGACCATACGTCATTATGTTTTTATGTATACAATAATAATATATATAGTGATCGTAAAGTAAATGACATGGAAAAAAAGTAATTTCTAATATTTTTTAATGATAACACTAAAACTCATCAATAGCTACTAAATTCGATTGAAAAACAAAGGAGGGAGATATTCTTAGCTGTTTCCCTCTGCATATTTCTATAGTTATAGAGGGCTGACTCTCGAACTGACTACGCTATTGATCTAGCAAGGTCTTAACAGCTTCACCGGACTACTAAGGCGAATCTAAAAAAACGTCATACGATTAACCAATAAATGAAAGATAGATATTAATCAAAACAAACTAAGTTAACCAAATAGTTATTAAAACGTGGCTACTCTATACTAATATTATAAAACTGGATGGTTTGTTTGGTTAAACGCGCTAATCTCAGGAACTACTGGTCCGATTTGTTTTTCGACCTATCCGGTCTTGGCCTGACGTCTCCTTATAGTTTCAAAGGGCTTGTTCTCGTTGTTTGTTATTTGTTTGAATTTCTATTTTTTCCATATCAATTTTCATGTCTAATGTTGATGCACTGCACCGTAATCTAGTGGTGAGTTACAAGAAAACCGATAGCGCGAAAAAATTCTCTGTGTTAAAATGTCTACGCAGTTTTTTTTTCGTTTGGTTCTGTTTCGTTAAACTTTACAAAGATTGAACAATTACATTGTCACCTACGGCGAGTTATAAAAAATTGCATACCATAAAAACTTAGTCAATAATAAAAAGAGTGCGGGTAACCGACACACGTGATTGAAGTAAAGCTTTTTATATATTTTTGATTTTGCGAATAAATAGTTTATAAAAGAATTAATTAAAAAAAATTGAAGAAATATTAATAAAAAAATATTAAATTGAATAATAATAAAAATCATACGATAGAATTAATTATGTATAATTATAAATCGCGCGACCGTGCCGCCATCTGTTTTCAATGTAAGTAAGTAACAAATTAATTCAAAGCTTCATTATCTGCAATGCCATCTATAAGCTAATTCGGAACTTAAATAACACAGGAAATATTATTAGCAACTCTTTGTTATAAAGTAAATAAAATATAGAAAAGTACGAACAGATTACTATAATAAGTAACGAATTAAATTAATTATGATTTGATAGAAGTATTGGTTATGTTTAATTATTATCTAACCGGATGGTACAGAAACGTGCCGCCATATTGCCATAATGGACTTCCGTTGCATTGTCGTCCAGTTACCTCCCAGTCACGCCTAAAGAAGTATTTACTTAAAATATTAGGTATCTCAATAATATTAAAGTTGATCTATAACAAAAAATAAATTGAATAGTTTTTATATTGCAATATTATAAGCGACCTTCAAATATACGTAAATATTTAGATTATACCTACCTGGGGCAGCGGCTAACAAATACCGCGAGTAACTCGTCAGCTTGTTCGTCCCAAGAATTTTGTCAAAGTCGCCTCACTGTACCCTGGAATGGGGACAATACGTCTTCATGCTACATTCAGGGACCCTTGCTCTTACATTATTAGAAAGGTATGGTCGCCCTTTATAAACTATGAGATTCCTATCATGATGTATGGAATGTAAAGAAACGGAGATTATTACATAAGAATTTTTAATGTAATATCTTTATCAATTGGTTTTTTTTCTCAGCAATATATATTGTAAAATTACTGTTATTTGATAATCTTATATTTAGTTTTATGAACCTTATTAAGCTTGTATATTTTAAAGTCTATTTACGTTATTTTATTTCAATAAAAGTACTTGATAATAGGTATACTATTTCTTATAAATAATACTTATGACACTTGAAAACTCTATATATTATATATAACTGGCTGTCATTCACCAATTTCTCTGGGTATAACTAATCTATGCAAAAGTATCATATAATATTTATTCCAAGGCAAAATCGACTCCAATGCTAAATTTCATTTCAATCCGTCCAAACACTTGAAGGAGATTGATATACAAACATGCAAGAAAACGTATTTTCATTGTTGTTATATTATATAAGATTTACTAAAGACGAGCATAACACTCGTTGCCTTTTTAATAATGTGGATTTAGAACGATCCAATTTATATTATTTATTTTAAAGATATCTACAGCTATAAATTCTTTAAAAAAAGTATAAAATGTATTTTAGGTTCGTCTACTATGAATTCGATATTTATATATATTTTATTAATTATATGGTTAACCCTAACTTTTGCTTAAAAAGAAAAATATCATTGATATAATAGACAGTTACACGTTACATAGCATATAAGTGAAAAAAAATTGAATAAAACTAAAACGACTACCAATAATAAACTGCAATTACATAAAATACAAAGTACATAACAATTATGCTACTGTCGCACTAAAACAAATGAAACATAAACGTATATGAAAATCCATGTGCATATTGTTTTATATATGGATGTCGTAGTAATTGCATTGTATTTATTTTTATTGAGATCAAGGTGATGTTACAGTTTAATATAATAAAATATATAGGGAATAAAATAAATGAAAGCATACCAAACAAAAGTTTAAATAGGTATTTGTCAATATAATTACATCAGTTGTAAAAAAATGCCAGTAAAAAAGACTTATTATGTATACACACACAAATGTATATTATGTATGTAAACACGACGTGAAAAATATCTATGTCAACGTTTATGAAATATTATTAGTTTATTAGCTATTTCCGACTCAGTTCCTACTATATGACGATTATATGATTAAATTATATTGACTTCCATCGGATACAGTAGCTTCTCGTAGATTAATATTGCTTAGTAGTTCTGCACAACTAGTATAAGAACCATGAAGTTCACTACCGTAGATGGACTCTTTACAAGGATAGGACCTACTTCGTCCATAAGTTTGCGTCTATAGGCAGTAGGTATGTAAGCAATTAACATACATAATAAAAAAAATACGCACAACCGAACGTAGTAACCTCCTCCTTTTTCGAAGTCGGTTAAAAAGAATGACTACATAATATTTTAGAATCTAAGAAAACGTCATACGATTAACCAATAAATAAAAAGATAGATATTAATCAAAACAAACTAAGTTAACCAAATAGTTATTAAAACGTGGCTACTCTATACTAATATTATAAAACTGGATGGTTTGTTTGGTTAAACGCGCTAATCTCAGGAACTACTGGTCCGATTTGAAAAATTCTTTCATTGTTTGATAGCTCATTTATCGAGGAAGGCCGGTTATGAAGTTAGCCTAAAGTATATATTCCACGCGGAAGAATTCACGGGAACAGCTAGTGACAGTATAATTTGAATGCCAACTTGGATAGTTATAATTCTTATGTATAAAATCAAATACCAAACATTTATAAGTGTGTCTCTATACATAGTATCATCATCATCCTTTTACCTCTATCCCACCTATGTAGGGTGCCGACCGATATGTGGAAAACGTATCCACTATCCACTGTCAGGTGCCATCTCAGTATTCACACCTTGTATACACATATAATTTTTCATTGTTAACAAACGTTTAAAAATAAACTTTAAATTAATAGTATTCATATCTTTGTGCTTATAATAATTACATTCTCGTATTAAAAGCTCAATCCTAGAGTTTAATATTTCGCTTTATTAAAAATTATGAAATAAAATTACAGTAGAATTCTCGATTCAATTCTTGAGAGCGACACTAAACGATGTTTTAGTCGTTTTCTCGTGAGAGCGCACTGTAATGACCATGTTCTCCTTTGTTTGCTCCGTCGTCCGACTGCCACTATAGCGGTTATGTCCCTGATTAATATAACAGTTGGCTTGCGTGCGACTTCCACACTTACGTCAGACGGGGAATCTAACATGAATACCGCTGGGTTGTTATTATATTTTAAATGTGTTATTTATTAGTTATAGTTTCCTATGGGAAGTAGTCGGAGTAAGAGTAAGTAAGCACTGTACAATGTAAAACCTTGTTCATCTTTGAATGTGTTAAATAAGAAGTAAGTAGAGATGATGACCTTGTTATGTTTATGGTGATTTTACTCAGTAGTGTACAAGATCTGTACCATCCCGTTAGGATTTATACATGTTTTTTTTATTGTAGCACGGGAAAATGACTGCACTATGCCTAATGGTAAGCACAGTACAATACAAAAACAATGGCGACCACTGACTATTATTTGCTTATAATCTAACATTAATTCTAACACAATTACGCTACTATATAATTGGGCTACTTATTTTCATATTTTATAATCACATTTATTTTCCTGGGTTGTTTTTTCTTATAAAAATATTCTGGATAGGTTTACATTTCGATCATAATCTCGCTTGACGATGATGGCGAATGCTATCGAATGTAATACTCGATTAATTGTAAAATAGACAGAACTTACACTTAAGGAAATGGGGTGTATCTAACTAAAACACAATTCCAGAAAAGTGAAAAAATCTATAGCAATGTATGTCTGACTCGTTTCTTTATTAAGTGTAATTTGATAAGAAGCTCATATCGGAGTAAATAATAGTATTAGATGTATATTTTCTCCTGATTCTGAGTATATATAAAACGCAATATTGCAAAAAAACGGATGATGCACCCGTCTTTCTTTGGATGGCAGTATAGGTGTTTCAGGATATGTTTTTACCTTGAGGTTGGCAACTAACCAGATAAACGATAAATAATGTCACACCAAAGTACTGTTGGTTTATTCAGATGCTTTTTGTTTCTCGAACTGACTACGCTATTGACCTGGCAAGGTCTTTACAGCTTCACCGGACTACATTTTACTTATTAAGATGCTTTTCTTTATCGAAAGCTGAGGCTTAATGTAAGATTAGAGTTCCAAAAGTTGTAGTTGTTTGTTACTTTTTTTCGACCTATCCGGTCTTGGCCTGACGTCTCCTTATAGTTTCAAAGGGCTTGTTCTCGTTGTTTGTTATTTGTTTGAATTTCTATTTTTTCCATATCAATTTTCATGTCTAATGTTGATGCACTGCACCGTAATCTAGTGGTGAGTTACAAGAAAACCGATAGCGCGAAAAAATTCTCTGTGTTAAAATGTCTACGCAGTTTTTTTTTCGTTTGGTTCTGTTTCGTTAAACTTTACAAAGATTGAACAATTACATTGTCACCTACGGCGAGTTATAAAAAATTGCATACCATAAAAACTTAGTCAATAATAAAAAGAGTGCGGGTAACCGACACACGTGATTGAAGTAAAGCTTTTTATATATTTTTGATTTTGCGAATAAATAGTTTATAAAAGAATTAATTAAAAAAAATTGAAGAAATATTAATAAAAAAATATTAAATTGAATAATAATAAAAATCATACGATAGAATTAATTATGTATAATTATAAATCGCGCGACCGTGCCGCCATCTGTTTTCAATGTAAGTAAGTAACAAATTAATTCAAAGCTTCATTATCTGCAATGCCATCTATAAGCTAATTCGGAACTTAAATAACACAGGAAATATTATTAGCAACTCTTTGTTATAAAGTAAATAAAATATAGAAAAGTACGAACAGATTACTATAATAAGTAACGAATTAAATTAATTATGATTTGATAGAAGTATTGGTTATGTTTAATTATTATCTAACCGGATGGTACAGAAACGTGCCGCCATATTGCCATAATGGACTTCCGTTGCATTGCCGTTCAGTTACCTCCTAGTCACGCCTAAAGAAGTATTTACTTAAAACATTAGGTATCTCAATAATATTAAAGTTGATCTATAACAAAAAATAAATTGAATAGTTTTTATATTGCAATATTATAAGCGACCTTCAAATATACGTAAATATTTAGATTATACCTACCTGGGGCAGCGGCTAACAAATACCGCGAGTAACTCGTCAGCTTGTTCGTCCCAAGAATTTTGTCAAAGTCGCCTCACTGTACCCTGGAATGGGGACAATACGTCTTCATGCTACATTCGGGGACCCTTGCTCTTACATTATTAGAAAGGTATGGTCGCCCTTTATAAACTATGAGATTCCTATCATGATGTATGGAATGTAAAGAAACGGAGATTATTACATAAGAATTTTTAATGTAATATCTTTATCAATTGGTTTTTTTTCTCAGCAATATATATTGTAAAATTACTGTTATTTGATAATCTTATATTTAGTTTTATGAACCTTATTAAGCTTGTATATTTTAAAGTCTATTTACGTTATTTTATTTCAATAAAAGTACTTGATAATAGGTATACTATTTCTTATAAATAATACTTATGACACTTGAAAACTCTATATATTATATATAACTGGCTGTCATTCACCAATTTCTCTGGGTATAACTAATCTATGCAAAAGTATCATATAATATTTATTCCAAGGCAAAATCGACTCCAATGCTAAATTTCATTTCAATCCGTCCAAACACTTGAAGGAGATTGATATACAAACATGCAAGAAAACGTATTTTCATTGTTGTTATATTATATAAGATTTACTAAAGACGAGCATAACACTCGTTGCCTTTTTAATAATGTGGATTTAGAACGATCCAATTTATATTATTTATTTTAAAGATATCTACAGCTATAAATTCTTTAAAAAAAGTATAAAATGTATTTTAGGTTCGTCTACTATGAATTCGATATTTATATATATTTTATTAATTATATGGTTAACCCTAACTTTTGCTTAAAAAGAAAAATATCATTGATATAATAGACAGTTACACGTTACATAGCATATAAGTGAAAAAAAATTGAATAAAACTAAAACGACTACCAATAATAAACTGCAATTACATAAAATACAAAGTACATAACAATTATGCTACTGTCGCACTAAAACAAATGAAACATAAACGTATATGAAAATCCATGTGCATATTGTTTTATATATGGATGTCGTAGTAATTGCATTGTATTTATTTTTATTGAGATCAAGGTGATGTTACAGTTTAATATAATAAAATATATAGGGAATAAAATAAATGAAAGCATACCAAACAAAAGTTTAAATAGGTATTTGTCAATATAATTACATCAGTTGTAAAAAAATGCCAGTAAAAAAGACTTATTATGTATACACACACAAATGTATATTATGTATGTAAACACGACGTGAAAAATATCTATGTCAACGTTTATGAAATATTATTAGTTTATTAGCTATTTCCGACTCAGTTCCTACTATATGACGATTATATGATTAAATTATATTGACTTCCATCGGATACAGTAGCTTCTCGTAGATTAATATTGCTTAGTAGTTCTGCACAACTAGTATAAGAACCATGAAGTTCACTACCGTAGATGGACTCTTTACAAGGATAGGACCTACTTCGTCCATAAGTTTGCGTCTATAGGCAGTAGGTATGTAAGCAAAATAATATGTATATTTTTATTCAGACATGGTAAAATTTCAGTGTAAGTCGTTCTCTAAAAAGAATGACTACATAATATTTTAGAATCTAAAAAAACGTCATACGATTAACCAATAAATGAAAGATAGATATTAATCAAAACAAACTAAGTTAACCAAATAGTTATTAAAACGTGGCTACTCTATACTAATATTATAAAACTGGATGGTTTGTTTGGTTAAACGCGCTAATCTCAGGAACTACTGGTCCGATTTGAAAAATTCTTTCATTGTTTGATAGCTCATTTATCGAGGAAGGCCGGTTATGAAGTTAGCCTAAAGTATATATTCCACGCGGAAGAATTCACGGGAACAGCTAGTGACAGTATAATTTGAATGCCAACTTGGATAGTTATAATTCTTATGTATAAAATCAAATACCAAACATTTATAAGTGTGTCTCTATACATAGTATCATCATCATCCTTTTACCTCTATCCCACCTATGTAGGGTGCCGACCGATATGTGGAAAACGTATCCACTATCCACTGTCAGGTGCCATCTCAGTATTCACACCTTGTATACACATATAATTTTTCATTGTTAACAAACGTTTAAAAATAAACTTTAAATTAATAGTATTCATATCTTTGTGCTTATAATAATTACATTCTCGTATTAAAAGCTCAATCCTAGAGTTTAATATTTCGCTTTATTAAAAATTATGAAATAAAATTACAGTAGAATTCTCGATTCAATTCTTGAGAGCGACACTAAACGATGTTTTAGTCGTTTTCTCGTGAGAGCGCACTGTAATGACCATGTTCTCCTTTGTTTGCTCCGTCGTCCGACTGCCACTATAGCGGTTATGTCCCTGATTAATATAACAGTTGGCTTGCGTGCGACTTCCACACTTACGTCAGACGGGGAATCTAACATGAATACCGCTGGGTTGTTATTATATTTTAAATGTGTTATTTATTAGTTATAGTTTCCTATGGGAAGTAGTCGGAGTAAGAGTAAGTAAGCACTGTACAATGTAAAACCTTGTTCATCTTTGAATGTGTTAAATAAGAAGTAAGTAGAGATGATGACCTTGTTATGTTTATGGTGATTTTACTCAGTAGTGTACAAGATCTGTACCATCCCGTTAGGATTTATACATGTTTTTTTTATTGTAGCACGGGAAAATGACTGCACTATGCCTAATGGTAAGCACAGTACAATACAAAAACAATGGCGACCACTGACTGACACACTATCCATCGCCGGTCGCCGCTGTCATGCCGGCCAGCAAAAAGCTGAATATGCACAGGCTGATACCGAAACGCGACCCGCAGAAGCGAATCACTATGACAGGCTTTTTCGCCATATACATGGTGGTTGCGACCCAGTCAGGCTGTAAAACCCTACCACCCTGCTTTCGCCATTGCCTCGTTCGTTATTAAGCAGGGTGCACCATGTGCAGGTGAGGTTGGCTTGGGTGTCTCAAGTCTTATGATGTTAGTCGAACCCTTTACACCTCAATATGATATATAATGTGTGATTTGCATCATGGTCTAAGCTTTCCACTACAGTGGCTATTACATCTCAAATATTATAATGGTCTATTTAGGTTAACGTTCTGTTGCAAGGACGTAATTTAGTAGTACTAGTGTAGTGAAATTTGACCATACGTCATTATGTTTTTATGTATACAATAATAATATATATAGTGATCGTAAAGTAAATGACATGGAAAAAAAGTAATTTCTAATATTTTTTAATGATAACACTAAAACTCATCAATAGCTACTAAATTCGATTGAAAAACAAAGGAGGGAGATATTCTTAGCTGTTTCCCTCTGCATATTTCTATAGTTATAGAGGGCTGACTCTCGAACTGACTACGCTATTGATCTAGCAAGGTCTTAACAGCTTCACCGGACTACTAAGGCGAGCGCTTAATAAAGGCACTCAGCCGATTTTGTTTGGGCAACTAGCTCAAGGGGGCACGGCACACCTCGGCTTGGCTGTTGCCTGATGCATGCAGTTCGCGATCTATCTGAGCTAACCTAAGCTAAACTACATATTCATATATAATTACTAGCTTTTGTCCGCGAATTTATTTACGTTAATGTGTATTTGATTTATTAGAAACTGTCTTATTTTTTGAGGTGAAATGTTCTTTATAATGTCCTTTACTCTACCCATAACAATGTGTGTGAAAATTTGGTAGCAGTTAAATACTTTAAGTGCGAAATCGTAACAAACAAACGAATTTACGAAGGAGTTAAGATTGCAATATTTGACGAAAAATTCATCGCTGTATTAGATCTTTTGCCAATCACATTTTCATATAGTGCAAAGTTATCTTAATTCAGTTCTTTTTGCATATAACATAAGGAACAGATCTTAAAATAAGTTATCTCGAATGGACCATAAATCTGAATGGCCCACGGTAATGTAGCCCCGCTAGACTGCTGCTAGTTTCTCCTATTTAATATTGAAATACCTTTTTACTTTGATAGAGTGTAATGTAAATTACGCTTCCATTATTTATAAAGCAATTTCTGTAAAAAATATGGTTGAAAAAAAAAACATATTAAACTAAACTGTGTCATTTTTTTCTTAATAAAATTTTAGTAAACTTTTTGATACATATATTTTGTTGTGTCGAATTAACAGCATCTGTTTTAGTACAAAGTAATTACTAGAAATATAACGAGGTGATTTAATTAGAAACTCGTGTGTGATATTACTGTAATTAATTAATATACGCCGACAAAATATTAACGGGTACGCGTTGCTTTCATTTGGACTACTTTAAATTTAAATATGGAAATAAATTAAAGCTGTGCTCTGTTTAATAATACAAATTTGTTTTAGTAACAGGTGATAGGATTATGTTTTATTAAAAAACGTTAAAGGCGTCTGTTATTTTTAATAATATTTTTGTTTATGGACGCACTCTCAATTTTTCGCGGTTCAATTTTGGCGTCGAGTCCTACTAGACACATACATCTCACGCACACAGACACGACAACTGATAACCGGGGTATTATAGCGCACTTTAAACGACTTTGATACTTTTATAAAAAATATTACAATATTTTGTTATTATTCATGTTCTACTTTTTGTTAATTAAGCAGGGGGCACCATGTGCAGGTGAGGTTGGCTTGGGGGTCTCAAGTCTTATGATGTTAGTCGAACCCTTTACACCTCAATATGATATATAATGTGTGATTTGCATCATGGTCTAAGCTTTCCACTACAGTGGCTATTACATCTCAAATATTATAATGGTCTATTTAGGTTAACGTTCTGTTGCAAGGACGTAATTTAGTAGTACTAGTGTAGTGAAATTTGACCATACGTCATTATGTTTTTATGTATACAATAATAATATATATAGTGATCGTAAAGTAAATGACATGGAAAAAAAGTAATTTCTAATATTTTTTAATGATAACACTAAAACTCATCAATAGCTACTAAATTCGATTGAAAAACAAAGGAGGGAGATATTCTTAGCTGTTTCCCTCTGCATATTTCTATAGTTATAGAGGGCTGACTCTCGAACTGACTACGCTATTGATCTAGCAAGGTCTTAACAGCTTCACCGGACTACTAAGGCGAGCGCTTAATAAAGGCACTCAGCCGATTTTGTTTGGGCAACTAGCTCAAGGGGGCACGGCACACCTCGGCTTGGCTGTTGCCTGATGCATGCAGTTCGCGATCTATCTGAGCTAACCTAAGCTAAACTACATATTCATATATAATTACTAGCTTTTGTCCGCGAATTTATTTACGTTAATGTGTATTTGATTTATTAGAAACTGTCTTATTTTTTGAGGTGAAATGTTCTTTATAATGTCCTTTACTCTACCCATAACAATGTGTGTGAAAATTTGGTAGCAGTTAAATACTTTAAGTGCGAAATCGTAACAAACAAACGAATTTACGAAGGAGTTAAGATTGCAATATTTGACGAAAAATTCATCGCTGTATTAGATCTTTTGCCAATCACATTTTCATATAGTGCAAAGTTATCTTAATTCAGTTCTTTTTGCATATAACATAAGGAACAGATCTTAAAATAAGTTATCTCGAATGGACCATAAATCTGAATGGCCCACGGTAATGTAGCCCCGCTAGACTGCTGCTAGTTTCTCCTATTTAATATTGAAATACCTTTTTACTTTGATAGAGTGTAATGTAAATTACGCTTCCATTATTTATAAAGCAATTTCTGTAAAAAATATGGTTGAAAAAAAAAACATATTAAACTAAACTGTGTCATTTTTTTCTTAATAAAATTTTAGTAAACTTTTTGATACAAATATTTTGTTGTGTCGAATTAACAGCATCTGTTTTAGTACAAAGTAATTACTAGAAATATAACGAGGTGATTTAATTAGAAACTCGTGTGTGATATTACTGTAATTAATTAATATACGCCGACAAAATATTAACGGGTACGCGTTGCTTTCATTTGGACTACTTTAAATTTAAATATGGAAATAAATTAAAGCTGTGCTCTGTTTAATAATACAAATTTGTTTTAGTAACAGGTGATAGGATTATGTTTTATTAAAAAAGTTAAAGGCGTCTGTTATTTTTAATAATATTTTTGTTTATGGACGCACTCTCAATTTTTCGCGGTTCAATTTTGGCGTCGAGTCCTACTAGACACATACATCTCACGCACACAGACACGACAACTGATAACCGGGGTATTATAGCGCACTTTAAACGACTTTGATACTTTTATAAAAAATATTACAATATTTTGTTATTATTCATGTTCTACTTTTTGTTATATTTGATGCTATACTACCAAAATAAATTATAATTTCTCAAGGTCAACTACTTCAACAACAGTGTAACTAAACCTAAATATGTATACGTAATAGACAGAAACATCGAATTTGTGCTCAAATATTTAGCCCCTTAGTGCCCGAACAAGGTATAATTTCTCAACATTCCTATGAGGAGTAGTATTGTGGTAACTGGATCATAGTCTAGATAATAGCTAGAAATATCAAGTTTTAAAATAGGCTTACATTAAGTAGATGAAACTTTTACTAAAAAACAATATTCCATCACATTTTTTGTCGTCTCAATCTCTTGTCTTAATTTAATATCTATTGTTATTATAATTTAGTAATTGTTTTGAAGTAACATATTGTTTTAAAAAAGGGCTTATATACAATTGATTGGTGGTCGCCTAGTGGTCGAAATTCGACTATAATTCATTTTTACATTCAATAAAACCAAAGATAAAAATTATTATTTTAGTGGTTTCATAAAATTACTAAAGATAAATTATTTATCAATTATTTTATTTATTATTTACATATTATATTATTATAAAATTAACCTACAATTTGATCAGTTAATTTAACGTGTTTTTAACTCATTTTATATAAAAAAACATCTTTGTGCACTTCTCGTCCATAGAAACATTAACTATGCCAAATTTCACGTAAATCCGCTTAAAAAGGGGTACAAAGTTTTCGCTTCACGTATTAATATATAGATTCGAAAACTGTTCATGATCGGTAAATAATACTGTTTATAATTGAAGAAAACTACTCTCTAAACGTATTTTAAAGTTATCTTTACCCTCTTTATAATTGTACTAACCTCTGCCCGCGACTTCATCCGCGTGGAATAGTTACTTTGGGCTAACGCTAACACGCAGCGACAGATCCAATGCACATCACGTTCTTTTATTTTAACCTACACTTACAAAAGTAAATTTTATTACATCCACCATATGGTATATGATGATATATAGCTTATAACCTTCCTCGGTGAATGAGTTATATAACATATGAAAGAACTTTTCTAATCGACCACTAGTCGTTCCTGAGATTACCCCCTATAACCTCACAAACTTACTCACAGGCATTTACGCAGGCCGGCATGACAACGACGACCGACGCAGGGCGTATCTCTCGGTGCTCGCCGTATGTTTTTGGAATGTACTGTGCTTGCCATCAGGCACAGTCCAGTCACTTTACCATGCTGTAATAAAAAAAAAACAACCTCTTTATAATATTAGTATAGGCTAAGCATATATTACGTATCTATAAGTTTCGATCAGAAATAAGTTGTATAATTTGTACAGGTTTTTATTAGATGAATTTATAGTGACCATTATCTACGATTAATAATTATTTTTATTGGCAGATGGGTCATCTATCAGTGGTGATACCGCCTGACATAGCCGATGACGACGGTTCGGAGGCAAACGCGTCTGAGGGCGGTTCCGTTGAGGTCCGTTGCACAGCGACCGGAGTTCCAACCCCCACTATATCGTGGAGACGGACATTGGGCCAGAATATTGTGTTTCGTGACGATAATGGAAAAGAACTTAAAGGTATATATGTTATTTTTCTTCGTCTATTTTATTTATGCCAACCAGTCTTCTAGTAGACTATTACTGCCATTGTCAAGTGAGTAACGGTATTAGAAATTTATTGATATAATTTCAATGACGTAACAAGATGGTGACCGTCTTGTTAGAACTTTCCTGGGAGTTTTTGTGGCATCTCAGAATTCATGGTCCGTGGTATTATTTCCGATACACTTCACATATGCACAATAACCAAACTATATTACGTAAAGCACCACCAACATTACACAATATAGAACCAAATAACACAAGATTATGGATAAAATATAAAGACCAATACATGGCTTTCCAAGGTCCCGCCAAAATCTCCCTATGTTATTTTTATTTACTCAAATGCTTGTCTCTTTTACAATTCTTCAATATGATTTTTATTTCTTACATTTTTATTAGTGACCCACGAATTCCGTTAAAACTCAAGGGGAAGGTGTATAAAGTATAATAAGATCAGTCGTGTTATATGGATACATGTATTGGGAAAGAATGCTATGAAAAAGATCACGTGTGGCAAATCCGAATGTTAAGATGGATGTGTGTTGTAACTAGAATATATAAGATTAAGAACGAGTATATCGTATGAAGTTTGGAAATAGCACCAGTGACAGAGTAGTTGAGGGTACGGGTAATGTATGAGAAGTAATGAAAGTCATGAAACAAGAATAGTTTTTA
This sequence comes from Antheraea pernyi, assembly GCA_015888305.1. NCBI lineage: Eukaryota > Metazoa > Arthropoda > Insecta > Lepidoptera > Saturniidae > Antheraea > Antheraea pernyi. The sequence goes on from MU159179.1 coordinate 96,305, forward strand.
GCATGGAAGTGATCGGATATAGGAGTTGAGGAAGTCCGAAAGGTGAATACTGAGATGACCACGAACAAGGGAGAGTGGAAAAGGAAAACATGTCGTGTTGATTATACTTAGGTGGGAAAGGTTAAATAGATGATCATGAAGTTTTTTTTTATCTTAGGAGGTAAACGAACAGTTTGGTCACCTGATGTTAGGAGACCATTACCGTCCATAGACACTAGCAACATCAGGGGAGTCGCAAGTGTGTTGCCGGCCTGTGTTAGGGGGGAGGGGGAGGGAAAGGGAGGTGGGCCTCCAGCGCTCTCACTGACCGAGTGAAATGCACCAATGCAAGCACTGATATTCGTCGGTTTTCTGTGTGTCAGGTGGTAATAGGCCGGGCGAGGCAACCCATTCATGCTGAAATTAGTAATAACTTCAGCGTGGCTCTACCACCTACCACAGTTTTAATAGAAACAAAATTTCCTCGAATAATATGTATATTCGTTAAATCAAAGTTATAACTAGGCCTCAAAGTATAACACACACAACACATAACTATGTTCTACTATATTTTAAAATCACGTCTAACAAAAATATACCTACATTAAGGGTGGATACAGTAAATAAAACATTTAAGATAATAAAATGTCAATTTCCTATGGTATCCTTTGAATTTTATTCGTATCGCGCGAAATCCGTCTAAGTGGTAAAAAAGAAACACGACTAATTTTGCATTCAAAGCCCGTTTGAAGCGGGCGCAGGTGCCGCCCTGGTTAAAACATTGCGACTCCTATAGGATTTATTAAGATATTGAAAAAACTCGATATGATATAAATGTACAATCTAATAATCGACTTACGGCTGAATAATGATGGAACGAAGTGAATATATCAGGGCGATTCGAACGTATATATTTTTACGACTAAATAAAAAAAACCTTGATGTGAAAAAGGGTTGGGTCTTTTATGTTAGTGGCATGACTAGCAATGTGAGTAATGTTTATTGTTGGTAACGTATAACGTATTTTCTGTTACATAAAAATGGCAATATAACAAGCAAACCATAATCTTGAAGAACTTAGTTTTTAACTGGAACGAAAAATTGCAAGGCTAAAGGAGCCTATCAGACTTCGTAACTATATAATAATAATCATAAATACAGTGGTACAACAACATAATTTCAAGGAGGGTTGATGTCAGGCAGGCGGCCGATCGTAAAAATTAAGCCAAATCATATACCACATATTAATGTAAATGTTAATATAATGATAAACATGTTGTACCGACCCTACTTATGTGGGATAAGGGTAGGAAGAAGAAGAAGAAGAAGTATATTAGGGAGGTTTTTTTCAAACCAAAACCAGATAATCGATATCGTTGTCTGGAATATGTCTTAGTTGGATTTGACCTTCGATCATATAAAGAATATATATATGAAGAAGAATTTTTTTTTATTGTTGGCACACATCACGGTTACAAGATAAATAAAAAACACAGTCATGTGCTTAATTTAAAATGTCCAATAAAAGCAACCCTATTCTTACGGGCGTATAGTCGGTGGCTTAACAAAAATATCACATAGCCATAATATATATATAAACAATAATAACATTAAATTAAATATAAAATACATAAAATAGTATCCTATTGTATAAAATCAAAATCAAAATATCCTTTATTCAATTTAGGCCCTAAGAACGTGCCTATGAACGTCAAAGCTACCATCAGTTCGGAAAACAACACAGTCATCGAGAAGAACCGGCAAGAAACTCAATCTGGTTTATCTTTTCATGTTATGTATATATTTTTACAAAACATAAGTAGTTACATTGGTTATTAGTGGATGCACAGAGAGGGGCATCATTTCCAGACGTCACAATCGTTCACATATCGATCCACCCTATAATAGCCTTTAGATATCAAAACCCGCTTGACGTTTTTGAACTCACTATCCGGCAAATCGGTAATGTTTTTTGGGACTTTGTTATAAAACCTAAGACTATTACCTAAAAAACTGTTTTTGGACTTAGTGAGCCTGAAGCATGGAATGACCAATTTCTTGCTGTTTCTAGTATTTAAATTATGCTGGTCTTTTACTAGATCCAGCATATCTAAGTATATGTCAATTTTCCAATGGTTAGAAAATATATGTAACTCCCAGAGTGAAGAACAATGAATAATTATGTAAAACGATAATAAATTCTTAATGATGGAATAATCGAATGAATCCATCAACCTACAGTTTAGAATTTATATTAAGGAGCTTAGAAATGGTGACGTTGTGGTACTATATCACAGTGTATTTAATATTTTAGCGAGACAAAAATGTTGGCATATATAAAAACACTCCTTATTATCCATGCGTCTTTTGTATACAGATTATATTGTATTGCATGAAAATTGTAAGGAGACATAATAATATTAATCTATTAAATGGTAGACAAAGAGGTTAAACTATATAACAAATAGCGCCTGTTTCATTTCGCAGTGCAACATCGTATTACGTCGCGCAAAGGTGCAGAGTAGGAGGGACACTCTTTTATTTGGCGTAGAGAGTAATCAACTAGTTATTTAAAATGTTAATTATAAATGACTAAATACAGTCAGTTTTAAAAATACATATTATTAAAATTTGACCTAAAAAAAGCTTTAACTAACATAATGCTACTAAGTTCAGTGTAATGGTTATATGATGTTTTATTTGTATTGCGTTTTATATATTGAAATAACATATAAAACTAGCTTCTCCTCGCGACTTCGTCCGCGTGGAATAGTTACTTTGAGTTAACGCTAGCATGCATCGGAAGCTCACAAAAAAAAAACGGTTTTGAATCATTTTTCACTGTTGCTCCGGTCCTATTGGCCTTAGCGTAATGGTATGTAGTCTATTCCTCGATAAATGAGCCATCTAACACTGAAATCATTTTTCAAATCAGACCAGTATCGAGATTATCGTGTTCAACCAAACAAACAAACCTTCCAGTTTTATAATATTATAGTATAGATATTCATACCAACTTCTCAAGTTCAATATTTGATTTGAACTTACATCTAAATAAAATAACTGATATAACCTAAATCTTAACATTAAACAATATTATATGGAGATCGAATAAATACGGCATAATTAAAACTTCTATACAAACTTATTTTCTACTCTACTTGATGGGCGATAAACGGCTGAGATTAATTTCCGTGAAAAAAACACCTCCATAGAACTCAATTAATACTTAAACAAAATATAGAATGAGGAGGCATTTCTATGATATAAAAAATAGTTACTAATACGACATAGAAACGGTAGTTAGTAAATATAATGGCAACGGAATCGCGTGCTGTAAATAAACAGCTGAAATATTCACTGCAATACAAACCTATTACACGTAATGATGATGGCGTGGGAACTTTGTCATTCTGCGTCTGTCTTACTTGTACACGAGTTTTTGTACGTCGATTTGGTTATTTATCAGTTGAATCATTAAAGAGGCTACTTGGTTGTTTTAACATGCTGTACCTACGTGTGTAATTAAATTTGAAAAAGTATAGTATAGTTGTTTTTCTAATAGCGATACATACAGACTCCATATAGTGTAGAAAATGATACACCTTTTGTCGTTCTAATTTATGTAAAAAAAAATCAAATATCTCTTTAATCAAATTAGAGGTAGCATAAGTGATGCATGATACAATAAGTAATCCTGTGGAGATAAATGACAAGGATATTAGTATATCCAAATATCTATATAAATAAAACTCAATTGCTGAATGTCTGTACGCGCATCATTTCATAACGGCTGAAACTATTTGGGTAATTCTTTTTTTGTTATATTCGCAATTGTCAGGATAAGGTTTGCATAAACAAAACCGTGCGGAGAATTAAAAAAATTTAAGTTAAAAATTCTCCTTATATAAAGTGATGCCCGTCATAGTGATTCGCTTCTGCAGGTCGCGTTTCGGGATCACTACCTAAAGGCGTCAATCTGGTAATAAGGAAAACTGATTAGAAATGGATATGAAAAATAATGAAAATGTTTCTCAGTGTGCAATGGTTCTATTAATTCCAGAATGACGTACATTTCTAGTATTGAAATGAAATAAAAAAATATATCTATCCATTGATATACAAAAACCCAAGATACTCTTAACGTCTCACAGACGGCATAGAAACATGAGAGCATAATTTTGGATTATGCAGTCATTTCGAATAGTTTCGCCTCGCTTGCGTCCTTGTAAAACCAACTTTAAATCATTTAGGTAAGGTTGGATTTGCAAAATCATAAGTTTAACGCATAACTATAACCACGTATGTATTATATTGGGGAGTTTTTACTGTCGATTTAAAGCGCTACTTTAATTCGAGACTGTGCGTCTTGAGTTTTGTGCATGCATTTATCGAATGTAAACACTAAAAATTATAACATTGGCTAAATAATCACGTAGAAATAAATATGATTTTATCATATATTTCAATAGACAGTGATAATAGAATAAGATATGGTAAAATAGGTAACTTGAATATATGCGATGTCAATTAATTTGCTTACTCATAATAAAACAAGGCAAATAGCTGCTTTAAATAACTCAAGGAAATGGCCAATAAAGTGAAAGTGATTAAGATGGAACGTTTCTGTAAAAATATATTCCAAGCCTGTAATAGGTACTTCTAAGATGAAAAATCTTTGAAGTTCTGTATTTATACGCGATTAATGTTGAAGAAATTAATTGTGTTTATTAAACTTATTTGTTAAATGTACTAGGTTTATAAATAAGGATCGGTATTTTAAATTTAAAGATGCCCTGAAGTATTGTTTCTACTGTTATTCGCCTATGTCTCGGTCATGTATGTTTCTCGGTTTATCTTACGAAAATACTTTTTTTTTAATATCATTGGTGGCAAACGAACAGGTGGGTCACCTGATGTTAAGTGATCACCACCATCCATGGACACTAACAACACCAGAGAAGTCGCAAGTGCATTGCCACCCTTTGGGGGGAAGGGTTGGGGGAGGAGGAGAGGCAGGGGAGAGACGAGAGGCGAGGGGAGGTGGGCCTCCGGCGTTGTCACTCACCCAACGAAACGCAACAATGCAAGCACTGTTACTTCACGTCGGTTTTCTATGAGAGGGTGGTACTACCCCGAGCGAGCCGACCCATTTATGCTGAAACTAGTAATAGTTTCAGCGTGGCTCTACCACCATTAAAACAAAACATATACCTGACCATTCTCTATGTAAGTGTGGGCTTGATGAGGCATCAGTGGATCATATATTTTTCAACTGTCGCAAACTCTCCGGTTCTCTATGTGATGTCCTCCTTGTTAATATCCCCCGTCCTACTAATATTAATACACTACTTGCATATGTGTATTCTATCTTTACTGAAACATTTACTGTTTTCATTTATCGTAATAATATTAAGCTATAATGTTATCTATGTTTATACGTATATAATTATGCTTTGTATATGTAGGTATATTTCCAATAAATTATTACATATAATCTCTGTGGTACTCACAACATAGTACCTTTCCCCCTTTGGTAATTTATCTATGTTGACATTTTGCTATTTTAGATTATTCTACGTTGTTACACTAAATGTTTGGCAATTAAGTTTAAAATGTGTGTTTCTCATACTTGACATAGCCAGAGGTCATACCGAAAAAAAAACATAAAAGAATAATTATTTTTCCATATTGGCAACTTCATGAAGATTACCGAATATGTATTGAATATAATGGGCAAAGCATCTTTTTCTCTGATGGACGTAGGTGTTAACAATTATAAATTTGTATATAATGATTCATGTTATCAATATTATAAATGTGTGTGTGTGTGTACTCATATACACACGTTAGAAGTTATACTTCATTGGCGTAACAATATAAAAATCTTTTCAAAAATTTTATCTTTTGCCTTATTCTACGTTTGTAGAAAAAACGACACTAACAATAGAAAAAGTTGACTATAGCTAACTTCGGGGTGTCGGTTTTTCGTGACGGTGTGCGTGCACATCGTAGTAACTTCAGTGTGTCGGTTTTTTGTGACGGTGTGCGCGCGCATCCTAATAATTTCAGGGTGTCGGTTTTTCATGACGGTGTGCGCGCGCATCGTAATAAATTATATACGTATTTATTATATGTGTAATTTTCTGCTTCTAAAATGTCACTAATTCTAAGATAACATATGCGCTACTTCTAACCACAGTGTTTCAAGTATTCTGTTTTAAAAATGGCTAAAAAACATATAGAAAGTTTTAAAGCTATAATAAATATAGAGATGATTTCTTTGGCATGTGTGATAATAGATAGTAATGTTTATTAAAATATTTTTGTTTCATATAATGTAATCCATATTTGTTATGTTAGTCATAACTCGTGACTTTATTAAAGCGTAACGATAATTTATTGTATCGAAGTATTATTAAAGTTGGGTCATAACTTAGTAACTGTACAAATATCTCAATTTAAAGTCAGTTCAGCAATAGAAAATCGTCCAGCTAGTAATGAAATGTGAAAATAATTAGTCTGCGAACAATAACAACTGAATTGTTGAATAAGAACCGTCGTTTAGAGTAACAAGTTGCCAACGACATGTCGCAACCCAATTTTATAACCCGTTAATAAAACGCAATTTCATACAGGGTTCGCTTTTGATATTGTACGCTTAACGTAGAAGCAGTATTTTATGTCTGCGCTCTAGATTTAAGAGCAGAGGTCGTATACCATAATAAAGCGATAAATTATTTCAGTTTAAATTTAATTTGACAGGCAGTGTTAAATCGTGTATCGCTTGCGAAAGCCTCCATTCAAGCGTATAGTAATTATATTGATGGACGTATATAATAAAATATAATTTGTAACTTTATGTAATGTCGCCATTTATGAAATAATTTCTATATGTTTTGTGTTCGTATTAATTGATATTGTATAACTTCTATATAATTAAATCCAATAATTTTTAGGTCATTTCTGAAATTTTAGTCGTTCATATATTAAAAGACTCTACAATCCGTTGGAAAACGTTTCATAATGCTGATGTGAATTTGAAGATAAATACGCATTTTCTTAATTCGGTAATTGCTATATAGTCTAGCAATGGCTGTTGCTGACGTTTTAGTGACTCGTGACTCGGGCCGCGTGGAACGTAATTAAAAAATGGTGACTAAGAAAATCATCTGAATGTATTAAGTCCATTTACTTATCTACTTTTCTCTCGTACTTAACTCGCGTTGTCATTAAAGTTACAATAACTTTTGATAGAGTTGACCGACTTTAACGAAACTAAGACAAAATGTTACTCGGGGATATGGTTTATGTTTTTATTCTAAATGTAGTACTTTAGCAGAGGTGCGTGCTCAATCAAATAGATAGACAGACAGAGAGACGTTTCTAAAAATGATTGAAATGTGTTTTATTACATATTCCAAGACACGTGCAACATTTTTTCCCCAAAAAACTGCAAACACGCTAGATTTACATTCTTATTATATGTGTGTAAGATACATATTTAAATTTTTTATATATATTTTATATTTTTTATCTTGAAGTTGTAAATGCTTTTTTCCTATTTTGTTGTTGTCGCATAAATATATTTGGAATTAATAATATATTGGGAGAGAGAGATGGCCATGATTTGATACGAGTCACTTACCCTTGACGCGTTGCATGAGCGTGTTATTAAAAGATCACAAAGATTAGTAAATGCAATTAAGAATATCGCGGTAATTTCAAAGTTTGATAAACCCCTTGAGATTGGTGTCTACATGCTTTAAAGACCCGTACCGAATGCTGCGCATTATAAAAGACGTTCGCGATATATCCTTACCGACCCTCCCGATAAAATAACGGCAGTGAACGGTCAGTACCAGCCTGTCTCTCCAAACAGAACGTGTTCACGCCCAGGTCCGTGTAACCACAGATCACGCCGCCGTGGTCTGGGGGTCAATTTCGCTCCCGCACACCAGATTAGGCCCCCCTCGGCAGCGGCTCAAGCATAGGTCCGTACCCTTGGCGTGGAACCCTTAAGTGCGCTGCTCGCGTGATACAGTGACACAAAATCTTAAATCACTACGACAACACTACACATATTATTATTTATATAAACATATACATTATATATATATATATATTAGACATATATATATATTATACACATATATACCCAAATCTCTATGAATTAAACATGGGTAATCTTGAAGTAGATATTTGAAATTTGGCACAGAGTGTGTTATCGTAAATGAGTAACTGAGATTAATTAGGTACGTAATCTATAACATGCTTTCTATATTGACGATGTAAAATTATTGTATAAGTTTTATGTCAATAACTTTATATTGAGAGGAAACTATTGAAAGATAAAAAATAAATATTAATGAAAAATCACCATTCTCATACTCGTTTATAAATAGGTATTTCATAGAATCAGCGACAGAAAGGAGGTTGCAATTATATATTTTCTAATGAAACTACTACCTACATCTTAATAACCACTTCACGATCATTGATGGGTTAATTCTGTACAGGAAGTTGATCGCAAGATATTAATTTAGAGATATATTTACAATAAAAATAATATAACGCTTATTACGTACATGCGTGTGATATTTTATTTATTCTATATATGTTTTAATTTTAAATCCATATTGGTATCGTAATTTTGCTTTCCCGATACATTCTTGATGATGTAATATATATCCGTGTAGATTTTACAACAAAGTCTCAAAGCATATTACTGATTTGTCAGACTGTGCGTTTAAGACCCATGTTAAGCGATTGTTGGTGTCAAAAGGATATTATATGGTGGCTCAATATATGAACGATAGTAATGTCTGGAATTAACACATCTCTCTATACATCCACTAAAAACCCAATCGAGTTTTTTTGCTGGTTCTTCTCGATAACTGGGTTATAAATCGGTGGTAGTTTTGATGTTCACGTCTTCTTAGGGCCTAATTACTGGTTTCAGTATGAATGGGTCGGCTCGCCCGGGGTAGTGCAATTCTCTCAAAACCGCCATGAAGTTACAATGCTTGCATTGTTGCGTTTCTTTCGGTCAGTGAGAGTGCTGGAGGCCCAACTCCCCTTCTTTCTCTTCTCCCCTCCCCTTCCTACTCCCTCTTCCCTTCCCCCCTTTCTCCCAAACACAGGCTGGCAACGCACTTGCGATTCCGCCTGTTCGTTTTTAGGGTCGGCAACACGCATGTGACACCTCTGATGTTGCAAGCGTCCATAGGCTGCGGTGACTGCTTAACATCAGGCGGCCCGCATGCTTGTTTGTCACCATCGTAGTATAAAAGAAAAAAAAATGATTTGATTTATTGTTAACGCATTCACATTTATAATTTTAATAAGGACAGTTTATTGGAACATTTATTGGAACATTAATATTAATTCTATCTTTGGAACATGAATAAGACAAGAGTAGAAAAAAAGGGAACGTGCATTAGTGGTTCTAATTTAAAAAGTGGCATTTTTGTTTCCTGTTACATGTTCATTGTCTTATATGTTTTAATATTGTACAGTGGTACACAGCTACGTAGGTTCAACGTTGTCATTGAAAGGATTGCAGCGTTCCGACATGGGAACGTATTTGTGCATTGCTGCCAACGGTATACCGCCCACGAAGAGTCGACGGTACAAAGTTTCCGTACTTTGTAAGTAAACTTCCATTCAACTATATTCTCTGTTGTTTTAGTATAGTTCTGTATCATCAGTTGTGTTGTATCTCATAAGATTTTATCTTTTACTCTAGCTATATTCATTTTTACTACACTCTAGACTAAATAAAGTCAACCCTTCACTATTGTTCGCAGTTTATGACTTGCAATATTTAAGTTTTGTATTTGAATAATGCATACGAAATACACACACATTTTTTTTATTTATGTATTAATCGTGTTCTGTTGCTTTGGTTTCCAAAGTTAAATTTAAAAAATAATCTTTCTTACACACATCCTTATCTAACTTCTGTGCATTTACGAGAATTAAATGTTTTTTTTAAACATTTTATAATTTTCAATGTCTCATAATTGACCGTCTATAAAGGACATTTATAATGTTGTAATTTAAGAACATTTTTGTACCTTCGCGGTAAGGAATTTATCTCAAATAGAAAAGAGTACATGCCGCTATAAATTACAGAGCAACTTAAATATAACTTAACCATTTTAGTCTTAAGGAACCTTATGTTTTTTTTATAATATAGGAGGCAATTGAACAGACGGGTCACCTAATGTTAAATGATCACCACCGTCCATAGACACTTGCACCACCAAGGGAGTCGCAAAGGCGTTGCCAGCCTGAGTTCGGGGGGAGAGAATGAAGGGAAGGGGGTAGGAAGGGGAGTTGGTCATCTGGCGCTCGTACTGACCGAACGAAACGCGACAATGCAAGCACTGTTACTTCACGTCGGTTTTCTATGAGAGGGTGGTACTATCCCGGATGAGCCAACCCATTCATGCTGAAACCAGTAATAGCTTGAGCGTGGGTCTACCACCCCTGCTGAAACCAGTAATAGCTTCAGCGTTGCTCTACCACCTACAGATCCTATAATCAAAAAGCGATAAGACTACATTTACTATATATGTATTCTGTCTTAGGTGGGAAACTTCTCAACAGTTCGAAATACATAATATCTGAAGAAGTTCTTAGCGAGTACGCTTTGCGGATGAACTTGACTATAACTCGCCTTAAGAAGAGTGATTTCGATGAGTACCGTTGTTCCGCCATTAACAGATATGGAAGAGCCGATGGTGTTATTACTTTGAAAGGTAAATTTAACATATATGTTTATTTCTATTGTACATGTAAGTTCTAATTAAACACTTCAGTTTAGGTTGATGTATAGATTCATCAAATCGTATATAGTATATATCTATATATTTTTATGCCAGTAAAAACATTATACGTAATCAGTAACGTGAATTTAACATGTTTTCTTTTATCTCTTTGTGTTAGACACTTCTTATTATTTTACGTACGTTTTGGTCACTTGTAAGAATTCTGTTATAACCAAATGAGTCGTGTATGTTTCCATCCATATCCATGAATATATTTCCGATTTTAATTTTGTTTGTCTTAAAGCAAACATGTCGTATTCACAAGAAGGTATCTTAAAAAAAAAGATTGTGTGGTTTTATGAAACCACAGTAAAAGTGAAACTTCACACTATAGACGTTTAAGACCCCGCGGCCGACCATCACGCGACATGCAACACACAAACGCGGCCGACCATCACGCGACATGCAACACACAGACGAAAAAGTTTGAGACGATGTAATAAAAGTTTTACTTTAATTATTTTCGTGAATTGATTTCTTTTTATACCAAGGAATTGCCAGTGAGATTTATACATTTCAAAAATTGATTTCTTATGTACACTATTTATAATCAACAGAGACACCACAGAAAACTACGACAACGACAACCACAACAACGACGACAACTTAAAAAATTAAGTTTTCCATATTTTTCCGATATGTGTTGCCACAGTAGTTGTCTGATTGCGATGAAATTAGTGAGATCTTACGCACTCATTTGCTAAAGTTACTGTATTAATAAAAGCATTTTAAACTAGATGGCGCACGAATCGTTTCATCTTTAAGACAACGGAAATGAAGTAGCCGTTAAAAGCTAGTATTCAGTCAATATTATAATAAGCACATCCAATTAACCGATAATTTACTATCGTAAAGTAAATAAATTTTTCTACGCAAATTAGATTTTTTTCCAAAAAGATAAACTTTTAATTGCATGTAAAACTATTATCATTGTACACAAAATTGTAAATATCTAATAGATAAAAAACAAGAATAGACATCATTTCTAAGAGCTAACATAAAAAAAAAACTATTTATTAAGTTTGAATCCTTATTATCAATATTTAAACTAACCACAACAACAAACTAAATAAACATTTGTTAATTTAGAATATAACCTTTAAAAATTGAAGCGTAAACTTCATTTTTAGGCGAGGCGAGTTTAAGATTATATTTATATCGATCTATTTATTGTATACAGTTCCGCCAGTAGTTCGTGTGGCCAGTCCAGTTGTATTGCGAGCTGTTGACATGCAGGTGACTCTTCAATGCTATGTAGAGGCTTCACCTAAGTCCTTGCATACTTGGTTGAAAGGGAAATCACAATTAGGTAATTATAAATCAATGGAATATCTTTTCTATTTTGTTTTTACGATAAATATAGCCGCTCATTGTATTGATGTTGTAGATGATTATATTTATGAATACGTAATAGTGATATTTGTATTCTAGATCATTGATAAGATCAAACCATTTCTCTCATGAGATAAGAGTTATATATTATGACGTACACACAAGTGTATTTTTTTACTAAAAAAAATATCCCATTCCAAATGAGAATATTATTCAGAAGAGTTCTACCCTCCGTATTTTATTATATTATAAGATAAAAGTTATATATGATGATATTTTTAAAATAGCTGCTACATATAAGCGGTATGTGCATATAAATGAAAAATATCGCATTCTAAATGAGAAAAGGCGTATATTTTTGAAGTTATACTTCTTTTAGCGCGTTAAGGAAAAATGATGAGAGTAAATTTTTACGATACGCACGCATACCGTCACGAAAAACCGACACTCTGAAGTTAGTTATATTCAATATTTTGTTACGAAGCAGGCGAACACCGTCACGAAAAACCGACACCCTGAAGTTAGCCATAGTCAACATTTTGTTTCTTTGTATTACCTTTTTTCTATTGTTAGTGTCATTTTTTCTAGAAGCGTAGAAAAAGAGGAGAAAACATATTTTTGAAATTTTTTTTATTTTGTTGTTACGCCAAAGAAGTATAACTTCTAACGTGTGTACATAAGTACACACACACACATTTTTTTTATTTATGTATTAATCGTGTTCTGTTGCTTTGGTTTCCAAAGTTAAATTTAAAAAATAATCTTTCTTACACACATCCTTATCTAACTTCTGTGCATTTACGAGAATTAAATGTTTTTTTTAAACATTTTATAATTTTCAATGTCTCATAATTGACCGTCTATAAAGGACATTTATAATGTTGTAATTTAAGAACATTTTTGTACCTTCGCGGTAAGGAATTTATCTCAAATAGAAAAGAGTACATGCCGCTATAAATTACAGAGCAACTTAAATATAACTTAACCATTTTAGTCTTAAGGAACCTTATGTTTTTTTTATAATATAGGAGGCAATTGAACAGACGGGTCACCTAATGTTAAATGATCACCACCGTCCATAGACACTTGCACCACCAAGGGAGTCGCAAAGGCGTTGCCAGCCTGAGTTCGGGGGGAGAGAATGAAGGGAAGGGGGTAGGAAGGGGAGTTGGTCATCTGGCGCTCGTACTGACCGAACGAAACGCGACAATGCAAGCACTGTTACTTCACGTCGGTTTTCTATGAGAGGGTGGTACTATCCCGGATGAGCCAACCCATTCATGCTGAAACCAGTAATAGCTTGAGCGTGGGTCTACCACCTACAGATCCTAAAATCAAAAAGCGATAAGACTACATTTACTATATATGTATTCTGTCTTAGGTGGGAAACTTCTCAACAGTTCGAAATACATAATATCTGAAGAAGTTCTTAGCGAGTACGCTTTGCGGATGAACTTGACTATAACTCGCCTTAAGAAGAGTGATTTCGATGAGTACCGTTGTTCCGCCATTAACAGATATGGAAGAGCCGATGGTGTTATTACTTTGAAAGGTAAATTTAACATATATGTTTATTTCTATTGTACATGTAAGTTCTAATTAAACACTTCACTTCAGTTTAGGATGATGTATATATTTATCAATTCGCATATAGTATACATCTATATATTTTTATGCCAGTAAAAACATTATACGTAATCAGTAACGTGAATTTAACATGTTTTCTTTTATCTCTTTGTGTTAGACACTTCTTATTATTTTACGTACGTTTTGGTCACTTGTAAGAATTCTGTTATAACCAAATGAGTCGTGTATGTTTCCATCCATATCCATGAATATATTTCCGATTTTAATTTTGTTTGTCTTAAAGCAAACATGTCGTATTCACAAGAAGGTATCTTAAAAAAAAAGATTGTGTGGTTTTATGAAACCACAGTAAAAGTGAAACTTCACACTATAGACGTTTAAGACTCCGCGGCCGACCATCACGCGACATGCAACACACAAACGCGGCCGACCATCACGCGACATGCAACACACAGACGAAAAAGTTTGAGACGATGTAATAAAAGTTTTACTTACATTATTTTCGTGAATTGCTTTCTTTTTATACCAAGGAATTGCCAGTGAGATTTATACATTTCAAAAATTGATTTCTTATGTACACTATTTATAATCAACAGAGACACCACAGAAAACTACGACAACGACAACCACAACAACGACGACAACTACAACGACTACGCGACCGACAACCGCGATGACAACCACGCGACCACCAAAAAGACATCTCAAGAAGCAGCTCGACCGAGGCAACCACAACGCTCTCGAACCCGAACTGCGTCAACCAGAACCCAATAACGCTTTCAATTTTTACAATATAAACGCTTTACCACCGTCGAATAATACGCGTAACGAAAAACACAGGCAAAAAGTACGCCCTACGGACGACTCTAGACCTTACATCGATTACAGCAAAGCGACACACCGCAAATGTTTCGTTCCATTTATACTAATTTACATCGTATTAACGAAAATTATCGCGTAGAGTTAAGAACGTATTAGATTTTTGGATTATTTTTTAAATATTAGCGGTTTAAGTAGTGATTAAACAAAATGGCTGTTAATTAATGGTGTAAGTAAGAAACGTATTTCGAGGTTGTTGTAAACGTTTTAGCGGATTTCGATGTTAATATTGTTATGTAAAAGTATAATCGAGGCGTTTGATAATAATAATATATTAGCCTTACAATATAAATCGTGACAATAACGTATGAGTTCTTTTACTTATAAGGCTTAGGGCTGTTTTAATAAAGTTAGGAACCTGTAATATGAAATATATCGATTTATAATAAAACTTTTGGAAATATCACTAACATCATATCAACGTTTTATTTATTTCGTATTTTGATTACGTAAATTATAGATATATGGATTTTTTTTTACTATTATATACATTATTCAATGTTATTATGACTGTATTTATTTAATTAGCATTATTAAGGGTATAAATGCTAATGTTTATAATAATAAAATTATGATATTAAATGAAGATAATGGTTACATATCTTCAACTAAGAAGTACATGGGTGTATAATAAAAAGGTATTATTTACTCCTTTTATGATTCTTACTTGAAGTTAATATTTATTGTATGTAAGCTACGAATATAAGACAATAGTGTGGCGATAATAATAGTGACCAACACTGTTACCTTTAGGTTTATATTAATGTATTGTGTAGATTGAGCGATTGGTTTTGTTTATTATATACTAAAACAACAACGAATGGTCTATGAATCTCTAAAAGAAATAAGATGGGTCTATGCCCAGTGCTTATGGTATAAGAGCTCATAAAGAGGTTTGAATAAGTATTTTAAACTCGATAAACTATTCGTTATATGAGATTCAGGCGTTGATGTATAAAAACCCAAGATGTACAGTCTCGTGAAGTAACAGTGCTTGCATTGTTGCGTTTCGTTCGGTCAGTGAGAGCGCCGGATAAACCACCTCCCCTCCCCCTTCCATATTCCCTCTCCCCCAAACACAGGGTGGCAACGCACTTGCGACTCTTCTGGTGTTGCAAGTGTTTATGGACGGTGGTGATCATTTAACATCAGGTGACCCATCGGTACGTTTGCCTCCTATGATATAAAAAAAAGTGTGCGTGTACTTTTGTACACGCGTTAGAAGTCATACTTCTTTGGCGTAATACAAAGAAACAAAATGTTGACTATAGCTAACTTCAGGGTGTCGGTTTTTCGTGACGGTGTGCGCGCGCATCTTAAAAATTTACTCTCATCATTTTTCCCTAACGCGCCAAAAGAAGTATAACTTCAAAAAAGTCTCGAATAAAAGTAGCGCTCAAAACTGTCACCAAAAACTAACTGATATACCTAAGTAGTTATAGTTAAACTATAAGCATATGTTTTTGCAAATTCACCCTTACGCGAATTATTTAAAGTTGTTTTCACATAGCAGTGTACAAAAAGTCCAAAGACGCGAGTGACGAGAGACTCTTTGAAATGAGCTTAGAATTCTAAATTGTGCACTCATTTTATGCGGACGGGTTTGAGACGTTGACTGTGCATTTTGGGTTTTTATATATCAATGGATTCAGGTATAGAATTGAAAGTCTGGCTGACAGTTGAATCGTTCTCGGTGACTCTCACAGACACAATGTTTTTCATTTGGTCTCTCTTTTATTCTTTGCACCTTTACTTTATTATTTGAATGTAATGATTCGTAAATACACCATTTAAATTTTAACTGAGCTGAAATCAGTCATATTTTTAAATAATCTAAAACGTTTTCTATTTTTAACCGACTTAAAAAAGGAGGAGGTTACTACGTTCGGTTGTATGTATATTTTTTTTATGTATGTTAATCGATATCTCCGTCAATTATGAACCGATTTTAATGATTCTTTTTTTATTTGAATTGGTTATATTCAGAGGTGGTCCCATATAAATTTGAAGAATTTTAATATGAATTTAAGTTGGCATCGACTTCAAATATATTATTCGGTAGCGCGAATATCAATATTTTTTATTTAATTTGGTTAATTTAATAATTCAGCTATTTTTCGCTTTTTAGTGTCTTATTAGTTGTTCACATCGAAGGCGGTTTATTTTTTTTCATAATTTTTTTTTATTTATTATATTATTTCGTGTTTATTAAAATGTATAATTTTAAATTATTCAATATTTTACGAAATTAAATACTTTTTCTAGATATAAATTTCTTTTCATTCCTTACTTGAATCGCATGTAACTATTAATATCTAAAATTCTTGTTATAGATTGAAAATGTTATTTTTTATGAGCTCTTAAACCAATACGTACTATAGTATGAAATGAAAGTGAAAAATGTAATTAAAGTGCTTTGTTTAAAATTAGAAACTACTTATTAAAATAGGATACAATTAATGACAATAATTACGATGGAGCAATTTGTTTTCGACGTTATTTGTATTACGTAAGAATAATAATATTTTAAACCACATCATTGCCGTTTCGTAAGAAAAACCTATTAGAGTATGGATATTGGTAATAAAAATTTATGTCTTCCGGATAGTATTATAATGTATTTTGGCTCATTCATGTCTCTGAGTTGATAGTAGATGAGGGTTCTATTGGGCCTCGTGTAAAAGGTAGTATATTTAAGTATCGAGAAAGAATTTACTGTAGTTAATGTTATGTCAGTAACGCTAGGGTTAAAACAAAAGAATGTAATTAGAACGAGCTCTATTGCAGAATATGTATTATTGAATATATATGGCGATATGTATTAATAACCACAAAACAATATAACGACAATATTATTCATTAGCTATACATAATATGTACGTATAATTCTATTATCGATGTAGTAATTCTAGATTGAACGTTGCTAAAAAAAAATGATATCAGGGTTAATACTTAAACAATTGTATATGATTGACGTCAATCGGTGTAGTGAAGATTGACACATGATAATTGAAGATTACGCGTCGACAAACACAGAATAACTGAAAATTCATAATGAATATTATATAATAGTTAAATGGTTTTTACTTACATTAGCTACGCTCGCCTGGGGTAGTACCACCCTCTCATAGAACATCGACGTGAAGTAATAGTGCTTGCATTGCGTCTCCTTCCCCCTTCCCTTTCTCCCCTTCCCCCCAAACACAGGACGGCAACGAACTTGCGACTGCCCTGGTGTTGCAGGTGTCTATGGACGGTGGTCATCGCTTAACATCAGGTAAACCGCCTGTTCGTTTGCCTATGAAATAAAAAAATGAGATTACGAAGTGACAATAAATAATGACAATCATAGTATTAACTGTATTTGTAAATAATCGTATTCATGTTATACCCATTTAATGGTATATATATAATTCATTAAGTATGTATTATCAATGTTTATCAGACTATAAGATGTTGGTATCTATTTACGATATTTTAAAATAAATATAACCAAACTAAAAATGGTGTAACCTTTATTTGTGCTTATCTCAAAACCTATGTAAATAAAATAATAGAGATGTGCCGTTGTGCACACATTACGTCAAACTACTGCTTAGATTTCGAACTTATTTTTTGTTTTTATTTTTTAGACCCTTATCTTAAAAAAACGATACCTTTAAAATTCTCAGAGACTACGATTTTTAAGAACTACAAAAAATCAAAGAAATTTTGTAAGCAAAGTATACTTTGCTTTCATATATTTATAGTTTTTTCCCTCTGTACCTAATATATATTGTAAAGCAATAAACAACGCAGGTGAAGTCAGACGTATCAGCTATTTATGAGGTAAACATGGCCAAATTAAACTGTAAATAGTATTTCTCTATTAATATAATTAAATGGCTCTGGATTTATTTATTGGCTCTGTGATTGCGTGGTCGAACACCGCGTCAATGGACGTAAGTTCGAACTTTATTATATCCGATATCTGATTGTTCGGAAAAGTAAACATCGTGAGGAACTGTAGAATGGTAGAATATTTTCTAATGTCTTCTAGTTAGCATCCTTTAGATGAAAATCTTTTTTTTTATTGTAGCACGGCAAAATGACTGCACTGTGCCTGATGGTAAGCACAGAACAATCCAAAAACAACGGCGACCACCGAGTGACACAGTATCTATAGCCGGTCGCCACTGTCATGGCGGCCTGTGAAAAGCTGGATATGCACAGGCTGATCCCGAAACGCGACCCGCAGAAGCGAATCACTATGACGGGCTTTTTCGCCATATACTTGGTGGTTGCGGCCCAGTCGGGCTGTAAAACCCTACCACCCCGCTTTCGCCATTGCCTCGTTCGTTATTCAGCAGGGTGCACCACGTGCAGGTGAGGTTGGCTTGGATGTCTCAGGTCTCAGATGTTATTCGAAACCCCTTACACCCCAATAAATTGTTGTAGGAATAAATAATAAAGTACGTTTCAATCATTTTCAGACATTACTTTGTGTCTGTCTGTTTGTGTGGATACGCATCACCGCTAAAGTTACTGCGTTCACAATAAAACCTCACCCAGAAAATCATAAAGCATATCCTCGAGTAATATTTAGTCTTGAATTAATTAAAATCGGTTCACTCTATTAAAAGTTATTGTAATTTTAATCACGAAAAAACGACACTAACAATAGAAAAAGTTGACTATAGCTAATTACAGGGTGTCGGTTTTTCATGACGGTGTTTGCCCGCGCATCGTAAAAATTTACTCTCATCATTTTCCCTAACGCGCCAAATGAAGTATAGCTTTAAAAACTTATAAAGACTACAAGAAGCATTCAAAGTTAGCATGTATACGCAGATATTATAATATCAATGAAAAGGGAACACGAAAAGTTTACATGGTTAGAGAGAAACACTGACAAACCTTTCTGCCTACCCCAGTAGACAACGTGATGATAAATAAATATAGAACGTATTAAATTATCTGTATTAAAATACAATTAAGTAATTAATACATCTAAAATGAACATATTTCATAAGTGTAGTTGAAAACTATGTTATCTACCGTGGCAATACGAGCTGGTAATACGAGTTTATGAAACATAAAGTCTTTATTCAACTTCTCAAACTGAGTATCAAACTTTAAGAATTTAATAATAAAATCGTATATAAACTTTATGGCTTTAGAAGCGTATTCGAATGAAACACAGTTCGAATAGCTTAAACGTTAAGATTAATTTGTTGAAAATAGTTTACAATTCTATGAAAATTTATAAATACCGCATGTTAACTCTCTTGAATCAGGCTTGGATATCATTTATTAAATAAGTCAAATCTTTAGTACTTGTTATGTAATTAATTATGTATATAATTAAATTTGGATTCACTTTATAATAAGGCACATAATCAGATTATTAGATTAATATCATATATATTAATACGTGAAGCGTAAACTTTGTATCCCTTTTTAACGGAATTGGGCGAACGGATGAACGTGAAATTTGGCATAGTTAAAGTTAATATGGAGGAGAAGTGCAGAAAGCTATTTATTTTATATAAAATGCATTTGAAGTACATTAAATTAATTAAAATATGCATTACTCACACTACTGCTTCAATTTTACACAACATATACACACATGTAAATAAAGAAGACATTTTGACATCTATCAATAAAGGACTTGAAAAAAGGTTGTGAAGGAGGTTGCTATGCTCGACTGTACGTATTATTTTACTCTTAGTTTCCAATTACCCTTTTTCATTCTACATTCAACAATGATATTAACCCTAATAAAATTCAAACTTAAAAAAATCAATGAACTATGGTCGAATGTCGACCACTGGGCGCCCACTAATAGATATTAATGTATCTGCGGCGTTCTCACTGGTCGAACGAAACGCAACAATGCAAACACTGTTACTTCACGTCGGTTTTCTATGAGCGGGAGGTACTACCTTACTACTATAATTATGAATCTCATTTGTAGTCATCCCATTATCAAATTGTATCAATATAATTTACCGTATTTATATATAAGAATTGAATGGATATACTTCAATTTTAAATGAAATAAGAAAGTCACCCGCTTTATAAAAATAATAGCTAACGTTTGTCTTAAAAATAAGTTGCACTGGAATTGAGAGACTGACATATTTCGCAGTTCTCGGCGGCGACTTCCGGAATATTGATCAGCTGAATATCTCATACCGCAGCGCCAGATGCTCACTGAAAATTACTTTCAAATAAATCTACTGAACTTGTTACTGCGAGTGCTGAGTGAACACCATCGCCACGCAGAGCGGACTCGCGTTAACGCCCTGAATGACAATGTAAATCGTATCTAATTAAGTTATATATCAAAGAGAAAATATGCAATATTTTTCAAGTATGAGACGATGTTTGCATAACCAAGTAAGCTTATATGGATTAAATATATTATAAGTTGTAATAACATCTAAGACTTGAGACATCCAAGCCAACCTCACCTGCACGTGGAATAACGAACGAGGCAATGCCGAAAGCGGGGTGGTAGGGTTTTACAGCCTGACTGGGTCGCAACCACCATGTATATGGCGAAAAAGCCCGTCATAGTGATTCCTTTTTGCGGGTCGCGATTCGGGATCAGCCTGTGCATATCCAGCTTTTCTTAAGCCGGCATGATAGCGCTGACCGGCGATGGATAGTGTGTCACTCGGTGGTTGGCATTGTTTTTGGATTGTAATGTGGTTACCATCAGGCACAGTGCGGTTATTTTGCCGTGCTACAATAAAAAATAACCTGAAATAACAATTAAGAGACTTACACCCCAAACCCCTTACACCCCAAAAATTATTATAAATAAATACACCCCATTTTACATTTCTCACTCATATGCTAATTTAGGCTTTTATTATACGGTCAATTCACAGAATATAGTATTCATTGGTTTTAGGATTTTATTTCTCTTTCTGTTACAATTTCCTTGTATTCGTAATATTACGTTAAATCTTTAAATATGTAAAGTAGTTCAATATTTAGTTTTATAAAAAATTAATTTATTGTTGTTTCTAAATATAACTGCATTTATATTCAATCACAAAGTGCTACTATTAATATCTTTAAAAATGCATTGTGATGTTGACGACCTTAAAATAAATAAATAAATTATACTCTAATCCAGTGTCTTTCAAAGTGTGGTTGGCGACACCGAAGGGGGTCGCGAAGCCTCTTTAGTGGGATCGCGAATCTTCTATAGCGGAGTTGCAAAAGGTTGGGAAAGCTACTGCAGTAAAAAAAACAATAAAGTTTTAATAGATTTATTAAGAAAAATTTTAATTAAAGGATCATTTGTATTGAACAAACGAATAACTTAGGAGAACTCTTATGTATTTATCCGAACCCTATTTATGAAAATGAATAAATATGTTAAATTGAATATTTCTCACAAAATAAAATATCTGAAAGAAAATCAAGGGGCAGGTCGCGAAATATTTTTTCACACTAAAGCGGTCGTGTTAAGAAAAAGTTTGAAAAACACTGCTCTAATTTATAATTATGAATCCCCCATTCGCAGTAATTGCATTAACAAAACCAAAATGGCATGTTTCGATTAACGTATCTATAAATACACTTGGTTAACCCTTATTATAACTACGTTCTAGATAATGAGATGTGTTTCTGGCATGCGTCTCATTCACTAAATACAGAGTGTACAAATGTTTTTGCAAGAAAACGATACAGTTATCGTTGTACTAAGAAACATTCTTTAATCTTGGCATTAGATTTGTATTACGAGAAAAAATCATTTTACGTGGTAGGTCAAGCGGATGTTAAACAAAATATAAAAAAAAGTCGAAGCAGTAATAAGAACTGCCGACAGAAGTAAAAAATGAAACAATGAAATGTGTCCTCTTTTGAGTTTTCATATTAATCATAGTGTGAATGACGATATTTAAATTTCAGTATTTGTTTATTGAAATTATTAATATTAGTGTGGTTTTCATATATATTAGCATTCGGAGCAATAATTATAGTAATGGTGGTAGAGCCACGCTGAAACTATTACTGGTTTCAGCATGAATGGGTCGACTCGTCCGGGGTAGTACCACCCTCTTATAGAAAACCGACGTGAAGTAACAGTGCTTGCATTTTTGCGTTTCGTTCGGTCAGTCAGAGTGCCGGAGGCCTACCTCCCCTCCCCTCTTCTCTCTCCTCTCCCTGTCCCTCCCCTAACCTTTTCTTCCAAGGGTGGCAACGCACTTGCAACTCCTCTGGTGTTGTTAATGTCCATGGATGGTGGTGATCACTTAACATCAGGTGAACAACCTGTTCCTTTGCCACCTATGACATAAAAAAAATCTATAAATAAAGTCTATTATTCAATCAAACGTATGACGAGCTACAAAATAAAAATATTACATATTCACAGGCGCGTGTACTACGCGTCGCTAGTATGGCGCAATTCGCGCAAGTTCAATACGGCCGGTCATGATCACGTATAATGTTATGAATAAGGAAGATTTCACTTTAAAAAAAACGATAAAAATGAAAATACTATAGTTACAATTTGTTAAAGTCTGTATATAAGGATGGTAAATAAATATTGTATGTATCTTCTCATAACCTCTCATGACCTCAGTAAAAGAATAATGAAATCGATTATTGTAGTTTCTGAGAAAGTCGCGTATTTACAATCGTAAGTTCGCGATTTTCTTGGAAACCACAAAACCGATATATTAAGGAAAAACACAATTATATGATTTCAATACGATATCTTTCTTCACAGATAGCTCAGACAGCATTTCGTCCCCGTTCTGGGTAAACCTGGTAACTAGATCTATTTCGAAATTGTAATTGTTAATGGAAAACATTCTTCAGTACTTCTGTTATGTAAAACAGCAATTTAAATTTTCAGAATCATAAGAACCTTGTTTAAAGAATCTTTAGGCGCATTAAGCGATATTTTTGGCATCAAATAAATTTTTTATTTCGCGTTATGACATGCTACGGAAGCATGACCGGCCGTACTGCGCTTGCGAGGCTAACTTCAGACTAGCGATGTATAGTGTAGGGACCTGTGTACATGTAATATTGGTATTGCAGCTCATCATACGTTTGATTGATTAAATGACTTTATTAAAATGTATATAATTATTGATCCGCGTGCCAATAGATGTGAAAACCACACGAATATTAATAATTTCAGTAAATAAATTCTGAAATTTAACTATTGTCAATCACACTGTAATTAATATGAAAACTTAAAAGAAAACACATTTATTTCATTGTTTTGAGTTTTACTTCTATTGGCATATAGTCTATAAAATCGTGATTTTGATGAGAGGCGATTTCAACATCGGTGGACACGGGGCCTGAAAATGTTATCACTGAACCATGGTTTCGTCGTAAAAATATTTTTGTATAAATAGATCGGGAATATTATTTTAGCGAACTGTTATACCCGAACCGTGTACCCTAATATGTTGACCTTTCTCTAACACCACATATCCCTTCCTAACTAGCACATTTCCCAGTACCTAACGTCAGCACTTTCCGGGTCCTCTCACGGTCCTCGATACCACCCGGGAGTTCATTCCCAGACTCGGTGCATAACACTCATAATCCTTATAATTATTATTCAGTGTTAAATAATAAGTATTAATAATTAAGTGAACAAATCTTTGTCAAATAATAAATATATTATGTCAAGTGTATAAATCTTTTTTTTAAAAGGGATTTTTAGAATCCCCTATAACAGAACGATATATAGTTAAAATTCTGTTTTCAATTAATTCTTAATATAACATTTCGAATATTCAACGGTTCATATTCTGTGTAACTTTCGATTGAATAATTCGGAGTGTTATATCATACGTTCAATAATGAAATTCATCAATGTCGTTGAAATTTATAACAATAACTAGTTGCGACAAGCGGTTGTATTTGCGTTACATTTTTATTATTAAATAATAAAATTATGAATGACTCTTATATTAATGCCGTTAGGTGAATTAAAAAGGTTGCAGCGTGATATTATCTAGTTTACTACGTTACTTAATAATTAGGCTATAAAATACAAAAACAATTTTTGCAAACTGATTGGTATTTTTTTTTTATGTCATAGGTGGCAAACAAACAAGTGGGTCACCTGATGTTAAGTAATCACCACCGTCCATGGACACTAACAACACCAGAGGAGTCGCAAGTGCGTTGCCACCCTTTGGGGGGAAAAGTTAGGGGAGGGAGAGGGAGAGGAGAGGGGAGGGGAGGTGGGCTTTCGGCGCTCTCACCGACCGAACGAAACGCAACAATGCAAGCACTGTTACTTCACGTCGGTTTTCTGTGAGAGGGTGGTACTACACCGGCGAGCCGACCCATTCATGCTGAAACCAGTAATAGTTTCAACGTGGCTCTACCACCATTAAAATGAAATGGAAAATACCACCATATGGTATTCCTAGAGATCAACGTTTACAAAAATAGAATCCCTTGAGTTTTATAATCTATACATATAATAAGAATGTAAATCGAACGTGTCTGTACTTTTTCGAATTCCGTGATTTTTTTTAAATTGTAACACGGCAAAATGACTGCCTGATGGTAAACACAGTACAATCCAAAAACAACGGCGACCACCGAGTGACACACTGTCCATCGCCGGTCGCCGATGTCATGTCGGCCTGCGAAAAGCTGGATATGCACAGGTTGATCCCAAAACGCGACCCGTAGAAGCGAATCACTATGTCGGGCTTTTTCGCCATATACATGGTGGTTGCGACCCAGTCAGGTTGTAAAACCCTACCACCCCGCTTTCGCCATTGCCTCGTTTGTTATTCAGCAGGGTGCACCACGTGCAGGTGAGGTTGGCTTGGATGTCTCAGGTCTCAGATGTTATTTGACACCCCTTACACCCCAATAAATTGTTGTAGGAATAAATAATAAAGTACGTTTCAATCATTTTCAGACATTACTTTGTGTCTGTCTGTTTGTGTGGATACGCATCACCGCTAAAGTTACTGCGTTCACAATAAAACCTCACCAAGAAAATCATAAAGCGTATCCTCGGGTAATATTTAGTCTTGACTTAATTAAAATCAGTTCACTCTATTAAAAGTTATTGTAATTTTAATCACGACGCTACTTAAGTACGAGAGAAAAGTATATAAGTAAATGGACTGGATCCATTCAGATGATTTTATTAGTCACTGGTTTTTTATATTAGATTCCACGCGGACGGAGTCGCAGGCACTGCTAGTATTATAATATATATGCATATTTAATATATTATTATTTATTTATTCCTAAGACAACAAGGGTCCACAAAAACAAATTATATACTAATACATAAAATGGTAGTAAATTTAAAAATAAAATTAAAATTAAGTAACTATATTAATATGTTTTATACAAATGAATATGAAATAGGATGAAAAGATGAACATTACATTATTATATTACAACAGATATCCAGTGCTTCATGAAAGGACTATCGTACATGTCTACCATTGTTCTCATTATATTATTGGGACTATCGCGAAGTCTACCCAGGATGGATGCTATTTTCTTACGGATTATAGCGTAGAAATCATCAACCCTAGCATTTGCAAACATCCCAGAAGCGCTACAAAATCGTGGTAATCCCAATAACATTCTAAAAATATTATTATTATTATATTATTATTATTATATTTATTATTATTATATATGATTGTTATAAAAATCAAATCAATATTTTAAAAGCACCCAAGTAACAACTATGTATATTATGCAGGCGACACAGCGTGTCTGTGGACATGAAATACAGCGCACTTTACCATACCTCGTAATATTGCGCTCCCTTGCAATATGAAAATTTATAGCAATGTTACAAACGAGACATACGGACGGACCAGTGGGCGATTATATCAGTTTATATCATTGCATAAAACTTTAATATGCAAGAGAATAGGGAGATCTATATATTAATACGTGACGCAGACACTTTGTACCTCTTTTTAAGCAAATTACACGAACGGATGAACGTGAAATTTGGCATAATTATAGTTTATATGGATGAGAAGTACAGAAAGCTATTAATAATGTTTATTAATAATATTTATTAAAATAACTGAATTTAATTGAATAACCTATGAATTAAGTACACTAGTTTATCATCGTACCAATAGTAATTATCGTTGACATCTGTACTATTGTTCAACTGTATCACAAATGTCAAGATTTTTTTTATATACAATGAATTAGAAATACATTAAGTTAATTAAAATATACATTACTCATACTACTCCTCGAATGACACACAACATATACATACATGTAAATGAAAATGACGTTTCGCCATCTGTCATTTTACTCTTATGTTCCAATTACCTTTTTTGATCCTTTATTCAATATTTGTAACATACTTACGTTCCATACATTACATGCCCTTTGAAATGAACTGGTCAAACTGAAGGTTAATTTAATAATAAAATAATATATAATATGTAAATTTAAAATATACATTAATAAATACTTAAATAATTAATTGATAAATGATATTTCTTTAATAAATTTATGAAACTGCTGAAATTATTATTATTCTCTTTGGTCTTATTGAATGCCAAAATCAATTATGGCCGAATTTCGACCACTAGGCAACCACTACTATTGATTATCTCTGTGTGAATTTTACACATTTATTGGGTTTACCAGAGCATTCGAGATTCTTCTCGATGTCTGGGTTGATTTCCGAACTGATGGTAGTTTTATCGTTCATAAGCGCCTTTTTATTACCTAAATTTAATAAAGTATTTTTGATTTGATTCGCTTTTGCTTTTTATACTCTGACTTTTACTAATTACGTATAACTGATTTTTAACTTTTAAAATTATTATTTTTTTAATTTATTTATAAGGTTAGGTGCCGACGGTCTTGATATATTTATTTGTGTTTTGTGTAGCATAACACCGCCAAAAAAAGTGTTTAAAATTATAAGAATACGAATTTTTTTTATTAATCCTTGGATACGTTGAAGAACGTTTTTCGTCGGACATGATTAGTTTATTCCGTATTCAGGAAAAAAGTACAGGTATTAATCTCGTATTATAATTAATATATGTAAGTGGCCCAGTAAAGCCACTAATTAGAAGAATGATTTAATTATTTTATTTTTAGTGAATTTAAAGTGACTGTTGATTTTATAGACCAGAGAACAGATTATTTGGTATTCTTCAGATTATTCTAAATAAAGACGTATAATTATTGCAAGTTTTTTTTTTATGTGAAAAGGTGGCAAACGAACAGATGGGTCACCTGATGTTAAGTGATCACCACCGTCCATAGACACTAGCAATACCAGGGGAGTCGTAAGTGCGTTGCTATCCTGTATATGAGGGAGGAATAGGGAAAGGAGAAAGGGGAAGGGAAAGGGGAAACGAGGTGGGCCTCCGGCGCTCTCACTGACCGAACGAAACGCAACAATGCAAGCACTGTTACTTCACAACAGTGTTCTGTGAGAGGGTGGTACTACCTCAGGCGAGCCGACCCATTCGTGCTGAAACTAGTAATAGCTATAATTTTATTGAAAAATAAAAGACAGGGGTAAGATGAACATTGGAAGCATCTTATCCTAACTATAGGGATCATATTAACGACCGGCGTGTTTAATATATTTACTTTAAAGGGTTTTAAAAATGTGTATATACTATTATGAAAACTTATTAGATTATATATTTTGAGTATGACAAAAGTAAGATAGATATATATGACACCAGTAAAGGCCACCCTGTTTGTTTCACATGTAAAAATGCATATTTTATTTCGATTCTTACTTAAGGTGATCATCTTGTACACCTTTCCCCTAATTATTATAACAGAGACACTATTCAAATTTAAACTTGAAAAAACAATTTCATTAAAAATAGAACTAATTAAACGATTATATAAATATATACATTTTATAATTTCTATTCGTATTCTATGAATAAGAAATATAGTATTACAACGAGTTTAAACGCTACAATTTTCTAATTAGAATGAGATTTCAAAAAGTTCAAAGTCATTCGATATTCCTATGAACAGATTCTACTTAAACTCATACATTTATCAAATGGTATATTGTAATAAAATGTTATTGTTGTTATTGTATTGTAAATACGTTCATAGTATACTAGAGAATATCAGATCGGGTGCCCGTAGTATAGATAATGTTTCCTCCCGGGAGGAATTCTATAGAAGCTGATAAGGTACAACCCGCGACCTCTGATTTGTCTCACGCACCGTCGCGCCGTGTGTGCTGTTATTACGGCCAGTTTGTATTGACCTTTGTCTACGGGTAGTATTCTATACAATGTTTTCATATTATATAAAGACACTGCTTATATTAATTTGCGTGTTATATCTGTAAGTTAGTAAACGTAGCTTATTCTTATCTATGCAAAGAAAATTATAGAGGTCTGTCGTTGTGCACGCATCACTGCAAAACTAAACTGAATTACTTTTATGTTTTAGTTCTTAGAGACGTGGTACTCATTTAAAAATGATAGCTTTATCTATACTAATATTATAAAGAGGTAAAGTTTGTGAGTTTGTAAAGTTGTAGGGGGTAATCACAGGAACTACTGGTCCGATTAAAAAAAATCTTTCAGTGTTTGAATAGATCGTTTATCGAGGAAGTTTATAGGTTATATATCAACACGCTAAGATGAATAGGAGTGGAAGAAAATGAAGAATGTTTCAAAATCTGGGTTTTTTCCTCATCGGGGTTTTAGCTTCAGCTGCGTGTAAGCGTTAGCCAAAAATAACTATTATACGCGGATGAAGTTGCGGGCAGAGGCTAGTTTAATATAAAGTTATTAAAGTTTTGACTTTTACTCAGCGTTCAGCGATGTGTATTTTTGCTGTGAAGTGGGACAAGTACTGTCGTGCTTATTATTTTTTCTCTGAACATAAAACATACTGTTGATATAGTAAAAGAAGCACACGAAGTCGCGCGTATCTGCTAGTTTACAATAAAAACCTGTTTTTTTTTACCATATTAAGAATTAACTAAAATAAAAATTTCATATTTTCATACAAAATGTAAATGCGATTTCGTATTCAGTGTGATATATTTGATTATTTATTTATGCAAAGAGATAATAAAACATAGCCATACTTAAACGTTCCTTTTTCTATACAGAGGGTAACATCGTTAATTTCATATCTCGTTTTTTCACACGGATATATCGTAAAGTCTCAAATATTCATGTCGTATATTTTGAATGTAGTGTTATTTTATGTTAATATTGCGAGTCGGTTACATGAATCACAGGGCTCTTCCCAGGGACTCTTTGTATTCAGTTTGGCGGATGACGATAACCTTAATGTAAGCGCCGACACGGCTGGTGGTCCGAAGAAGGATCGCTTTTGTCGTGGTCCCTTCCGCGCAGCCCATTCTTTTCTCTTTATACCGTTTCTCACTTGAGTAATTCGAGGACAATAAACATTTATTGTGCTCGTTTATTTGACAGACGATGAAGAAATATCGAATGAGTGAGTTCGTTATATTCGGCCGGCGGGCTTTCTCCGCAGTTGTTTAACGAGCATTTGTGCGACAAAGGGGAATGACGTTTTCAGGGATCGAGAGGTTTCCTTTAAAACGTAAGGGATAAGAAAATAATCCGGTCACCTTAAAGCCCGAGCGTGAATTTGCAAAACGTTTGAAAGGACAAGCGTCTCCTCAGGGATTTCCCTACTGGCATCCTTATTCGTTTTTGTGAATCTTATTTTATACTGCCCATGATTACGTTCCGATGATAACTGCGTTGTTAATTCATAAGAACCAAGTGTTTTTTTTGTGTTAATTAAATACACTTTTTAATCGTAACTAAACTCTTATAATCCTGTTATCAATTATAATTTATCTCTGCTAAATTATACCGTTAATATTTAGCCTCCAAAATCATAATTATGTTGTAGCCTGAATAATTCCCCGAAAAATTCTAATCAGTAAAAGTCTCATTAAAAACGGATCAGGGGTTTCAGTAGAGTATCCTGGATAAACAATAAACATTTAAATTTTATTTATATGTATATATATGTATACAGAACTACCGATGCCCGTGAGAGATATGGGCAAGTGGATAGTGTGGATTGTATTGTATGTTTAAAAACTACACATAACAACTTTAATGTAGGTCGGTTACATGGTACAAATATTAATCTGCTACAGCGTCATCTAGTGATGAATTGTAGTAAAATAGATAGCACAAATTTTTTCCGTAAAACATTTAATTCTTTCATATCAATCGGTCAAGTAATGTTGGAGTTTATAGATATTGTAACCACGCTGAAGCTATTACTGGTTGCAGCACGAATGGGTCGGCTCGCCCGGAGTAGTGCCACCATCTCACAGTATATCCATGTGAAGTAATAGTGCTTGCATTGTTGCGTTTCGTTCGGTCAGTGAGAGCGCCGGAGGCCCACCTCACGTCCCCAAAACGCAAGCTGGCAACGCACTTGCGACTCCCTCGCAACACGCAAGTGTCTATGGATGATGGTGATCACATAACATCAGGTGTACCACCTGTTTGTTTGCCTCCGATGATTAAAAAAAAACTCATTCAAAAGAGGTACTGTCATGATAAAAATTAAGTAATTATACCTTTTCTTATGTAGTTTCTTATCACAAAGAGTTCGAAAAATGTAAGATTTTTTAAAATAATGCCTTTATCTCGGTACGTCACGACTTGTACGGTCCAGTTGTAAATAAGAACTATTCAGGTAACTCCGTAAGTAAGAAAAAAGATATAAAATCGGTTAAACCGATTAGTAGGGGAAAAAATTACGAACATACACACATAGCCTACATAGAAATACGACGAGATAGATTACTATTATAACATTTTATTTCTTGATACTTCAAACGTAATATATTACGTAATATATTTTCTTATAAGAGAATTATGATGATATTATATGATAAAGACTCAAAACAATTGTATGATAATTATGTGGGGCGCGTCCGCGAGATTGGAAAAAATGCACTTTTGATAATAAATATTTAATACCCAAAGAATACACTTTTACATTAAAAGGTAACTATTGTTCGAGGCATGAACTAATAGCAGCGTAATTAAACCTAGGAGAAGTCACTTTATATTCGGCCGGCGGGCTTTCTCCGCAGTTGTTTAACGAGCATTTGTGCGACAAAGGGGAATGACGTTTTCAGGGATCGAGAGGTTTCCTTTAAAACGTAAGGGATAAGAAAATGATCCGGTCACCTTAAAGCCCGAGCGTGAATTTGCAAAACGTTTGAAAGGACAAGCGTCTCCTCAGGGATTTCCCTACTGGCATCCTTATTCGTTTTTGTGAATCTTATTTTATACTGCCCATGATTACGTTCCGATGATAACTGCGTTGTTAATTCATAAGAACCAAGTGTTTTTTTGTGTTAATTAAATACACTTTTTAATCGTAACTAAACTCTTATAATCCTGTTATCAATTATAATTTATCTCTGCTAAATTATACCGTTAATATTTAGCCCAAAATCTGGGTTTTTTCCTCATCGGGGTTTTAGCTTCAGCTGCGTGTAAGCGTTAGCCAAAAATAACTATTATACGCGGATGAAGTTGCGGGCAGAGGCTAGTTTAATATAAAGTTATTAAAGTTTTGACTTTTACTCAGCGTTCAGCGATGTGTATTTTTGCTGTGAAGTGGGACAAGTACTGTCGTGCTTATTATTTTTTCTCTGAACATAAAACATACTGTTGATATAGTAAAAGAAGCACACGAAGTCGCGCGTATCTGCTAGTTTACAATAAAAACCTGTTTTTTTTACCATATTAAGAATTAACTAAAATAAAAATTTCATATTTTCATACAAAATGTAAATGCGATTTCGTATTCAGTGTGATATATTTGATTATTTATTTATGCAAAGAGATAATAAAACATAGCCATACTTAAACGTTCCTTTTTCTATACAGAGGGTAACATCGTTAATTTCATATCTCGTTTTTTCACACGGATATATCGTAAAGTCTCAAATATTCATGTCGTATATTTTGAATGTAGTGTTATTTTATGTTAATATTGCGAGTCGGTTACATGAATCACAGGGCTCTTCCCAGGGACTCTTTGTATTCAGTTTGGCGGATGACGATAACCTTAATGTAAGCGCCGACACGGCTGGTGGTCCGAAGAAGGATCGCTTTTGTCGTGGTCCCTTCCGCGCAGCCCATTCTTTTCTCTTTATACCGTTTCTCACTTGAGTAATTCGAGGACAATAAACATTTATTGTGCTCGTTTATTTGACAGACGATGAAGAAATATCGAATGAGTGAGTTCGTTATATTCGGCCGGCGGGCTTTCTCCGCAGTTGTTTAACGAGCATTTGTGCGACAAAGGGGAATGACGTTTTCAGGGATCGAGAGGTTTCCTTTAAAACGTAAGGGATAAGAAAATAATCCGGTCACCTTAAAGCCCGAGCGTGAATTTGCAAAACGTTTGAAAGGACAAGCGTCTCCTCAGGGATTTCCCTACTGGCATCCTTATTCGTTTCTGTGAATCTTATTTTATACTGCCCGTGATTACGTTCCGATGATAACTGCGTTGTTAATTCATAAGAACCAAGTGTTTTTTTTGTGTTAATTAAATACACTTTTTAATCGTAACTAAACTTTTATAATCCTGTTATCAATTATAATTTATCTCTGCTAAATTATATCGTTAATATTTAGCCTCCAAAATCATAATTATGTGTAGCCTGAATAATCCTAATCAGTAAAAGTCTCGTTAAAAACGGATCAGCTATTTCAGTAGAGTATCCTGGATAAACGATAAACATTTAAATTTTATTTATATGTATATAAATGTATACAGAACTAGCGATGCCCGTGAGAGATATGGGCAAGTGCATAGTGTGGATTGTATTGTATGTTTAAAAACTACACATAACAACTTTAATGTAGGTCGGTTACATGGTTCAAATATTAATCTGCTACAACGTCACCTAGTGATGAATTGTAGTAAAATACGTAGAATAGATTTTATTTCCGTAAAACTTTTCATTCTTTTATAGAAATCGGTCAAGTAATGTTGGAGTTTATGGATATTGTAGGTGGTAGAACCACGCTGAAGCTATTACTGGTTACAGCACGAATGGGTCGGCTCGATCGAGGTAGTACCACCATCTCACAGTAAATCCATGTGAGGTAACAGTGCTTGCATTGTTGCGTTTCGTTCGGTCAGTGAGAGCGCAGGAAGCCCACCTCACGTCCCCAAAACGCAAGCTGACGACGCACTTGCGACTCCCTTGGTGTTGCAAGTGTCTATGGATGGTGGTGATCACATAACATCAGGTGTACCACCTGTTCGTTTGCCTCCGATCATTAAAAACAGGTACTGTCATGATAAAAATGAAGTAATTATACGTTTTCTTATGTAGTTTCTTATCATAAAGAGTACGAAAAATGTAAGATTTTTTAAAATAATGCCTAGTTCTCGGTACGTCACGACTTGTACGGTCCAGTTGTAAATAAGAATTATTCAGGTAACTCCGTAAGTAAGAAAAAATATATAAAATCGGTTAAACCGATTAGTAGGGGAAAAAATTACGAACATACACACATAAGCCTACATAGAAATACGACGAGATAGATTACTATTATAATGTTTTATTTG
This sequence comes from Antheraea pernyi, assembly GCA_015888305.1. Taxonomy (NCBI): domain Eukaryota; kingdom Metazoa; phylum Arthropoda; class Insecta; order Lepidoptera; family Saturniidae; genus Antheraea; species Antheraea pernyi. The sequence continues at coordinate 130,513 of MU159179.1, forward strand.
TTGATACTTCAAACGTAATATAAGAGAATTATGATGATATTATATGATAGAATACTTAGCTATAAGTCTTCAATAAATACGAGTTTGTGTACTTACCTAATATTTACACAAAATAAACGCCACGTTTAGACAATGTTTAAGGTAAATGTAATAAATACATTTACTTATCAAATGTTCTCACGTACTTAAGCCGCGTCGTCATTAAAAGTACTATAACTTTTGATAGACCGAACCGATTTTAATGAAACAAAGACGAAACGTTACTAAAAGATATGTTTTATGATTTTGCTGAAAAGGTTTTAACATGAACGTAGTATTATAATATTCATGCGTGTTAAAACAAACAGACAAACAGACATTTGTAGGTGGTAGAGCCAAGCTGAAGCTATTACTGCTTTCAGCATGAATGGGTCGGCTCGACCGGGGTAGTACCATTCTCTCACAGAAAACGGACGTGAAGTCACAGTGCTTGCATTGTTGCGTTTCGTTCGGTCAGTCACAGCGCCGGGAAAATCTATCCTCCCCTTCCCCCTTCCCTTACTCCAGCTCCCCCCCAAGACAGGTTGGTACCGCACTTGTACTCCCCTGGTGTTGCAAGTGTCTATGGACGGTGGTAATCACTTAACATCAAGTGACCCATTTGTTCGTTTGCCTCCTATAAAATAATTTAAAAAAAAATTGATTTAAATGTATTTTATTACTTATTCTTAAATACTTGCAACAGTTTTTTTTTCAGTAAAATCGAAAAAGTACACTTCATATTTACATTCTTATTAAATGTATATATCAATAGATCATATTCATCACTTTAACAAATCACATTTTAAAAAATGTCCTCTTTCCCAAGGATATATCAAATCTAATTTAAGACGTGCGAAGCCGCAAGTCAAAGCTATTAATATATAGATCAATTAATTAAATTTCTACTAAAGTTTGAACGCATGAAACTATGCCACTGCAATTCAGATTTGAAATAATACTTTTGCATATTATAGCTATATTTATTGAGATACTTCTTTGGTTACTTAGCATCACGTCACAACTGTTAAAAGTGGATCTATTACTATAAAAATTGTCGGTCAGTATGTAGCGTACGATACACTATGAAGTGTTAGTGCGGGCGGGTTGTGTGGCTGCGTAGAGTACCAACGTCAGGGTATTTCAGGTGGGAAACTACTTAGTCAAGTTAATTAGTTATTTAATATTTAGTTAATTAGTTATTAGACAAATTAATTAGTCAGTATTTAATGTAGGCATCTAATGATTCCATTTAATCAAAATATAAGTTGTCAGAGTAATTGTGAAGCTGTTAAGACCTTGCCAGGTCAATAGCGTAGAGAAAAATAAATAAAAAAAACATGTATACATATGTTTGGTATACATGATGATTTATTGACAAAATTATTCAAATTAGGCCCCAAGAAGGCACTTAACAACATCAAAACTACCAGCGGTTAGGAAAACAACTCAGTCATCGAGTAGAACCGGCAAGAAACTCAATCAGGTTTACCTTTTTAACATACATAGTTTTATATATATTTTTTCTTTTAATGTAGGCTTAGTTTTTTTGCGACTATATCGTCTAAGTAACATACAACTCAATAATAATGACAATAATCTTAAGAATAGCTTACATTAATTTTGTACAACTCCTTAGCGTCTTTCGAGATAGGGTCAGACAATAAGGAATTGTGCAAACCAATATGGAACGAACCAGAAGAATTAAGCCGAGATCTAATATCTTCGCTTTGAACACACTCTGCCAGGATGTGGTGCACATCGTCGATGAGCCCGCAACTTTGGCAGAGTGGTGATGGTAATATACGCATCATAAAGGCGAACTTTTTAGATGGCTTACACCCCGAGCGTAATCTCATTTCTGCGATATCTTCCCGACAGCAAATCACATCGTCATCTCTACATGGGGACTTTAAGGGATGTGGCTGAATTGTTCATATTCCTTTTGTTTTAGAACGCTCATCAAAGTATTCCTTTCAATGCGAGTAACAGCTATTTTTAAATACTGAGCATAAATCCAAGTTAAAAAAAAAGTTTCAATCATTTTTTTACTTAAAGTTTGATTCCAGATATCACCATAGTTGACATATTGAACCACCCTTTAATAAATGGCATTTTGACATAAAACCCGCTTGACATGTTGCTTGAACTTACAATCCAGCAAATCGGTAATATACTTGAGGACTTTGTTGTATTTTTTATATATTATAGGTGGCAAACGAACATGCGGGTCATCTGATGGTAAGTGATCACCGCCGTCCATAGACACTAGCAACACCAGTGGAGTCACAAGTGCGTTACCAGCCTGTGTTTGGGGGGAAAGAAGAGGGGCAGGGGGAGAGAATAACATTAATACTTAAAAAGCTGTTACTATTTACATACTGAGTTTTAAACATGGGCTGATGACTTTGTTTCTAATATTTAAATTATACCGTTTTATATGAAACCCAGCTTTTCTAAGTTTATTTTCTTCCTACTATTGGTTACATCCTCCGTGTATTATAATATTGTCCAAAAACGTATTAACTTGCATTGTAATTACGTGGTCTATTATAATAAAACTCATGGTTTCTCTTTTTATACTTAAAAGTGTTTCAGGGTAAAAACTTTGGACAAAAGGTGAGGAAATGATACGGTCCTCTTTTGTGAAAGTTGCAATGTACGTGACAAATCTTCTAGTTTCGAGTTCGGATTGAAAATAGCGATAGACTTGGTTCAGACGTGCGTTGAATCTTTTATAAGCTACTCATTTAGAAATAGGTGCACAGACTTTATACGTATTATTATTATATTTGAAATGTTTTTTAACTAAGTCTATTACACTGTAGTCACGTAGTACGCCTGGTCCCGTTCTTTCTTGTTACGGTACACTTACTCTTAGAACATTGAGATTTATTATTCTCACACGTATGTAACAATCTTTCACGAACTACTTGAAACTGTCGGTTTATATACGGCTTTGTAAACTTGAAGCTGTCCATTCATATAAAGTGTTGTCATTTCCAACTAATATTATAAACGCGTATGTTAGTTTGCTTATTGATGTGAAATATCTATAGCGGCCTGTCAGACCGACTATTGGCATGGCGATGGGTCATCACGCTATATGATTTAAAATTTTTGTTTTTAATGAATATAAATGTTTATTAAATAAACATTTTTTTTAATTCTCAATACTATTTTTGATTATACCATATTTATTTCCTGTCGTAAACTATTCTTTTATGCATATTAAGTGTACAAAATAATTTCGATGTTTCACAATTGCCGGCTTAGCATTACAGTTTGCACGCGGCTTCACCGGCATTTGTTATTATTTCATAATTGTACTAAACAATTCATAACAATATAGATATTGTCTAGATAATCTATTAAATACCTAAACAGTCTTATTTTCATGGCTACGGATTTAACGGTAGTCGCAGGTATCTCAGCGCTATCTAGTGACCAATAAATTCAGTAGCGTAAAAACGTTTTTCATGAAAAAATAAATATGTGTTCGTCGCTGCACCATAGTAATCTTACGTGAATTAGCGAAAACGTATAATCAGTGAGGCTATTTACGACATCCTCTATTACCTTTCGTAATTCTAACAACAGACAACAAGATTAATCCTACTATAGTACATCTACGCTGGTATTTGGTTTCGCATATTCACGATTCATATCAGAAGTACTATGTAAACATACATTATTTTAATAATCAAATCACGCGTAATGTATTCAAAATAATTGTATAATTTACCATTCAATAATACACATACTGTTCTAGTTTGATTTAGTATGAAAATTATAACTTTCTGAACATAATTCTGTGTATATTATTTCTATCGCTAATATTTCACGGTTACAAATAGCAGTGATACAAATGAACAATTAACTTATTACAAGATATTTTCCATTCCGTGTAAAAAATAGCAGTGATATATTAAACGTTAATTGCCTAATTCGGATTAACTAAACCATTTCTCATTTCCTTAGTTAATTCGAGTAATCATGTGATAATATAATATTTTACGAACAATGTATAACGTATAAAACGTCAAGAAGTAATATGAGTAAACCGTGGAAAAAAAATTATTTTGGTCACGTTTTGAGACATCTGCACAAATAAAGTAAAATATAAAGAACAAAAGAATAAAACTAATTTCGCAATAGAACAAATTACGCATTCCTTCCATAACCTTAAATGTCGGAACAGAGATGGGCAAAGTAGGCAACAGAGTAACATTTATTTAAATATGTAATGTATTATGACATAAGTGATAAAAACCTAGAAAAAACACGGTTACGTACTATTATAGTTAAAACCTAAAAACCTACATTAAAACCTCCTGACAATTAAAATAATACGCGTACGTGACACAAAGTTAACTGGGGTACTTTGTAACAGGTGCACTAAGTTACATATAACGGTATAATAGAAGCGATAGCCGCTACTTGCCAGGGAAGATATCAAAGGTAATGGCCTCGCATTCTCGTGTCATGAAACCGAGCAATGTATAGAATACTGATTAGGGAACGAGGGTTGTATTGAGCGATTTTATTGATTTAAAAATGAGTTTGCGAATGAACTCTATTGATTTCGTATTCCTCTCTTAGTGGTTTCCGGTTTTGAAAGTGTATAGCGTATTGATGGATACAGATAAGTTTTAAGATCCACCAAAGTCGTGGTGGTCTAGTGGCTTGACCGGTGGAATATCAACCCGATGCCCGAAGGTTCGAACCCCGGCATAAAACAACGAATTTTTCGGAATTCGCGAACACTATCGGTTGACGGTGAAAGAAAGCATCATGAGGAAACCTGAACCTGAGAAATGTTTTTGGTACTACTACAAACAGAACATAGAACAGAAAATATACAACTGTTGATTTCTCACAGTTTGAAATATCCATTACGTCGTAGGCTGGCATGGTGATTATGCCCATACCTTCTATCGGAAAGAGGTCTATGGCAATGCAGTGGGTCTCTTACAGGATGACGATGATCAACTGAAAAGGCTATTGAAAGTCATAAACCTAGATTTTTAACTATAAAAATATTATAAAGCTTACCAGTTTTTCTGTTTCAATGCAATGTCTTTGAAACTTATCAATTAGAATCTTTTACCATTACATAGTATAATTATTGAGGATGGTAATATGATGTATAGCGTCTTGCTAACATCTCTAGAAGTGGAGGAATTACCTTACAAAGTTTGCTAAGCGATAGTGAAGTACCAGTGCGAGCAAGCGTCGTCATTAAAATTACAACAGACTGACAAATACATACACAGAGATTTCTAAAAATGAATTTCATTACTTATTGTGAGATACATGGAACAAAATTTTTCCCCAATAATTTAAAAAGTACCCACATACTCGTTAGATTTATATTCTTATTATATGTATAGATTACGAAAAAAAAAACTCTGAGGTTCCGTGGCATATATGTAGCACTGCATTTTTTAACAAATATGTTATGAATCATTTATTCAAACTATTGACAATAGACCTCATTAATAAATCGTATTAAAAAAAAACATATAACGGGTAATAGAAGAAAATGAAACAATCGAACAGATTTCACAATGTCTATAATTCGTGCTCACATGTTTTTCGTGCGCCGACACAATGTACACTCGTGAAATAATATACAGCGCATTCGATTGCGCTAATGCGAAGTGAAATTCACACAAATCGCGCCTCGCACTGTATTTAGTAGGTGGGATATGACGAAAAATAACCGCAATTGTTCACGCTTATCTTGCGTATCTAATACTTAGTCGAATTTAACTTTTTTTTT
>MU159179.1:141997-155521 GCA_015888305.1 Antheraea pernyi
TGTGAAGATACTTTATTAGAATTTACAGATTATATTGTGACTTCAATAGATAAACAGTATAAGACTTTAGCCATATTCTTAGATCTAGCAAAAGCTTTTGACACTGTTTCAGTTCCAATTCTTATTAATAAATTGGAACAAATAGGGGTTCGAGGTACTCAGCTAAAATTATTTGCCGATTATTTATCACAGAGAACACAATGTGTTAAAATAGATAACTTTATTAGCAGTGATCTGCCTGTTACTTACGGCGTGCCTCAAGGCAGTATTCTCGGACCTACTCTTTTCCTTATTTTCATTAATGATTTATGTAACCTCTCCCGACCCTATGGCAAAATATTTACATTTGCAGATGACACCACTTTGATCTTTTCAAGCGAGTCATGGGGTGAAGCCTTCACACATTCGCAAAATGGATTAAATACTGTGATTCAAAGTGGTGTCATCTGCAAATGTAAATATTTTGCCATAGGGTCGGGAGAGGTTACATAAATCATTAATGAAAATTCTCTGTATATAAGCGCATACGATTATTTGACGAATTCTTTTTAACGTGATAACATCTTATAAATCGATGAAAGACGGCTGCATGCACGAAAGCACACGACTCACTGTCACGTTCCGCCTGAGCTGAGCGCGGAACAAGCGATAGAGAAGCGCGATCGGCCTAAGCATTCGGCTTGTGACGCATCTATGTTAGAATAATTCTATTCAATTCATAAAAATATGCAACTTTTCAATATTTTTTTCTTGTGACGTTATCACGTAAAATTATCGTCCGTAAATCGACTTACAGACAAACAATTTTTTTTTTTTTTCACTTTTATATAGGTATAAACTTGCAACTAAACAAAAAAAAGTGCGTACGTACAAAGTACACATGTCAGAAGTGAAACTTCTTTGGCGAACTAATTTATAAGTCTTGTTTATATTTATACAAATTTAACACTTTAGAAAAATAGAAAAAAAAAATAGATGAAAAATCTGCGTTTATTGCAAATGACGTCACTTCCGTTGCATACCTGCGTTACGTTACGTCTGTAAAATTTTCTAATGCGCCTAAACAAGTTTCACTTCAAAAATTACATTTCATATTTAGACATGATCGAAAGCATTACAAGTATCCGCATCTAGCTATAAGAAAATATACACAAAGAAGGATATAAAAAAACTAGAATGTAGACACATTTGAGCTTCTGTAGGCTTGGGTTGAATACATCATTAATACTCTACGTTTAGATTGCTAATTAATTTATTTGTACTGTAATATATGAAAAGTTAAGAATAAAGAAAAGTTTTGGATATTCGCAGGAAGTGAAATATTGGATTAGAATATTCTGTTATAAAAAAATGACAGAATGAACAGAAGACATTAGGAAAACCTTCGAGACTATTGACAGATTGATGTTCAGTTGTTTAGGTGCTATTTTAGTCTCTAAAGCATGTACTGGAGATACAAAAGAAAATAATCTTAACGAAGAACAAAGTTATATTTGTAACTGTCAGAACATGTTTTGCATAAAACCAAAAATTATAAATAATTGTACTGAAAAAATAAAAAAGTGGTTAAAAAATCTACACAATAAAAATGAATGATATAGAAGACAGTAAAGATACCTTCAAAAATATTGTCAAAATTCAGACTGACATTCAATTGCTCAGGTGCCTTTTTATTCCATTACACGGTAAAGGAATGTTTAGGTTTCTTGGTTTAGGTTCTTGGTCAGCACAGATAAGCGAAGGTCAACTAATCTATACCAATATTATAAAGAAGTAAAGTTTGTGACGTTGTAGGGGATAATCTCAGGAACTACTGGTCCGATTTTAAAAAGTTTGAGTGTTATATAGGAAGGTTATAGGCTATATATAATTACGCTAAGACCAATAGGAGCGGAGCACCAATAAAAAATGTTTCAAAATCGGGGTTTTTACCTCTTGAGAGCTCCGCTGCGTGTTAGCGGTAGCCCAAAGTAACTATTCCACGCGAACAAAGTGGCGGGTAGAGGCTAGTATTATAATAAAATTAAAAGGCATTCCAAAGAAGTATCAATATTTACAAACAAAAATAAAATCCGACTGCAAAACCACTGATTGTTTTTTTCATATACGTAATATTTCAATATTTTATAGCATATATTGCGGCCACAATGACGAGGAATTTTACGACATCTCATATGTTACAATCCATAAAGCCGTTTTGTCTAGACAATGTGTAAAAAAAAAACATACTTAAATAATATTTTCCTTTAATACGATCGATTAAACATTAATTATGGCAACATTTCCAATATAAACTTGTTAAGTATATTTAGAGATATAATATATGCCATACAGATATTTTTATATATTAGACAAGTACAATAATTAATATAAAAAAAAACTGTATCGTAGATACACACGATAGAAGTAAAACAGGGAAATATTTTAACAAAAAAAAAACAATACAAAGTCTACGGCATGCGGTTTTCCCAGAAGGTCACCCATGCAAGTATTGACCGCTCCCGACATTGCTTAACTTCGGTGATCGGACGAAAACCTTTGTTTTAACACTCTACCCGACACAGTGTTTACCTTTACTTCTTTTCGTCATACAAAATACATACATTACATACATACATTCGTTATTCGACACCCCATAATGTGTAAGTAATAAGTGCTTTAAATAATGAAGAACTAAAATATTGGCTTGATTTCATCTATCAATGTAGGCAGATAATATTTTAAGAAGCAACTGTTACTTGTAAAAACTTGCATATTACATATCGAGACTTAAAAAACGCCGCCGCTGCTCGTTGTTGACCCACTTTACTTTTTTGACATCTACAATAGCACAAACAATTAATTAATTAACCAATCAATTCTCACTTTTTTTCCAAAACTGTTAACTCGTGGTTGGAACTTCCGCAACGCATACTCCATAGTTAGATCTAATCTTCACATTTTTGAGAACATGGTAGAAATGTAGTTGCACGGTGTCCACCGGAACCAGCTAAGTTTTGAAAGTGGTCTATTAGAATAATAGCCTGAGAACCTCTGGTTTAGACCATAGAGCGTGCCAAGGGAATTACATACTTAAGCTCGAAATACATCCTCATGACTCTACGTAGTCTGGTAAAACATTTGCTTAATAACATTTGGAAGACAATACAAAATATAGCTTGAAACGGTGGATCTCGGAAGCATGAAGTTTTGAACAAGAGTTCTTTATATAAAACTAGCCTCTACCCGCGACTTCGTCCTCGTCGTATAGTTACTTTGAGCTAACTAACACGCAGCGGAAGTGTACACACGTAAGAAGTGAAACTTCTTTATGACATTATTTTTCGAAAAATGATCTACTACATTTACAACTTTACAGAAATTGGTTAAATAAAGCTAAATTAGATAAAGTTTAAGCAAAAGGCTTTTATTATTATAAACATGGATGCAAATAATTCAATTATTTTACCTTACTGTTACTAAGATTATAATAGCATTTCATCAATTTATAATTAATATATATTAAGCGCACCTTTAGAAATATACATGGTGCGTAACAAAAACGTTATATACGTTTTTACATGCTTTAAAATTCCTCTCTACGTCGATAAAGCAGTTTCACTTCAAAAAGAAAAGCTGACATTTCATTCTTCTGTGTATCATCGAACGATGGAGACGGTCTTGTTATTCAGCAGCTGAAGTATCGAAACAAGAATCATAAGTTATCATTCGTGGAAGCTCAGCGGCCAACACAAAGGAGATCACGAGGTACGTGTATATCTTTACTGTTGTTAGCTGGATCTGAACGAAAACTTTAAAGGTTCTCGAAGACCCTTCGGGGTCCCCCAGAGTAGCAGAAGGCCACCTTAAGACATTTCGGCGGTGCGCATGCTACGACTGTTCTGTTTTGAATTTTTAATTCAATTCTAATATAAATTATTTAAATTTAATAATTTGTAAATTGAAATTATTATCATTACTCTGGCTTTCACTTCTATTAGCACTTTGAACAATAGTAATATACATTATACAGTTTATTCATTAATAAAACTTATGGTGGGCTGCACAATCTCTATACAAGATATCAACATTAGATGTACACAGGCCGCTACACTATGCGTCGCTAGTCCAACGCAATCCGTCCAAGCGCAGTATGTTCGGTCACGCTTACTAGCATGTCTTCACGTGAAATCATAAGTTTCATAAAAAATATAGCTCAACTCTATTATTGAATATGCGCGATTATGAATACATCCGCCGTCAAATAAGACTAGCATGTTATCATGCGAAATAATAAGTTTATATCCTGCCAAAAACTACTGCTGAACGCGCCAAAAAAGTTTTCTCTTCACAAATTATATTTTTACAGTTAAGGATACTGCCGTGTTCTACCAGAACGTTCTATCATTGAATATGTGCGATTATGAACACATCCGCCGTCAAATAAGACTAGCATGTCATCATGCGAAATAATAAGTTTGTCTCCTGACAAAAACTACTGCTGAACGCGCCAAAAAAGTTTTCTCTTCACAAATTATATTTTTACAATTAAGGATACTGCCGCGTTCTACCAGAACGTTCTATCATTGAATATGTGCGATTATGAACACATCCGCCGTCAAATAAGCCTTCTTTTGTCTAACCTTTTAATCACGCATCAAAACGCTCCAACCGTTTGTCACAACTGACGAATCCTAACAAAATTAAATGAAATAAGCTCCGCATTTTCAATAGCGACATTTCCTCCCCTACAGTTATTGTCAGCTATTCTCATGCCTTGTTTGGCGTGTAATTGAATAAGACGATTGCTATCACCAGTCTCGAGGAAAAGAATTTAATAACACTCGACATAACCGTAGTGTCGGATATATCGCGAAAACTCAAAACAACAAGTCTTAGATCCGCGCCTCCAACGCATTCGCAGCCTTTCCAATAGTTTTTTTTTATTTAAATAAAATCCCAATAACTTTAACGCTTACTGCTCACTTTGTTGACAGAGGGAAAATTCATTGTAAGACCCGAACAGGGGTTTATAGGTGTGGACAAAATAAAACTATACGTTCAATTTTATTTTCACACACGATAAAAATGTGGACAAACACGTTATAGAATTTAGAATACAAAGGGACATTGTTTTGCTATCAAGTTTGTTTAGTTCTCAAATAAATAATATAAACCGTCATGCTGCATAAATATTGATGAAATAATAGCATTATTTTTCATTAATGTTCTTGTCTGTTTATATACCTTATTTTAAGACTTCTAGTATTTAAAACAGATTCGTACGAAGCGATTTGCTTCCACATTTATTATACGTACGGCTAAGGTCTAGAATTCACTCCCGGCGTCTGTCTTCCTGAGATCATACAACTTGGGAGTGTTCAAGAGTAGAGAGAACAGGCATTTAGCAGGTAAGCGCGATCCATCGTCGGCTTCATGGTCACTTACCATCAGGTAAGATTATGGCTAAGCGCGTACTTGTAAAGCATAAAAAAAATATTATGACTGAAGTTTTTATCAGCTTTATCATAATGATTTTACATCTTCCTTCCATGTAGGAGAATCAAAATGAAAAGAAATTCAACGAAACACATTCTCACTCACTCACGTTTTAAATTCTTTATTTTAGTTTGTTCTCGATCATCATAATGATTTTACAACTTCCATGTAAGAGAATCAAAATTAAAAGAAATCCGACGAAACACATTCTCACTCACTCACGTTTTAAATTCTTTATTTTAGTTTATTCTCGATCAAAAAACGAAAATAAATACCTAAATGATATTTCTTTTATTTTTTAAGCCAGAAACATATAATAAATTACTCTCCATCCAGAGCACTTTAGTAATCGCCAATTGCTGTACCTCCTAAGCGCTTTTATATAACTAACAGCCAGCGCGTTGGGTCTAACGAAACGACTGATAAATTTTTTATAGTGACACTATGAGTGTGATATCACGTTCGTTGCGTGTATATTCAATAATAGTGGGTGATACCTGCCACGGTTGAGGTCGCTCTCGCAAAAAATCTTGAAAAGTATTTATTGCAAAAACTTGTTTATGATTATGTTGCCACTAATAAATTGCATTCGTCCTTCTTCTTAATACGAAATAATATTATAAACGGCATAGCATCTTGCATGTGTATAAAACACAATCCAAATGTTAACTAATATTACAAATGCGACTGTGAGTTGGTTCCTTTTTTATTTGTTTGTTGTACTTTTACCCCGTAACTACTGAACCTTTATGAAATCTTGCATACATGGTATAAGGGGTAAAAATATACATAGAAATTAATAAAAAAAGGTATGTGCGATTCACACACGACAGAAGTGAAACTTCACTAATAAAATGAATTTATTATTTAGCACAATATAAAAATACTCATAAACACTGTTAAATAATAACACACCACGCTGACTTCTTACTAAAAAGCTGTAATACGCAGCCGCATACAGTGTACAGTAGTATTAGCTCACGTACTTTTCACATATATTAACACACGTTAAATGCTCAAATACAAGCAAGTATTAAACAGTGTGCAATATACATACCGACATTTGCTCTCTCGCTCTGGCTCACTAGTTTTTGTATTTGTGTCTCTTACCTGTCGTTTTCCCGTTGCATTCGGTTTGAAATCACAACGATTCTAAAGAAGTTCCACTTCAAAAATACGATTCCTGATAGGTCAAATCAAAAACATGTTAACGCGGGCGAAGCCTCGAAAAAACCTAGTTTATAAACTGTGTGATTAAAAATAATAATCATGATGAAGATAGAATAACAAGAGTGTGCCGTATTTTTTCAAAAAAACAAAGCAGCCTTTAAACTACTGCTGAACTGGTTATATAAACAAATATTCAGAAATGTCAATAAGCAATCAATAAAAATAATCCTTGTATAGTAGAAAGTTATTACAAAAAATAATAACAATACCAGTAATAATAATAATTACCTTAGTTTTTTGTTTGGACAGATTAAATGTAACAGTCCAAGCTGAGCTTTGGCCACTTTGGCGCCTTTGAGCTTGATGCCAAGCGGCAAAGTGTCTTAAGAGCCCATCTTAGTAGTCTGGTGATGCTGTGACGGCCCGTCAGGCGAATAGCGTAATCAATTTAAAAAAAAACGAATGTTAAACTGACATAATAATGTTCTAGAAATAACACTGTTCATATACATACCTTAACAATCTGCACATTGCAATTCTCGTTTCGTCTGGATAAAATATAATAAAAGACTAAACTGCGCAATCCGCTGGAACTGAACGTGACTTGTCCGTTTAGAATGCTCTCTTGTTCTTTATATTCATTGATATCCGAATGAATAAAACTGTGCCTCTGATTGAACGACGTAGACAAAAGACCTGCATTATCTTGTAAGTGCCTTGATCGAACGAACGCCTATTCGAATCTCTTTCTTTAGCGAGACTATCGAATCAATTTTTCAATAGAATATGTCGAGATCGTGTAAAACAGTCACGTATTTATAGTGTCGGTGGCGTCGCGAGGGTTCACTCTTTAAAAATATCATAACCAGCTACTGATACCGAGAGCATAAGGGAAAAGTCTAAGATAACTGTGTAGCTTATTGAATATCTTCGTGAAAAGGGTTCAATGACTGTATTCTTTTGTCATTCTTGTGTTTACTGCTTTCGTCTATAATAAAGTCTTTGTTGTCACAGGAATATTGTGTTCATAAATGAAACTATTTACATTTAAGGGTAGTTGACCTTAACCTTGGTTATATACGTTAATTGTTTCAGTCACACGGTAATTACTTAATAAAGTGATGTTATAATTAATAAGTGACTATCGAATAATTAATCTATCTGAAGAAGTGCAACAAGTAATCAAGTGAAAATACTATGGACATGTCTCGGTGCTATTCTCTAATGAAATGTTTGCTTATACTTTACAATATAATTTCCTTGGTAAGATTTTTTCTTGGCTTTATCAATAAAACTCCTTATGTTGTAAAATATGTTTATTCAGTTAAAATATACTGTGGAGTTAAAGTGATGTTATAATTAATAATTGAATATAGAATAATTAATATCTCTGAAGTAGTGCAACAAGTAATCAAGAGAAAACTATGAGCATGTCTCGGTGCTATTCTCTAATGAAATGTTTAACAAGCTATCAGTATTAAAGTATATTAATAAAATTGTCCTTCTATCCATTTCAGTCAAACACAAAGCCATTTACGTAAAACATAGGCTTATAATCCAACGAAAAGTTATGAAAAAGTGGGTATGAAAATCATACAACTGGATAAATAATTATGAATATAAGTTCAGAGAAGGGCTAGAGAATGTGTCGATGTATCGTATGAGAAATTATATGTGTGTAAAAGGTGTATATACTGAGATAAAAGTTCATACAGTAGAGTGAACGAGGAAAAACTTTGCACCGATATTTGTCCTAGAAAAAATGCAAGTAGAAGTTATGTTCTAAAAGAAGTCATTATCGTATTATTTTCAAAGCGAGTGTTTATATATATTTATTTTGCTTTAGTTAATTATAAGAACTGAATATCGTTCCTACGTTTATATTGTTTTCTTCCATGTTTATACATTTAAAGACTTAACTGGACAATACAAAAATAATCTCTATTTATCAAGAAAGAAAATAACTGCAGTAAACATTTTAAATACAGTGTTAATTAATTCACTTCTGGAAGTTAAACTATACGTTAACTAAGGCTGCGTGTTATTAAAAGTTTTACACCGGCATTTGTAATTGATTGTAATACAATTTGTAGCATATTTAAACGCAGCGAACCGTTAATGAAAAATAATTTTCTTTTCTGTACTCATACGTTGAAGAATAAAGTTAATTTAGCGCTGGAAGTAAATGCATGCGGTAATATTTACTGTTAGAATATTATTATGTACTTCTTTCTTATATTATTTTTATTTATTACTTTATCTTTTGTATTACCAATGTGTTTGATTAAATTTACAGAAATACATGTGATATTATGTTTATGTGGATTTGTAATTATTGTATGTATGTGTTTATTCTGTTCTCTCTTTATGAAATAAGAGAAATAGTATTAGATGTGTCGTTTATTTGTGAGCTAAACTAATCACTTTATAAATTCAATGATGCAGTATTAAAAGACTAATGAATAAAATGCCGCTTACAACAATTAAAACTAACCGAAAGGGTTCTTGATGTTGCAATTACGATAAATTACTAGTAATTATGTTGCTAATTTATTATTATTATTTAGAAAGTCCAGTGTTCGGTAGTATCGAGTTTCTTCATAAAATGATAATAAAGTGGATATGTCTTTACGTAAATTTTATTACTAATTGATAATTTCTTTATAAATGCGTGGTTATTATAATGCATTTATTTAAATTAGAATAAAGCACTTTTTGGCGTATATAAAAATTACGGTTAGAAGATTAGATAACCTTTTAGGGGCTTTTTTTGTAAATACACAGGTAAGAATTCTCTCTGATAGATTGACGAGTCCGTCTGACATCGTCATCGGGTAGCAGTACCGATCCCGCGTTTTTTCCGTCGACCATCGCCCGACGTTCGCCCTACATAATTGGACCGAATGTTTTCATCCGCTCAGTCTAATGACTGGCAGTTTTGTGTACGGCGGGAGGACACGAGCTCGCTTTTATTGAGCTGTTTGCGTTTAGCCTCCGAACAATTGGTCACTGGTTTCGTATTTTTCTCTATTTTGAAAGTGTTTTCCATTGAAATATTTTGTTTTATTTATGTAAAATCCCGTCCATTTAAGCACGTATGAGTTTTCTTGTTTATGCAGTTTCTAAGTATAGGTTGAATTGTTCAGTAATATTATCTAAAAACTAGCTTACACTTGCCCGTTTCGTCGTGGCAAAAATCCGCATCATATGTTCATAGTTTTATATTTCTACGTTCAGTAGGTTTGATGTAATTGAAACTCAAAAGAAAACTATTTTCATTATATATATCAGAAGAATATAGAAATGAGTATAACATAAAATGTGCATTTTATGGCGGTTTTATTTTATTAGCGATTGATTTAATAATTATTAATTTTTGTTTAAAATTAATACATATACTATTCATATAGTTAAATAAACTATTTAAAAAAACAGAATACCCGATTTATTCTCTTCCGACAATTCATACGTGAACTTTTTCTATTTGATTACATTTTTTCAGCAAGGTCACGTAGTCCGTCGGCCACGCTGTATTTTTCACTGTCTATCGATGCGTCACTTTGCTCTGACCGATAGATTGATCACCAAACTGAATGACGTTCTCATTTCGGCCTCAGTACTCGCTGACCGTTACGTTTTTTGTATATGTCTTTATATTACATACATATATGAATATCTAAAAATGTTAACTTACGGTAACATATATATAGGTACGCGCCATAAAAATGACCTTTAATTTATATTACCTTCACACGAGACAAATGCGGCCATAACTTTTTTCAGTATTACACGAAACATTTTTACCTGACTTACATAATTATCCTAATGAATCCGAAGCCAGATAACTTTTCCCAAACGTACCTTGATGTCAGAAAAATAAACGACACCGGTTTTTATTCAAAATCAAGATAAGGCGACGACTTAACTCTGGTTTATTTTTCTTTTTATTCCACTCTGATGCCGCCTTTGCTTATTTATCCGGCTCTTGTAATTATTCGTTATTCTTTAGAAGCGATATCTATAGAAAATTGATAATATCGACATCTGGTTTTGATATTTCGCCACGGTAATAAAGACTTTTTAGTAATAAAATTGTTGATAAATATTTTTGAGATTTAGATCGAAAAACGTAGTTCTGTGAAAAGTGTAGAGTACGGTTAAAAAAATGTAGTCATTATATCATTTGAATTACAATAAAATATTCAGTTGTATACGCCAGTCTACCAATTCTCTTTCACGTGCCTTAAGTTTTTCGTTTTAAATTTTAGCTATTAAAAATTCAATCAAATATTTTTTGACAATTTGTAAGTTTAGAACTTTGTATGGGGTTTTGAATCCTTTCAAGAATCAAATAGTTATTTTATATTTTTAAGTTCGTTTTAGAAATGTGGTACACTACAAAATATGTTAACCACTACTTTCAATTTATTGTTTCTATTCAAGTGATCGTATCGGCCATACAATTTTTTTTAATATCTGAATAAGAAACTATTTCAATCGTCTATTTCTTATATAGTCATCTAATCCTAGGCTATGTTCAAAATTGCTCGACTTATCGGGAAGATAAATAAAAATTAATTTGATATTTTCACTTAAACATAATACTAAAAAACTTTGTGAACTATAGTAAAAATGTGACGAAAAATCACCATTTCTAATATCACATATGACATTGTAAATTCTATTCAGTGCAGACATGTCACTCTCGGCGCGGCACAACTGTCAGTCGTGTTTTCAAAGAGTTATTGCTGCATCACAGCATTCACTGTGTAATATAACCCAAAAAATATATAACCACATGTGTTTTATCGCTGTCTTATGAAGCGGGATAACTTTCGTCAATAGTCGTATATAATAAGTCATCCTTTTATAAAATCGCGTACTTTTGGGAGGAGATATTATTATCTTTGGACAGCATTTTTATGTTATGAGTAATTTTTGAAGGTGGTAGAGCCACGCTGTAGCTATTACTAGTTTCAGCATGAATGGGTCGGCTCGTCCGGGGTAGTACCACCCTCTCACAGTACACCCACGTGAAGTAACTATGCTTGCATTGTTGCGTTTCGTTCGGTCAGTGAGAGCGCCGGATGCCCACCTCCTTTCCCCCTTTCCCTTCCCATTTCTACTTTCCCTCCCCTTCCCCCATACACAGGCTGGCAACGCACTTGCGACTCCCCTGGTGTTGCTAGTGTCTATGGACGGTGGTGATCACTTAACATCAGGTGACAGACCTGTTCGTTTGCAGCCTTATGACATAAAAAAATGCATATATCATTATGATATACATCGATCTTTTAAAAAAATGTCAATGTAAAGAATATCGCACAGAAAACGTTATAGTTTTTTTAATGTTAAATGTAAGCAAAAACTCTCAGTACTGATGTGTTTAATACATGAAGTATGCATATGAAAGATGCATACAAAATAAATTAATAAGTTAATGAAACGAAACAATATAAAATATTACATAAAATAAGTATTCCTGTATACTTCATTTTATTATGTTTTTAGTTAACACATCTTTGCAAAATTTTGAACATCTATTTGAAGAATGCTCCAAATTTATTTTGAAGAGGTTAGGACATTTAATACTTTGTAAAATCAGGGCCGCTCCTGTGGAACATGGGCTACGACTGGGTGCTCCGCGGCGTGCTCCCATACGGAGCACGCCTCATCTGTTACGCGGACGACACCCTAGTCGTAGCCCAGGGGGAGGGAATGGAATGAAGTGGAGCGTCTGGCCACGATGGCCACAACCCTCGTGGTCAGGCGCATAAGGAGGTTGGGCCTCAGAGTGGCCCTCGAGAAGACCGAGGCCCTACTTTTTCATGGGCCTCGGCGGGGGCCACCTCCTGGGGCCCACATTGTGGTGGAGGGCGCCCGAATCAGGGTGGGGACCCAGATGAAATATCTGGGCCTCACCCTGGACGGGCGCTGGCGGTTCGAGCCCCACTTTGCGGGGCTCGGACCGCGAATTGCTGGGGCAGCGGCAGCACTCGGCCGTTTGCTCCCTAATATAGGGGGACCGGGCGCTGGGTGCCGCCGACTCTACATGGGAGTCGTGCGGGCCATGGCCGCCTACGGGGCACCGGTTTGGGCCGACGCCCTCGGTGCCGCCAACGTGCGCGCGCTCCGTAATGCGCAGCGCACGGTGGCACTGAGGGCGATCCGGGCGTACCGAACGGTGTCCTCGGCGGCAGCCTTCACGCTCGCCGGCTCCCTACCCTGGGAGTTGGAGGCAGGAGTTCTCGCCGCCGTGTACGAATTCACGGCGGCGAGGAAACGAATTGGGGAGCTTCCGGCTCCCAGGGAGGTAGAGGGGGAGAGACGGCGTCTCAGGGAGGACGCCGTCGAAAGGTGGATGCAGGACCTGGCGGACGCGCGCTTCGGGACGTACACCGTTGACGCCGTCCGCCCGGTCCTGCGAGACTGGATCAGGAGGGAGTTTGGCTCCCTGACGTTCCGACTGGTGCAGGTGCTCACCGGACACGGTTGTTTCAGGTGGTACCTGCACCGGATCGCACGCAGGGAGCCGACCGCCACCTGCCACGAGTGCGGCGCTGACGAAGATACCGCGCAGCACACTCTGTCTGAGTGTGCTGCGTGGGGGGTACAGCGCCGCATTCTGGCGGCGGTGGTAGGAGTAGATTTGTCGCTGCCGAGTGTGGTTTCGGCCATGCTCGGCAGCGAACAGGCGTGGCGAGCAATGGCCTCCTTCTGCGAGGAGGTCATCTCGCAGAAGGAGGCGGCGGAGAGGGCCCGTGAAGCAGACCCGCTGAGTGGCCGTCTCCGCCAACAGAGGACCGGCAGGAGGAGGCGGCGCTTTGCCCAACTCCTCCTGCCACCGTAGCCGGACCTGAGGGGATGGGCCGGGGG
>MU159179.1:155782-171506 GCA_015888305.1 Antheraea pernyi
CCAAAAGGAATTTCCCCCCAATAAAAAAAAAAAAAAAAAGGTCCCTTTGATCTTTTGGGCTTGATAAAGATGGAGTCTGCCTTCAAATAAGTTCATGATTTTCTAGTGAACAATCCAGAGGTATATAACGGAATTGGAATTTATAATGGCTCCCTTAGTTGCTTTTTCGCCCTGTACCAAATTGTGGTCACATCTCTATCACGATATATTGTTCTTTCTTAATGGAAAAAAAAGAAAATTGAAAAAAAAACTGATTACTGATACTAGAGGTATTGTAGATATATTATTGTATATATTATACTAGATTGTAGATGGTAAAGCCATGCTGAAGCTATTACTGGTTTCAGCATGAATGGGTCAGCTCGCCCGGGGTAGTACCACCTGATCCACAGAAAACCGACGTGAAGTAATAATGCTTGCATTGTTGCGTTTCGTTCAATCAGTGAGAGCTCCGGACGCCCACCTCCTTTAAAAGGCCGGCAACGCACTTGCGAATCCCCTTTTTTTTGGATACGCCACCCTCTGAGGGGTAGAGTGGGTTATGTCCGATTCGCACGGACTAATACCCCACGGTGTACCGACAGTTCGTAATTGTTGGAGCGGCAAGGAATCGTATAATGCAAAAGAACCTTGTAGAGCCGCCCTAACGGTCCGCTCGGCGGAAGGTGACTGACGGGCTCCTACCTATAGAGGCAGACCGGGTACACACCAGCTACCTCCACTCGTCCGCCGGACCTGTGCAACTTGCGACTCCCCTGGCATTGCTAGTGTCTATGGACGGTGGTGATCACTTACAGTCATGTGACCCACCTGCCCCGTATAGTATAAAAAAAATAGAGAAGAATTTTATTCCGAATATTAACAACATTTATATGTCTACGTATCAAAACCTTTATACGTCGATATATTGTAATTGGAAATATCTATTAATATATTGTAATTTGCTTATAATATAATAATGACAAAATTCAAATATTACCATAATTATCAGCCTCTATATTACGTATTTGCCAAAAGCAAAGCGAAAGTAAAATACCGGATGGAAAATGGCGATGTTCTCTATAGTGGTTTCTTTGTTAAGGTTTGGTTACGTCTTGTCAATTTGAGATTTTGAAGTCAATTAGTGTTACCGAAGTATACAATTAGTAGCTATTTTTCGACTATCTTGTAAGTACACCGTTGGACATTATTAAGCTCAAGCGCACCGCTGGCCGAGCGATGCTAAAAAACTACGTGACCGAGTTGCAGAATTGAAAGCTCTCCCTTTGAAAAATCGCCCATCCCAAAATTCAGAGCGTATCCTGAACGAATAAAAAAATAATGGTAAAGTCCACGTCGGCTACTCTGCGGAGTGTCCCGAATAAATTATGTTGATGAAACTTTTAGTTTGAGTGTTATAGGGTGTGAGTCTCGTTTAAATATGATTTGATATACAAAACTTTATTTATAAAAAAAGAAGGCTAAGCTTTTTTTATGTTATAGCAAGCAAACAAGCAAATGGGTCACCTGATGTTAAGTGATCACGACCGTCCATAGACACAACAACACCAGGGGAGTCGAAAGTGGATTGCGAGCTTGTGTTTGGGGGAGAGGGGAGGGGAGATGGGCCTCCAACGCTCTCTCTGACCGAACGAAACGCAACAATGCAAGCATTGTTACTTCTCGTCAATTGTCTCCTCCGCCGTGTCTGCCTTTGTGTCTATTCGCGATAAACTCAAAAATTACTGCGCGGATTTTCATGCCATTTTCATTAATAGATAGAGTGATTCATGAGGAAGGTTTAAGTATATAATTAGTGAAGATTTTTTTTTTCGAAAACTCTCTTTAATGCTTTTTTTATATTATAAGAGGCAAACGAACAGACGGGTCACCCGATGGTAAGTGATCACCGCCGTCCATAGACACTAGCAACACTAGGGAAGTTGCAAGTGCGTTGCCAGCCTGTGTTTGGGGAAGGGGAAGAGGAGATGGGCCTCCGGCGCTCTCACTGACCGAACGAAACGCAACAATGCAGGCACTGTTACTTGACGTCGGTTTTCTGTGAGAGGGTGGTACTACCCCGGGCGAGCCGACCCATTAAATTTGAGATATAACAAAACAATTGAGATAATAAACGACGCAGACAAAGTCGCGGGAATCAGCTAGTATTCTAATATAACACAGTTTTTTACATACTTTTTAGTATTTATTTATGTATGGAAACAGAAACTACTCATGGGATATAAATTTAGCATTAACAAATGATAAAAATAATACGATTCATTCCAATACTAGTTCGTGCTAGCGGCTTTGCTCGCGTTAATGCAGATTTAAGCTATTCCTTGGGAGAAGTATATTTTTTCTGGGCGAAAAGTAACCTATGTACTCTCCTGTACCCCTGACATCGTGAATACAAAATTTCATGATGATCGGTCGAGTAGTGGCGTGAAAGCGTAACAAAGAAACACAAACAAATAAAATCACTTTTGCATTTATAATATTAGTATTTTATTAGTATTTTAAGGAAAAAGGCGACTTATGAATTTGTTTATTATATTAGTCACGAATTAATATGAGATTTCGAAAGTCTTATGTCTAATAGCATTTAACATAATTAGCAGAAACTACAAATATTTTTGTTTTTGAAAAGAATTATAAATTTAAACAATTATAACATACTAAGTGACATTTAATGGACCATATGAAAACTAGAGAAGATTTAGAGGTAAAAAGTATTTGTTAAAAAGAAATGACAGAACGAGGAAGCTTGATCCATGGCTCTAATGCATTTTTCGTGTTGCACTTGAATTAATGCGACTCGGGCTTCATTCCCGGGTGCGACGAACAGTCCAGAACCATGGAAAAACCCTATATAGCTTAAATATTGTATACATTTTGCTACTTATTTGAAAACTATATGCTTAATTCATTGCTCAAATGATATTAAAAACAGAAATTTACGAGGTTAGAATATATAACCAAAAGTAAATCAATATTCAAGGCTTACACCAATCAAACTAAGTTACTTCCATGTTAATTTCGTTATGATTGCAGCTAAATAAAAGTTATTTACATTTTTTTTATCCTAAAAATCACAGTATGTATAAAAATATTATAAGACCAGTTATGTTGTACGCGTCTGAGTACCGGGCGACGAGAGAGACGGATGAGAGAGAATTACATGTGACAGAGATGCGAATGTTAAGGTGGATGTGTGGTGTAACTGGAGTGGATAAGATTAGAAACGAATATATCAGAGGAAGTTTGAAAATAACACCAGTGACAGAAAAGTTAAGGAGTAATAGGTTAGCATGGAATGGGCATGTCATGAGGAGAGATGAAGACCATTTAACAAGAAAAGCTTTGAGTATGACGGTCGATGGATATAAGAGCAGAGGAAGACCGAAAAAGGTATGGACGGATTGTGTGAAAAATGATATGTGTCTAACAGTTGTGAATACTGAAATGCCATCTGATAGGCGAGAGTGGAAAAGGAAAACATGTTGTGCCGACCCTACTTAGGTGGGATAAGGGTGAGAAGATGATGATTCGCAGTGCCGTGACGTATTATTAATAATCAATGGGCAAGGAGTTAAGATTCACACGATTATCGTCATGAGCCTGCAAGAGATACTGCAGGATCATAGGCATCTCCATGAAGGAATATTTGGGCATAATAATTACGCCAGTCCACGGCGTATTGCCGATTTTAAACACTGAGAAATCCACACAATCCATAGGTTTTACGTTTAGTTTCACGTACTATAAGAAAATTTCTCAGGTTCAGATGGAAACAATCTATCGATCTAAAAGAAAATACCGAATGCCTGGTTGTCGGCCGAGCATAACGCCAAAGGAGAGGTCAATAGTAGTAAATCATTAGAACGAGCAATAGTAGTCAATAGTACGGATGCAGGTCAATAGTGAAAAGAGAAGATCATCAGAAAAGAAACCAGGAACTCCGCTATTAGCCTCTTGCTTTTTACACCATTTCTTTTTTACTCTGTGCCAGTTTTGTGCAGATTTTTCCCACCAAAATTTGTAATATAACCATTTGTCATAGGATCTTTCCATAGTTCGAATGGAAAATAAAGTATTCCATTTTTTTGTTAATAACTCTAAAATTCGTCAATAGCTACTAAAATAAAAAAGAGTGAAATAAATCGGCTGAGAAACAAATGAGGGAGATCTTCTTACCTGTTTTCCTAATGATGATTTATATATAGATTTGAGTTATCACAATAGCCGAGTCTTCTATAGGAAGTCGTAACATAAGTTACAGTAAATATCTTCTCATGTGGGTATGTCGAAATCGACTAGATATTATTAGAAAGGCTATTTGAGACAAGTAGAATTATTAAAAAATTACTGCAGTTTTATTATGTTTTATAGGATTTTGTTATTCACGTCATGTTTTAAAATCCATCAAGCTGTTTAGGATTCAGCGCTTGCCAAAAGAGATAAATCTACATACATGTATGAACCTAGCCTTGCCGCTGCCGCAGCGCTTAATGTAGTGGTTTCTAATTCCGCACAGGACAATTATTTGTATGATCTACAAATTATTGTTGTGTTTAGGTGTAGTTTCTTTATGTTTGTAAAGTCCTATACGACACAGAAAAGTAATAACGTACTTGTATACACTCGAAAAACATTATCCTTTAGCATAATCAAGTTTATTTTGAGTAATAACTGAAAGTATTTTCTATCTAGTCGGGTCATAACATCTGTCACAACTTTATTATTTTTAATTTTTTAATTCATATCATATATACTATATATATTTGGAGTCTCTCCGAGCATCTCTGGTCAAAGCTTTAGTCTACTTCGCCTACTTCCATAGCTTAATGTCTTATGGCATTCTGTTGTGGTAGCTGAGCTGAGGTAGACACTATATTTTTATTATAATACAAACACGGGCAGTTCCAGCAATTTACAATATGGGACCACGCGAATCCCTAAATACCAACTTCAAGGAATACGGTATCTTGACTCTGCCCTCCCAATACATTCTTGACAATTTAATGTATGCCCGTAAGAACCTTGAAAAGCTAGATTTCGTAAAAAAAACCGGCACAATCTGAATACTAGGAATTGTGACAAACTGGTTGTCCCACGCTTTAGACTTAGTAAAACCTGTAATAGTTTTTTGGGAAATAGTATTAGATTTTACAACAAAGTCCCAAAGGATATTACCGATTTGCGCCATGTCAAGCAGGTTTTAGTGTCTAAAGGCTATTATAGAGTGGATCAATATGTGAACGATGGTGATGTCTGGAATTGACTCATCTCTGTGCATCCATTGGAAACGTTTGTGACATTTATTATTATATAGAATATATTATTATTCTAAATATTTATATATATTTTTTAAAAAGATAAACCAGATCGAGTTTCTTGCCAGTTATTCTCGATGACTGGGTTGTTTTCCGAACCGGTGGTAGTTTTGACGTTCATGAGTGCCTTCTCAGGGTCTAAATTGAATAAAGTGTTTTTTATTTGATTTGATTTGAAAGCAGCGGCAAAAATAGATATGAATTTCGTGCGTGCTGCGATTGATGAGTGACCGCGTCAATTAAGGACATATATTCCAAATTGGGGAGTGCATTTTGATTACATTAATAAAAATTGTTTATATATTTAATTATCTTTCATTTCACATATTTTGTAGGTGGTAGAGCCACGCTGAAGCTATTACTGGCTTCAGCATGAATGGGTCGCCTTGCTCGGGGTAGTACCACCCTCTCTCGGAAAACCGACGTGAAGTAACAGTGCTTGCATTGTTGCGTTTCGTACGGTCAGTGCGAGCGCCGGAAGCCCACTTCCCCTCTCCTCTCCCCCTCTCTCCCTTTCCCCCAAACACAGGCTGGCAGCGCACTTTCGACTTCCCTGGTGTTGTTAGTGTCTATGGATGGTGGTGTTCATTTAACATCAAGTGACCAACCTGTTCGTTTGTCTGCTATGACATTTAAAAAAAAAAAATTAAACAATTATTAACAGTGTAGGTATAATTAATTGCATTATAAGTTTTTGACGGAATTCATGACCCGGCAAGGTATATAAAAGAGTACTGAAATAAAACACTTTATTAGAGTTTAATATTGATATTTATTTCCATATTACGCCATAACATCAGTATTAATAAATTACACATTTATTGTCAAAGTCAACGTAATGTTAGTCCAAAATTCCGAGTTAAGATTGAAATAACAGAGGATTACTATCTGAAATATTTCACTAATAATTTCTAGACATTAATTATTATCTTATTCTAATCAGTTAAATATTTCGTTACATTGTTATAATTATTTCTATTCAGAGTTTAGGCTATGAACATATTTTCATAAATGTTTGTCTAATTTAATTTCATCTCCATTTTAACGTTAAAACACATTGTAATTACATATATATAGTAGTTTTCATGGCTTTATTTGAATTATAGATCTATGATACAATAATTTTAGTATAAGAATTAGTTATAACGAAAAATCGTAATCGTATTTCGTAGGTAAGTGGGTAAACTTTCTAAGAAATATATTCATAATTTATCCTATCTTAGGATGAATGGATTAACTAAAGGTGAACTTGTAGACTGCCATTCTCTCAAACACTTACTTAATTCATTTACATAATTTTTTTGTCATATAGTCCAAAAACAGCTTCTTACTTAATATAACAAGTAATTCATAACATAGATGAAATTTATGACATAGCAGTATAGAGTTTGCTTAGTTGTTTCAACAGGTACAAAAATAAAAATGTCACATAGGAAATTTGATTTACACTAATATAAATTATTGAATCGACTACGGGAAGTATTCACATCGAACGGGTACATATAGCGCTGGTTTGCTTAAAACGTGTTTAAATATCTGAGCAGAGAAAGGAGAAACGCATAGAGTTGTGGCGGCAGATGTGTTAGGAAATACTGGTGTGCGTGCGAGGAGGCTGGACGCGATCGAGTCGTTGGTAGGCTCCGAGCGCGCTGCCATGCTGCACCTGATACCATGGGCTCCTCCGCTCCATAACCGTTCATGCTCAATTCTAACCCTGGCGGATAAACGTATGAAATTATTATATTTTATATCATGTCGACCAAATAACAATGTAACCTAAACTATAATAACAAAGGCGCCTAAAAAGAAATAAATTAGTGTGAATGTAATGTATGCTTCCCTGTAAATATTAGCACTAGCAGTTAGCTGCAAGTTCGACCGCGTGGAATTTACCAAAAAAAAATCCTTGTTCAGTGTAAGGGACGCGTGGGGCGCCTGCAATTTTGGATACTACTTCTTTATTTTATTATATATGTTCGGAATCTTAATTATTTATTAAGTTATTACCTAGCTATCTGCCAATGCAAGTCCCCTCACAATCGGTCCAACCGTTTCGGAGATGTCAGATTAGTCGAAACAAACAGACAGACAATATTTTTTGTTATAATTACCATATATAACTTTATGTTCACTTAAGACAGGTGTTATTTTTACATTATAAATAGACATTTCAGTTTTTTTATGTATAATAGATATAGTACATTTCAGGATACGATTTCCACACGGCCGCTTAGTTCTGACCTAAGTATAGCTATTATGATAACAAAAACAATTAATATACGATACAGACAGATATTTAACACGCAAAACCAAAGTTTATAATAATGATTCACAGACAAAACTTAGTTACAATCCTCGCCAACCCTATTTGACCGCTCCTTTTAGACGCTCACAACACAAATGGACTATATACAAATATTATATTATATTATACTAGCGGACCCGGCAGACGTTGTTCCGCTCTGATTATGAAAAAATCCTTGACAAATTATATATGTCAGGAGGAGGTGGAATGTAATGTATGCTTCCCTGTAAATATTAGCACTAGCAGTTAGCTGCAAGTTCGACCGTGTGGAATTTACCAAAAAAATCCTTGTTCAGTGTAAGGGGCGCGTGGGGCCGCCTGCAATTTTGGATCCTACTTCTTTATTTATTATATATGTTCGGAATCTTAATTATTTTTTAAGTTATTATCTAGCTATCTGCCAATGCAAATCCCCTCACAATCGGTCCAACCGTTTCGGAGATTCCAGATTAGTCGAACCAAACAGACAAACAATTTTTTTTTGGTTATAATTACCGTATATACCTTTATATTCACTTAAGACAGCTGTTATTTTTACATTATAAATGGACATTTCAGTTTTTTTTATGTATAATAGATATAGTACATTTCAGGATACGATTTCCACACGGCCGCTTAGTTCTGACCTAAGTATAGCTATTATGATAACAAAAACAATTAATATACGATACAGACAGATATTTAACACGCAAAACCAAAGTTTATAATAATGATTCACAGACAAAACTTAGTTACAATCCTCGCCAACCCTATTTGACCGCTCCTTTTAGACGCTCACAACACAAATGGACTATATACAAATATTATATTATATTATACTAGCGGACCCGGCAGACGTTGTTCCGCTCTGATTATGAAAAAATCCTTGACAAATTATATATGTCAGGAGGAGGTGGAGGTGGTAGAGCCACGCTGAAGCTATTACTGGTTTCAGCATGAATGGGTCGGCTCGCCCGGGGTAATACCACCCTCTCACAGAAAACCGACGTGAAGTAACAGTATTTGCATTGTTGCATTTCGTTCGGTCAGTGAGAGCGCCGGAGACTCATCTCTACCCTTCCACTTTCCCCTTCCCTTCCTCTCCCCCCACCCACAGGCTGGCAACGCACTTGCAACTCCCCTGGTGTTGCAAGTGTATATGAACGGTGGTGATCACTTAACATCAGGTGACCCACCTGTTCGTTTGCCTCCTATGATATAAATTTAAAACCTTCCTCATTAATCACTCTATCCACCGGTGAAAACCGCATGAAAATCCGTCTGGTAGTTTTTGAGTTTATCGCGAACAGACAGACAGACAGACGCAGTAGGGGACATTGTTTTATACTATGTAATGATATATAACATCGACACGATTAAAATTAATTAACTTAATTTAGAATTAATAAATGTCAATTTTAGATTTTTCTAATAATACTTTAACTTCGTTTTGTATTAAATTCTCGACCATATTATGCTCAAGCCGAAACAAACTTGCGGCTAAATTCAGAGCAGCCAAAAAGAGCACATGACCTCTTAGATCAATAGTAGACCTTGCTATCATTGTGTTACGAAGCTAGAGATTTTGATAAGTATCTAGCTAGGCAGATAATCACTAAATTAGAATGTCATCTTTAATCATTAATTTGGAAAAATTGGTTTACTTCGAAAAGGTTAAAAACTCAGTGAAAAACAATTCATTTTGGTGATTCTTTCGAATACAAAATTTATCTTTAACAAGATATTTACATAATAGATTTGTTTTTTTAACATGCTTTTATTAGCTTCACCTGTATGTATGTATGTAACCGAACCCCTTTGAGCTCGATTTTGTCCTACTTTGAACGATCAGATTTAATTCAAACAAACAAATTGCACACCTGTCAAAGGTTGATGACAATGCAATGATCCGAAATAAAAGAGTTAAGAAACTTTAACAAAAAAATTAAAAATAAATAATAGTTTAAAAAAACTAAAAAAACGCGCTTTCATAAAAAATTCAACTAAAAAACAGAAATATACATTTATTTCTAATTTACACTATTCTTAATCTAAATTTATTACATTTTATCTTCTGTTTTTTAGTTGATTTTTTTATGAAAGCGTGTTTTTTTAAACTATTATTTATTATAGCTATATATAAATTTAAAATACACTTACTATGCAAGCTGACTTGGTTCTCCATCTTACCAAGAGCGTTTACAGAGGCGCATACGTAAGTTCCGTAGTCGGGAGGTGCGAGAGACGTTATCGTTAAATTCATCCACAAAGAATAGTCATTCACAGCAGCCTCTGTGACTCGGAGCTTTGGGTTCTCGGACTGCTTGTCGCTAAATAACGCTGTCCATATAAAATTAATGCTTTATATGGTTCACTAGTTTTATCTTTATCGTATTAAAACAACAGGTTGTGTTGTAGAAACTTAGTAGGTGGTAGAGTCACGCTGAAGCTATCACTGGTTTCAGTATGAATGGGTCGGCTCGCCCGGGGTAGTAACACCCTCTCACAGAAAACCAATGTGAAGTAACAGTGCTTGCATTGTTGCGTTTCGTTCGGTCAGTGAGAACGCCGGATACCCATCTTCCCTCCCCTCCTCTCTTCCCCACTCCCCCTTCTCCCAAACACAGGCTGACAACGCACTTGCGACTCCTCTGGTGTTGCAAGTGTCTATGGACAGTGGTGATCACTTAACATCAGGTGACCCATCTGTTCGTTTGCCTCCTATGATATAAAAAAAAAACATAGGACAGATGTGAAAGTTTTGTATTACAGTAAATTGTTGTCAGATGGTCACCTATCCAAAAACTGACCGCGCCCGACGTCGCTCAACTTCGGTGATCGGACGAGAACCGTGTTTTCAAAACTCTATCGACACAGTGTTTATCCCCACCACTTTTAGTCAAACAAAAAGGTTGCTGTTCAGAATTTCGAAGAAAGAGGTTCATCAGAAGCTTTACTTTAAAGATTACAACCATAATATTCAATGCAATACGTGTCAATAGCATAGTTTACGTTTTATTCCTATAATACAGCGATGATAGCTCAGTAGTCATGTTTGGACACCGCATCAATAGACGTAGGTTCAAAGATTTGCCAATGGACTTTTCGATGAAGGAAGACGTAGTGATGACACCATAAGAAATGTGGTGAGGTTTTTTCTAAGTTAGCTAGGTTAGCTAACATCATCAAGATAAAAACCGACATGCACCTATACGTGTATTCCAGTAGTTACACTTGATAGACAGTCCACTTTTAGTTTTAACGTTTACACCAACTTGGGTCATGTCGTTATTTAAAATCAGGTGGCATTCTGGTCAAAGGTCAAAACATATAACGTATAAAGATCTGTAATACACACATATATGTGTGTATATATATTGTGTATATCTATGCATAAATTGTATATAAGTTCGAACACTATTTATTGCCTTTCATATCTATACCAATATTATATAGAGGTAAAGTTTTGTGAGTTTGTGACATTGTAGGGGTAATCTCAGGAACTGCTGGTCCGATTTGAAAATTTATTTCAGTGTTATATAGCTCATTTAATGAGAAATGTTATAGGCTATATATCATCACGCTAAGCATAAAAGGAGCAGAGCGCCAATGAAGAATGTTTCAAAATCGGGGCTTTTTTCCTCTCGAGAGATTCCGCTGCGTGTTATCGTTAGCCCAAAGTAACCATTCCATGCGAACGAAGTCGCGGGCAGAGGCATAGTACCTTATATGTCAACAAGTGTAAGAATTGTATATACATTTAAGAAAACAAGTGTCTTTACCTATGTACACACGTGAGAAGATATGAAAAAAAGAAAGAAATACTTTATTGTTGGAACAACCATACAATTAAATTAAATTACACAAACTAATTGGACAGAAAAAAAAATTACATTTTATAAATGAAAAATAGATGTCCAACAATTGGCGAACCCTTTCAGCAAAAAACTGCAATACTATAAGTAGTACTGTAGCGCTGATTTTCGATGGGAGCCTATATATGATGATAAACGGAACGACCAAACAAATAACACAGACACACGTAACACGTCACGGATGGTCATACTAAAGAGATATAACTACTGTAACCACAATATATATATATATATTTATTAGATGTGAATATTAAAACAAAGATAATAGTTTTAACCTATTCTGTATCCTAGCAGAAAATCTTCAACTTGAAATAATAGAATTGTATTTATTATAAAAACAGAAGGTACAATTTGTTTTAAACTGAAATTTTAAGCAAAGTGATGAAGATACGCCAAACTCTGGAACGAAACGTTATTTTTATAGGTTATCGAAACACCCCGACATGTGCTATAGACTTTTAACTCGTGATTGTTAACCAGGCTCTGATTATCCAAACATTTATTATTATCCTCTATTCATAATAATACATTACAATTGAAAGTAAAGTTTATTAAGCCACAATAATTTGAAATGGGAGCATTTAAATCTCTATATTAGGTTTGAAATACAACAGAATTAATTCAACAATAAGACGGCTAAATCTTAATTACTCTGAGGGATATATAAATAAGATAAAGCCGAGTATTTACATTTACCGTCTTCCCGATACCAGGAGTTCATAGCTTTTGGGGAGGCCTCGATGTAGCATTGTAGCTGCACGTCACTGCCCAGCGGTGCACCAACTAACTGATTTGTGACTTTCACTTGTGGTATAACTATAAGAAACAAAATACTTTACACATAAGACTAGGAGTAAAAAATTAGTTTCGTTTTGGTAGCATGAATGAATTATAATTAAAGTTTTTTAGAACGGAATTCCTGAACGTGTCTTGCGCTAGAAGTTAACCGGTGAAAATCATCACGTAAGGAAAAATCGTTATGCGACTCTCCTTTTATGCGATTTTTTCTCTCTTTGTGTCTTTCTACTGTATAGGAGTGTGTACGTGTCAGTATCGAAACTGCAGCAAATGAGCACCGTGCACTGTCAGTTGTGTAACTTCAATATTGAGCGCTTGTAAATTTCATTAAAACTTTTTGTTATCTGTTTTATTTATTTCGTTGTTTAATTCATTGCCTAATATCGATTTTTTTATATCAGAATATTTTTCGCAAAATATTAAATGAAACTTTTTGATTTGATTCCACACTGTACGTTACTTGCGTTGAAAATATTATAAAAAATAATAATATAGAATGTATGTGGGTTTATACAGGTGGATATAGAGTCACACGAAGAGGGCATAACGCTTTTTCCTTACGTGAAGGAAATATACAAATATACACTTGAATCTCCATATCGAATTACATTCGGAATTGACGAAAAAGTGTAAACAACTTTATACTAAACGGGGGTCGCCTCAAATTACGGACAGATTTTTTTTTAAATACTTTATAATTGATATTCACTAACAGTGTACTTCGACATGGTATCGTCGGCTCACGGTGGGCGGAATCCCGTTGCTCGCGATGCAGTAGTATGAACCCATATCCGTCCGTTGAACGTGTGAGAGCTCAAGGCTTTCACCTCTGTGTGTCTCCACCACTGCAAAAAATTGAATAATTTTATATCGCATTTTTTTAACATTTTACTTACATTAAAGCATTTATTTATATTTGTTAAAAACCTTAAGAAATAATTCAGGACAAATTTAACATGTTCTAATATCTATTCGTTTATATTTTAACCGTCAAGTGCATAGTCTTTTTTGAAGTGAAAAAACTTCCTTAGGCACGTTGAGTGGTATCTTCTTGGCAGGAGATAATTTTACAATTTCGCGCCATGACACGCTAGTAAGCGTGACCGAGATTATTGCGTCAGACTATCGACGCGTAGTATACTACGCTATAGCAGCCTGTGTACATCTAATATTGAGATTGTGCAGCCCAGCATATGTTTAATGAATTAATAAACTGTATATATTATTATTCGGAGTGCCGATAGATGTGAAAGAGAGACTAATTTTAACAATTTCAGTCTACAAATTATGAAATTTAAGTAATTCAGACTATAATTTATATTATTATAATGCACTGTAGGTAGTAGAGCCACGCTGAAGCTATTACTGGTTTCAGCTTGAATAGGTCGGCTCGACCGGGGTAGTACCACCCTCTCACAGAAAACCGACGTGAGGTATAACAGTTATTGCATTGTTGCGTTTCGTTCTGTCAGTGAGAGCGCCGGAGACCCACCTCCCGTCTCCTTCCACTAACCCAAAGTATCCTGGCAAAAGAGAAACAGGGAGGCAAAAAGAAAAAGTCGACAAAAGCGACCAAAGCCAGTGACTTAAAGACGTCCACGCAACCTCTCCCCCCGGCACCTGTCAGGGAAATGGAAGCGTGGACAACTGTTGTTAAGAGGGGTGCCAAAAAGCGGCCAGGTCAAACTGTGGCAGCAAAACCCAAATTGACACCGGCGAAACTCACTGTTCCTCGTTCCTCGGCCATCGTTCTTACTCTGAGGCAAGGAACTGAGGATAATGAGGTCGATTACCGGAAAGTGATTACGGTGGCAAAAACCAAGGTCGATCTGGCCGAGTTCGGGATTCCCTACGTTAAGTTCAGGGAGACTGCCTCCGGGGCCCGTAAATTGGAGGTACCGGGAGCCACCAGCGGCGAGAAAGCTGATCTGCTGGCCGAAAAGTTAAGGTCGACCTTAAATGAGGCCATCGGAAAAGACCTGGTGGACGTATCCCGACCCACAAAGAGCACGGAGTTACGCCTTGTGGGACTGGATGACTCGACCAGCAAAGAGGAGGTGGCAGCTGCTGTGGCGGAGAAAGGCTCTTGCTCTTTCTCACAAGTGAGGGTGGGTGAGCTTCGCCGCTCTCCATACGGCTCCAGCACTGCGTGGGTGCGCTGTCCTGTGGCGGCGGCCAAAAAGCTTGCCCAGGAGGGTAGGCTCCTGATTGGATGGGTTGCGGTACAGGTTAAGCTGCTGCAACCCAATGTTCAGAGGTGCTTCCGCTGCTTGCAGACCGGGCACATAAGGCTCAGATGCACCGCGGAAGAGGACCGCAGTAAGCAGTGTTTCCGTTGTGGGCAGGACGGCCATAAAGCCTCCGGCTGCTCAGCTGCACCACACTGCTCTCTGTGTGCTGCAGCAAATAGACCTGCGAACCACCGGTTGGGCAGTAAGTCGTGTGCTCCCACGACCAGGTCTAAGACGAAAGGAAGGGTCATTGTGAATTCCCAACCTACCAAGAACTCGACAGCTGTCGCTGTACCCGGCACCTCCAGCGTGCCCGAGGAAGAGATGGTCATGGAAACCCAGTGACCAATATGGCCCACAGGTTCCTCCAAGCGAACATAAACCACTCGGCCGTGGCTCAAGATCTCCTTATCCAGACCATGGCCGAGTGGTCTATACAGGTCGTATTGGTCGCTGAGCCATACTACATCCCTCCCAGAGACGCTTGTAAATTTCATTAAAACTTTTTGTTATCTGTTTTATTTATTTCGTTTATAATTCATTGTCTAATATCGATTTTTTTATATCGGAATATTTTTTGCAAAATATTAAATAAAACTTTTTGATTTGATTCCACACTCTACGTTACTTGCATTGAAAATATTATAAAAAATAATAATATAAGAAATAAGAATATTCTACTAAATAATCACAATAAGAAGTTTGTATAATATGTATTTAAAAAAATTGGTTGCCTGTAAAGTCCTTTATAGACGATAATTTTACAATTTTACGTGATAAACGTCATAAGAAAACATTGATGAAAAATTGGATAATCCCGTTGCTCGCGATGCAGTAGTATGAACCCATATCCGTCCGTTGAACGTGTGAGAGCTCAAGGCTTTCACCTCTGTGTGTCTCCACCACTGCAAAAAATGTAATAGTTTAACATCGAATTTTTTGAACTTTGTACTTACATTAAAGCATTTATTTATACTAGTGGGCGCCCAGAGGTCGACATTCGACCATAGTTCATTGATTTTTTAAAGTTTGAATTTTATTAGGGTTCTTTTGTCAAAGGGTTATTACGTTATAATATCATTGTAGAATGTAGAATGAAAAAGGGTAATTTGAACGTAAGAGTAAAATAATACATACAGACGAGCATAGCAACCTCCTTCACAACCTTTTTTGAAGTCCTTTATTGACAGATGTCAAAATGTCATTTTTATTTACATGTGT
>MU159179.1:183308-200863 GCA_015888305.1 Antheraea pernyi
TTTTGGATTCTATATCGACAACAAAGCCTACCCCCATCAAAATTTTCAAAAAATATTTAATGTACAGATTTGACCCTGCTACAGTTTTATTATAATATAGATAGATTATTTTATTATTATATACTATATCATATTATATTATTTTATAACACATAATTATAAGAACGATACACTCCTTGCTAAATTAAAGTATACAGTAAAGTAAAAGTATACATGATTCAGTGCGTCAGTCATACAACGTGACGGTTCACCTTCGTTCAGTTCAGTGAGTCTAAAGAAGTTTTTACTTCAAAAAAACGTTTAGTTTTCTCTAAGGGCATGAATAATTCAAATGTAAGTTTGTTGAAATATAATTTTTTAGATAAACGTACGTACTTAACGACTCTATACATTTTTAAAGCAGTTTCATTAAATAGTATAATAACAAATGAAACAGTAAACTCGTTTTATTCAAATACCAGTTTAACTGAATCAGAACACAATGGACCCTGATTTTGCATTTATTGCTCTAAACGCTTCACTTGAAAGCTAATTTGCAGTAGAAGATTTAGTTAGTTAGTAGTTTTAGAACTGTTTCTATTAGACAACCGAGACACTAGTTCATTTTACTACGTTCAAGTGAGCCTCCTTTAATGACGATTCGACTTCGAGCTTAAGTTAAACGAAAAAGTAATTAAGGACTTCTCATTCTGAATTTAAGCAAATGGAAACGACTGATAGGAAATCGAATGGTTGCGAGCTTTATCCTGAAGTAGTCATTATGTATGCGTTCAGTATTTTTCTTATTGTTTTAGTAACTACAGGCATATTATTATTATGAGTATGACCTGTATAAAAAATATATATTTAAAGAGGTGGTG
The DNA here is from genome assembly GCA_015888305.1 of Antheraea pernyi. Lineage (NCBI taxonomy): Eukaryota > Metazoa > Arthropoda > Insecta > Lepidoptera > Saturniidae > Antheraea > Antheraea pernyi. The sequence goes on from MU159179.1 coordinate 184,169, forward strand.
AGCCTTCGAAGTCTAAAAAAGGGGACTGATTGATGGATGATTTGGACTATGGATAATTTAATATGATAATAAAACCCAGTAAAACAGTATTCCGTTGTGTAATATAAAGTTTTGTTGATTTATGAATGGTTATTGTTTTCGTAATGTATTTAAACTGGTAATATATGTCTTGCTTAGTATTTACTGTTTTGGAGATAGCTATACACATTTTAGATGATTTTGAAAAATGAAACCCAATCAAAAAAATCACAAAAAAAATACGTAATTTCGTAGAAATTTATTTAAGTAATTTATTCAACTTTGATAGACATTTACCACACGTTTACACGTTTACCATTTTTTTAAATTTTGGGTATAATATATCTTTTTTATTATATATTATGAGCTATATATTATGTAAGGATGTGGAATAAAGTTTAATAATTAATTTAATCATTTGGTAGTATTTTTTATCACCGTATTTCAATTATGAATTATTCCATAGCAATAATATGTCCATATTCAATTTATTATGACACCTACAGTTGACGACAGTTTGTGATTTAAACGAAAAATAAAACAACCAGTGAATATAGTATAATTTGGATTTAACAAACTGATTACACGTAACATTATAAGAACGTAAATATTTTCCTGTCCTACGTAACAATTTAATACAAATATACGTTCACCGATAAATATGTTAATAACGTTTTCGTATTCATTCGTTGGTTCTGCATAAAACATCCGCCCGTAACCAAGACCTTTACGCATAAAATAAATTATTGTTGGAAATCCGAGCATGCGGCCGATGTATCTGCGATGTTATCACAGCTCCACCGAGCGCTGGTTATGACATTATTAAACTAGACAGTACGGATCCACTGACGCTAAAAAATACGTGACCGTTTTACACAATTTTCCTCACGTTGAAAAATAGCCCTCTACAAATTTAAGACCGGCACTGACAGGCGCGAATAAATTATGTTAATGAACAGTTTGGAAGCGCATCCGTTGATTCGCCCGATCGGGCGGGTTTTTCTATAATTTACATAATAACCAGAAGATTGGAGCATTTAAGCCGCGCTTACATGCAGCATGAATGATAGTAAGTAAACTTTGCATCAAAAATTGCGAGTTACGTTGCATATTCAATTACAATCGCATGTAAGCACCAAAATGAAAGCCACGCTGAAGCTATTATTAGTTTCAGCATGAATGGGTTGGCTCGCCCGGGGTAGTACCACCTTCTCACAGAAAACCGACGTGATGTAACGGTGCTTGCATTGTTGCGTTTCGTTCGGTCAGTGGGAGCGCCGAATACCCACCTTATTGCGTTTGTATGGGCATGTGAACATTGAATATTGATATTTTGTAGATCATACGATAGATAAACTTTATAAAAATGTATATAATTATTGCTCCGACTACCAATTGATTAGAAAACCACACTAATGTAAATAATTTCAATAAACAAATTCTGAACTGTAAATATTGTCATTCACACTATAATTAATATGAAAATTTAAAAGAGAAAACATTTATAGCATTGTTTTGAGTATCCACTTCTGTCGTCAGTCCTTATGACTGCCTCGGCTCATTTGTTTTTTCACATAATAAAACGTATATTTTCTCTTAACATGGAAAATGCACAATAACGAATGCGTTATGCATTCGCTGTTTATTTTAAGCGTAAGCCCCATAAGCAACTTACACGTTAAATCCATTAGGCTTATATTCCCGTTCTGCGGTAAGCGTATTTCTCGCAGAAAAAAACTACGTTTTAGAAAATTAAACTGTGTTTATCTAATCCTTACTTATGATAGTGAACGTTCCATAATTTTATATTTAACTAGCAATCATCCACGAGTTAAATTTTAATACAAATCTTAATAAATTAAAAAATAGCCTAACGCTATTTAATGGCATGATACAGTAATTTTTTTTTTTCAAATAAAAATAAACCACCTTTGATGTAAAAAACGAATAAGGCACTAAAAAGCGAAAAATAACTGAATTATTAAATTAACCAATTTAAATGAAAAATATTGATTTTCGCGCTACCTAATAATATATTTGAAGTCAATCGAATCGAAGTCGGTGAAAATTAAATAAATAATAATTCACCCCCTTAGGGGTTGAATATTTTCTTCAATAGCCAATTCAAATAAAAAATGAATCATTAAAATTGGTTCATAATTGACGGAGATATCGATTAACATACATAAAAAAAATACATACAACCGAACATAGTAACCTCCTCATTTTTCGAAGTCAGTTAAATAACCTCCTCCTTTTTCGAAGACGGCTAAAAATAGATACTATATCAAATATCAACAATCGACGAGCTAATTCATTTAAGATAGAATGATTATTAAATAGTCTTAATTATAGGCTTAATTTAATAACTAATTAAGATTATAATATCGATAACAGATATTATTGATTAATAATACACATCTTAATTAAGCAATAAGACGCAGGAATGTACAAAGCAAACACTATAATATACAATATCACGATACATAATTACAGTATTGTATCGTTGCTTTATATAAATAACTATTCATATCATGCGATTTCACTATCTTTTAAGTTTTCCCATCGTCCCTTAATGTCCTATGCCAGGCCATACGGCCCGTCCGCACTATCATTTTGGTCTCTTCTAACATACTCTTTTTTTAACATGGTTTTTGACACTAAATTTCCACTGTTTGTTTTTTTCCGATTACCGTAACACATTCGCAAGGATTGGATCCTACGTCGATCAACGCAGTGTCCGAATATGCTATCCGCTGAGCCATCATTGCTTTCAGTTCTGTTACTATCAGCTGACAATAAAGAAATACATTGGGTGTACAATTAAACATTTTAAGGAATTTTCTCCTACAATTTTTTATACGTATAATTCTTCTGTCCGCGTGTATGTGGCAGAACTCCTCCTAAACATCTGGACAGATTTTGATGAATTTTTGTGTGTTCAGGTGAATTCAAGAATGGTTTAAATTTACAATTGGAATAGGTAGGTGGCGCTGCGGTTGAATTTTATGATTCTTTTATTTTTAAGGTATGACAACGTCCGCTGGACCCTCTAGTATAATATAAAGGGGAAAATACAGAAAATAATAGGCACCAAATACATTTATAAGATGGTGTGGCTATTCAGCTTGGATGTTCGCTTGGCATGTAATGTGGCCTTTGTCTAATAATGGGACACTTTATAAGTTGGTATTTATAATTACAATAAATAGTTAATGTAATTAATGAAACTTTAAAGCCTATTTTGTTTAATGCGATTTTTTAAAATACTTCCACTATTCTATTTTATATACGAGTATAAAACGTTTTCTGTATAAATGTTTACGAACTTAAATATAATGTCATTTGTAATACTTTATTTTATATTGTTTTCTATAAATATACTTTATAAGAAGTAATTTTTGTAGAATACGCTGTGACTTATGTATTAGTTATTAATTTTTATTTTATATTTTGGTAACCGATTCTCCATATTAATATTAGTTGTTAACTCTTTCGTGTTATAGAATACGTGTCATCTAATAAATTCGATGTTCTAAAAATTGTGAGTTTCTGTAATTTCTCAGAATTATTGTCTCGTGAACAATATCAAACTATATAAAACAACAGGCAGACAGACGAACGAGGCAGAGGACTTAATTTTATATCTATACTAATATTATAAAGAGATAAAGTTTATGAGTTTGTGACGTTGTAGGGGGTAATCTCAGGAAGGACTAAACCGATTTTGAAAATTCCTTTACTAATAGAAAACCATGTTATTTGTGAATGTCATAGACTATATATCATCACGCTGAGATCAATAGAAGCGGAGCAACAATGAAGAATGTTTTAATATCTGAGTTTTTTTCCTTTTCAAAGCTTCCGCTGCGTCTTAGCCCAAAATAACTATTCCACAGGTACGAAGTCGTGGGCAGAAGCTATTAATTAATTATAATATTATAAAGAGGTAAAGGTTGTAGGGGTAATATCTGGGGAGTCGGAGAAAAAGTGGTCGAAAAAAACGTTTCTTACGAACGCTGCCTTAACGACGAGAGATATGTGATTGAGTTCAAGAAAAAAGTTGTAGCTTGATAATGCCTATTACCGCCCAGCGAAGTGGGCACGGGTCAGCTAGTCCATAATATAGTTATTGAACTGCTGGTCGATACAGAAATTTGTCATCTGTCGGAGAAATAAAGCTACTTTAAAATGTCAAAGGACAATTGTCCGAAATATGCAGAATATACTTTGCTTACAAAAAGAAACGGGATATCTTATAAAACAATACATAATTATTAAGTTATACAAATAAAAATATAAAAAAGTAGAGTTGGAATAGCCTCGAGGTCCACTCGAAATATTGTCAAAGAGCACATTAGTCGACATTTTAAACTTTCCTACCATTTTATTTACATCTAAACTGAAACAGAAACACATAAAAAGTTCTCTAAAATTAAGTACCTTTGAGTACAAATGTATATAAAGAGAAGAAACGCTGAGAGAAACTCCGGTTAATTAATAGTTTTGTTGAATTCGGAGAGAAAATATTTAATGCTGAATTAAAAAGCTTATGGAATATTTTAAAGTAAACACTGTAATGCCGAAGCGGATATTTCAGTTAATTCGTAAACTTCATACTACTCTACTCGCTGGCACCGAGTTAAGACGTTAATTAAAACACTTTACCCAACTTTTAGTACTGAATTTCCAGAGAACAGCAATCAAGTAAATGGCTTCATCAAAGATCAAAACAACCCTATCACAATAAATATATAATTGCAGCGCCATTAAAACCAGATGTTTCGAATTGATTTCTGATATTTGCACAGTTTCATTGTTTTCATTTTTATTTGTAAGATCTTGGAGTTTGTCGCGCGATCTTAGTTTGGCATGTATTGACTTTTACATCTTATGTTGGTGGCATTTTACGGAATATAAATTTGGTTATTGTGCACAAGTCAAGTAGATTGAAAATAATACCATATATAAAAAATTAAAAATGAACCGTCACGGGACGCGTGGCACATATGAAACATCGAAATTCTTCGAATCGAACGAATCTCAAATTTTAGAATTCTCAAATTATACTTTAGGTATGCGAGCTCAGTGCGGCAAGAGTGCAGCAGTGCAAGAGTGCGGCAGTCTCACACACACACCACGGCCTGTATCGCCACGGTATCGCCATGCCAACAATCAGGCTTATCCTCGCCTATAGACGTTTCACAACAAAAGTTCTAACAAGGGGTTCACTATCATGAACATAAAATTATAAGAAGACATTTCTAATATTATTACTTACTCGACAATGGTAGTAATAATTGTTATGTGGTAGAGCCACGCTGAAGCTATTACTGGTTTCAGCATGAATGGGTCGGCTCGCCCAAGGTAATACCAACCTCTCATAGAAAACCGACGTGAAGTAACAGTGCTTGCATTGTTGCGTTTCGTTCGATCAGTGAGAGCGCTGGAGGCCCAGCTACCTGTCCCCCTTCCTCTCCCGTCTCCCCCTCCCCCGAAACACAGGCTGGCAACGCACTTGCAACACCCCTGGTGTTATTAGTGCCTATGGACGGCGGTGATCATTTAACACCAGGTGTTCGTTTACATCTTATAATGTAAAAATAAAAATCTAAAAGATTCGTTGCCATAAATAAAGTTAAGAAAAAATGTAAGTTATTTTGTTTATACTAAAGCGGCTTAAGTAATCGTTGACTGTAACATAATATAATCACAATCAGAGTATATAAATATAGGTATATAGAATAGATTATCTGTATGTTAAAGTTATTGAATCATGTAAATAGTGCGGATAATAAAGACTGGGCTCTGATACAGAAACATAAAAGTTAATTTAATCTGTCGCATAAAGATTAAGATTTAATTACAGTACGTTACTAGTAAAATAACGAGATAGGAGTTAATGTTATCGTAAACTAATGTCAAATAACATATACCACAGGCAAAATGCCTGTTTGATTACTATAATAAAATATATTCTCTGTTTCTTAACAGAGGTAGTACACACCTGGTGTAAGGAAAAGGGTTAGCAGTTAATTTTTAATTTACCATTCAAAGTTGTATTCTAATTACCGTTAATAGTTCTTATTGACGCCTTCACAAAAGTTAGGTTGGGTGTGTGGCACAATTAGCTGACGTATATTTAGGAACACGGTGTGAATTACAACTACGCATAAAGTTGGTAAAGTTGGCGAGTAATTAATGTGATTACGTTCATTTATTTTACTTGCCTTGTATCCTTACAAGCTCACCATACGTAGAAGTTAGAAGAAAGGTATTTTGGATTTTTAAATATTCATTGCGTATTATTTGATTTTTCTTCATTTGTAATTTTTATTTAGTTAGTAAATACTTTTAAAATTCTAAAATATATATATCGCGGTAACGTTGAAGGGTGTTTATAAAAGTACAATGTCACATTATGTTGACGTTATCTTTCGTAATAGATACGAAGATGCACCACTGAATATAGTTACGAATTATATTTAGACGTGTGAACGGTGCGACGATCCACGCGACAATGATCCCTGCTCCTACTCTTCGATTTAACTATACGCTATTGGCCTAAGGGGCCTTTGTAGCCATATAGCAAGGACCTCAATTGCACGCCTTGGCTTGGGGTTCCTACCAGTTTCAAAGAAACCACAAAAAAAATACAATGCAAAATAGTGTTCAGCATCATACTTTAAACTCCTAAATCAATATCTATATATATAATATAATACATACAATAAGAATGTAAATCGAATTGGTTTGTTCTCTTTCGATTTTTGTGAAAAAAAACTGTTGTATATCTCTAGGTGTTTGTTCTCTTTCGATTTTTGTGAAAAAAAAACTGTTGGAGATATCTAGGAATAAGCAATATAATACACTTCAATCATTTTTAGAAATGTCTGTCTATCTGTTTGTATGAACACGCATCACTGCCAAAGTATTAGGTTCACAATAAAACCACAGCAAGAAAATCATAAAGCATATCTTCGAGAATAACTTAGTTTTTTTTTCATTAAAATCGGTCCATTCTATCAAAGATTGTAATTTTAGTGACGACGCAGCGTTAGCACGAGAGAAAAGTAGGTAAGTAAATGGACTTAACAGATTCAGATGCCTTTATTAATTACTGTTTTTTACACGCGAACGAAGTCACGGGCATAGCTAGTACTATATATAATTTGAACGTCATAATCGATACAGTATAATGGCAAATTTAATATAAAATTAATGCTCTGTTTGAAGCACAATACGTGTAGTCATTATTGCTAGAACTACTATTCTCTATTTGTATTTGGTGAAGCTTAAAGTGCGGTCAGGTCGTAGGGTTGTGTTGATATCGATCCGGTTATTATCGAAGATTTACTGGAATCTATACTGGTGGTAATATATCAATTTTTAAGTTTACCCGTTATTGAAGTTCTTTTATAAAAGAAACTCAATAAATATTGCGTTTGAATTTTTTTATTTTACGTTATCTGAACGTAATAATTGCGTCATTATGGATTAGTTTTCGATTTATTGAAATACATTTTATGTATAGATTCTTTAGTGAAAATCTCTACTCAGAGACATTGTGTTGCATTGGCTAACATATGTTTGACTTTTATGCGTTTGGCGCTCAGTATAAACAAAAACAATGCATGTGTAATTTTATTTCATGTAATATATTTGTAACATATATTCTACATAAATTTAATTTTTCTGCATTTCTTCTATATTTTAATTACAACTATACTACGTCACACGTGTAACCGTATGAGTAATATTCTTAAAAAGGGATACAAGGTATTTTCTTCACGTATTATACTTAACATAATATATAGATTAATAATTGATATTTTATCGGTTATATGCGTGAAATAAATTGTTAATTTTTAACATTTTATTAATTAAGTATGTTATGCGAAAGAATATACTCCAGTTCTGCAGTACTTACTTCTTTGTAAAAGATTGAAATGAGTGTCACAATATTGGTTTCGATAACTTTAAGAGTTGGGTATATTTTTTAGTTAATTTGTATGAGCTTCTAAAGTCCCTCTTGATACTTGGTTTGTTTTCTAGTATGAAAACTGTCCTTTGTTAAAATTGTAGGATTAACCACTCACAGGTTGAACTAACAATTACGATGGGGATTTTATAAGTGTACCTTTTCATAGAGGAAGTTTCATATAAATTTTCAAAAACAGAAAAAGCACATTATTTCTTCAGAAAAAATACTATGGTTTAAATTCTTGCTGACCAAATCTTAGAAAACCTTCTCAAAACGTACAGTATACGAGAGTTAGAGGGCGAAATAATATCGTATAATTAAACATATTTTTCTTATCGATACAAATACACCGCATCACTGTAATAACGCTTCAGCTGTCTTTAATAAATAGCTATATTTTTCTGCCCGCCATAATAGAAGCCAGTGTCAGCTAACTTCCATATTATTTCCACAATTATTATTGTTATAACTTTCTCCACCCTTTATGATTGTTTTCCTTGAAGCAAGTGATTCTATGAAACTGTGAAAGTATTATTCATTGTTCTTATTAGTATAGTATCTTTTTCCATGTTTATGTTGTTACAAGAATAATGTTAGAATGTTTGTAATAATTATTATGTTTTATTTTTATTTGTTTATAATGTCACGGAATAAATGATTTATCTTTATCGTTAATATTTAATTTGGTTTCACAGTAACATATTATTGTCAACTTTAAATTTTGTGTTCGTGTTTATATGCTTCATTACATATTGTAGGTTAATTGACTTAACAGTATTGAAACTGGGCTGTAACGGCGACTGGTAAAGATCGTATACAATTTATGTCGGGAGTGTACAAAATGTTAACGCGTATTTTACGAATGATTATTGGTCTCGTTGCTAATAAAGTGTTTACCAGATCTTGTACTGGTTAATAAACATTTAAATTTATATATTATTTGGCTTTACGTATTTCTTTTTAGTTAATTAATTTTAAATACATTATCTTTTGGGATGTACGAGTGTCAAATAACATCTAAGACTTGAGACATCCAAGCCAATCTCACCTGCACGTGGTGCAGCCTGCTAAATAACGAACGAGGCAATGGCGAAAGCGGGATGGTAGGGTTTTACAGCCTGACTGGGTCGCAACCACCATGTATATGGCGAAAAGGCCCGTCATAGTGATTCGCTTTTGCGAGTCGCGTTTCTGGATTAGCCTGTGTATATCCAGCTTTTCGCAGGCCGGCATGACAGCGGTGACCGACGATGGATAGTGTGTCACTCGGTGGTCACAATTGTTTTTGGATTGTACTGTGCTTACCATCAGGCACAGTGCAGTCATTTTGCCGTACTACTATAAAAAAAATCTTTACACAGTATTATGTACGAACAATATAGTACGTATGTTTGGAAGGTTTACTAATAGAAGCTATATATTCACATAACCGCACACACCAACCGAGAAACGTTAATGATCCAAACTAAAGACGAGACCTTTACTTAAACGTAACGGAGGACTAACGGTTACATGTACTCTATATAAGTGTAACTCGAGGAAATACTTCGAGTCTTGTTATGTCCTACATAAATACAACGTCCAATTTATTAACTTTCTCCCTGAATACAGTGTATATACTCTTTACACTAAAACTTAGGGACCTATTTTTTACGTTCTAAAGAGTTTTCGTTAAAACAGTTTCCAATGTCAGTTTCCTGTTGCACGTATCAAAATTTTTTCGTCAGCACGTAATTATTTTCTTTTAATGGCCATGCTCAAAGGTTCAATTATGATGTACGACTGATAGTATAGATATGATTAATAACTTAAACTAATTTCTTAAAGATATTCCGATTCAAAACTAATGTTTTTTTTTCGTACTGACTACGCTATTGACCTACTAAGGTCTTAACAGCTTCACCGGACTAGGCAAAAGTAAGGTGTGTAACATAACATCATACGTGTTCGAGGCAATTAATAATAATAACAGCAAGATGGCTATATACAACCTTAGGTGTCTTTCTTAGAAATATTGTTCCTCAAAAAAAATGTTCCAGCCTATGTCTAATTAAGAAAGTAATTATTCGTCATAGAGGATGGACTGTTGCGCTACAAAGAGTGTATGCATATGTGGGTTTTAACGTAAACTAACAGATTTCCACATTAAAAGGAAATTTTCAGTTACATCAAACGGCGTTACTATGAGTTTACACTGTTTTTAAATAAACTGAATTAATAATATTCTATATAAAATTGAATAATACATAATTTTATGCAACTGACATATATAATTTGATTCGATAATAATTAAGTGAGCTAATATTAAATATTGATTTCTGTTAAACGAGTAACTTCATACAAGTTTCCAAATTATTTCAATTACTTTTACAGGTATATAAATACCCTAATATTTAGAATATTACAGCCCCATATCAATGACGTACAATAAAATTCATTTAAATAAAATATATATGTATTCTCAGTGGTTATAAAACGAAATATTCTGTTTCATAAAACACAGATAAAGTAGAAATCCTAATGAATAAAACGAACAGCACATTGCTACATAAAGCAATGTTAATATATCAACATTAGAACGGAAGAGAATGAAGACGGTCGGTAGTTTCAGCAGCAAATTGCAATTACCGTTATTGCGGTAATTTCGAGGCTCCGCAGTCCGCCGCGCTACCGCGCTGCGCCACGCCACGCCGTGAGCCCACCGCTTTAACGCGCCTCGCGCCACCACGTCGCTTCTGAATTGCCGCCCACCCTGACTCGCGAATTTAACATCTTAAAATTGTTTTACATCTTACATTCTTTGCTAATGCAATTCTGGTGCACTAAAATACAACATATTTGAATTATTACTAAATTTTTTTACACAATCTTTTATTGACTTCTATTCTTTTTGTCAAAAATTGTAACTCGATGACTGCTTGTAAGCTTTTATTGCGCAATATAGGATTAAATATTTTCAGAATTTTAAGTTTTCGTAGCATTCCTTAGGAGGTATTCCATATTTTTTCTTAACATAAATTTGAGAGCTATACCAATAACTATAAATTCTATTCATAATCATTACATAGTATAAAACAAAGTCCCCTACCGCGTCTGTCTGTCTGTCTGTTAGCGATAAACTCAAAAACTAGTGAACGGATTTTCTTGCGGTTTTCACCAGTAAATAAAGTGATTCATGAGGAAGGTTTTAGTATATAATTTGTCAAGGATTTTTTATAATCAGGGCGGGACAACGTCTGCCGGGCCCGCTAGTTCATAATATTTAACGATGGTACATTTTCTGTCTACACTAAAAACAAATAAAAAAAATATTGAACAAATAATAAAACAACCCATATTATTGAGTTACTTAAATAGCTATTAAATTAAAAACATTGCAGTTGTAAAATAACTTATTGTAGCAATAAAATGTTATAGTTTAAACAGAAGGACCACGAACACAGATACTTTAATAATGTTTGTGCAACATAACTACACTTTCGCCAAGTTTATTAATATTAAAGATATATTGAAAATGACTTGTAATTCACCATAACATCGGAATAAATGATAGCTTTTGCATAAGTATTACTAAAACAATAACGTTAAACTGGGTATTTGTAAAACGGTCTACACGGATTGGCATAAAACACAAAGGTACTTTAGTTACCTACTTAATAAATTCGATACATTAACTCATAGGATTAGATATTACCGTAAAAGGTTTTAGCTTAGGCGTTTCGTGCAAGTATATGCAATAATTAATTACAGCAAACCCGTGAAATTGTGTGTTTTACGCAACCGGAGTAATGGGTAAAGTTTCATTGCGAGCTTTTATCTAATTTATTTTTATTGTTATATGAGGCAGTTTATGCCCCATTTTATATCCTTCGAAGTATTTACTATCATGAGCGACGGGTGTGCTCTATAACACTAATGAATCAATTATACTTTAAATCTATACTAGCTAGTGCCAGCGACTTCATTCTCGTAAAAAAGGCTTTTTTGTTTCGAAAAAACTACATAACTTGTCTCAATTGATATTTATAAAAGAGAACATTGATGATGAACATGAGATTTTTTCTAATTATTTTAAATATAATTTAAATATTCAAGAACGGTTTAACCGATGTGATATATATAATCATATATATGATATCATGTAATAATATATCATTTATAAGCTATAAAAAAAGTCAATAATATATTTTTTTAAATGTGACATAGTTATCTATACTAATATTATAAAGAGGTAAAGTTTGTGACGTTGTGAGTTTGTGAGTTTGTGACGTTGTGGCGTTGTAAGGGGTAATCTCAGGAACTACTGGTCCGATTTAAATATTTCTTTCAATGTTATATAGCTCATTCATCGAGAATGGTTATAGGCTATATATCATCACGCTAAAGACAATAGATGTTTTTTTCTTTTTGAGAGCTTCTGCTGTGTGTCAGCGTTAGTCCAGAGGAGTAACTATTACTAGGCGGACGAAGTCGCGGGCAGGGGCTATAATCTATATACTAATATTATAAAGAGGTAAAGTTTGTGAGTTTGTGAGGTTGTAGGGGGTAATCTCAGGAACTACTAAGCCGATTTTGAATATTCTTTTACCCATATATAGCCATTATTTATGAGTGTCATAGGCTACATATCACCACGCTAAGGGCAATAGGAGCGGAGCATCAATGAAAAATGTTTTAAAATTGGGTATTTTTTTATTTTTTCCTTTTGAGAGCTTCCACTGCGTCTTAGCCCACAATAACTATTCCACGCGTACGAAGTCGCGTGCAGAAGCTATTAACTAATTATATTATTTATAATCTATACTAATACTATAAAGAGGTAAAGTTTGTGAGGTTGTAGGAGGTAATATCTGGGGAGTCGGAGAATAATGGTCGAACGAAAACGTTTCATACGAACGCTGCCATAATTATGAGATATATATGATTGAGTTCTAGAGAAAAGTTGTAGCTTGATAATGCCTATTACCGCCCAACGAAGTGGGCACGGGTCGGCTAGTTAAAAATAAATGTACAGTAGGTACCCGGCATTTGGTTTGACATATCGACAACAAGAGTGAGACGTTTGGATAAAATCGGCTTGCTTCGGTTTTGTAAAGCGTTCTCCTTATTGCACATTACAATGACTGCGATAAACAATGATAACGCTATACGATACCGAATTTAGCCTACTATCTCGGTCTTCTCCCCAATTTCCCAATTTAAAACCGTGTATTGGATATTTTTATTTATTATCGACCGATTGTGATGAAACTCTGTGCATAAATGATTATATCTACCATTTTGCAAACGATAACCTACAATAATTATGCATAAACCTATAAATAAAAATCAATTGCCAATAAATGTAAGCAGATCATTTCAAAACGGTTGCACATGTTTGGCTAATTATTTTAATGATGTATTTATAATTGTCATAACAAAGTTTAAAATTGTTTAAAAACTTATACAGAAAAATGAAAATAAATTGTATTAAAATATATCTAAAAATAAGTGAGATAGATAACATTTGGAAAAACTTAAAAAAAGTCACAATTAACAGATTGACGTTCATTTGTTATTCCATTATACGCTCGTATTATAAAGAAAAGGTTTATTCGCATTTTCTTCTTTAGTACATAAATGTGAAGCCGAGGGGGCTAACTAGCGTTTAATAAATATCGTAAAACATTAGTAATAAACGCGTATCAAGCGACGGGTCCAGTTATTTTGATGTTATTCTCTTGATGGTTATAATAACAATAGATCCGAATGTTCACCTATTAGACGAAGATGTTACGGGAAAGGTGTAGATGGAATAAAACCTACACATATTACGATTGCAAAAGGATATTCTTTCTACCTCATTTCTACAGAACAATAATATTCATGTTACTTGTTACATTACGTTAGTGTTAAATTTGGTACAATCATATTTCTCATATTACAAGAAAGTATTCAACAAACATCTCTAAAGTAGTAAGTGAACTCGTATATATAAGCCAATAGACGGCATATTAGCTTAAGTTTTTTTTTTATAGTAGTACGGCAAACCTGATGGTAAGCACAGTACAATCCTAAAACAATGGCGACCACCGAGTGACACAATATCCATCGCCGGTCGCCGCTGTCATGCCGGCCTGCAAAAGGCTGGATATGCACAGACTGATCCCGAAACGCGACCCGTAGAAGCACTATGATGGGCTTTCGCCAATACATGGTGGTTGCAACTCAGTCAGGCTGTAAAACCCTAACACCTCGCTTTCGCCATTGCCTCGTTCGTTATTCAGCAGGGTGCACCACGTGCAGGTGAGGTTGGCTTGGATGTCTCAAGTCTTCGATGTTATTCGACATCCCTTACTGAAGTATTTGTAAAATATAATTTAATAATAGACTTAAACGGAACATCTACAATATTTTTATTTCTCAAACAAACCATCCAACTCGTAATGCAATAAACGCAATATTCTGTAGAAAGATCCATCAACAGCGCAACTCGTACTGTTTAAAGCTATTTTATTTTTAAATTGGAAATTCCAAGGCTCTCTCCGTCCTAGCTCTCGGCCGGTGAAAAACTATATTGCTCTTTTTATTAAAAATACGAAGTGTACCAACGAGGGGCAAACTGCCACTTAAACGTTATGGTTACTGCGGTGACATTCGCACGAATACCTAACTTATAAAATTGGTAATCCCCGACGCAATAGCCACCCTTCTTGGGGACCCGATAAAGTATTACTTACAACCTACAACGAATTAAGGATTATATCGGACCCTTTCCGATATTGTTTAACGTTATACCCCTACGTTTTAAGGTTTTTCCTATTATTATATTTTTAGGTATTGGACATGGGGCTTAAATGCGTGGACGGGGCTGATATTTGGTAATTGAATCGTGACCTGTTACTTCTAAAGGAACACCTCAAACAAACTAATGATGATACGCAGTTACGGAATTACCTAATGTTTACTTAATTTACTAATATTTACATATATAGTCAATATTGAATATAATATTGCCAACCATAGTCTGTTGCTTTGACATACTATGAGATATTTAGTCTGTTTGTAATAGAATATCAATGTGACCTGTTATTTATAAGGGAACAAACTATAATGATGACACGCAGTTACAGAATCACCGAGTGTTTATTTAGTACACTAATATTTATATAAATAGCTACTATTAAATATAATATAGCCGACTATAGTCTGTTGCTAAGGACTTACTATGAGTTATTTAGTCTGTTTGTAATAGAGTATCAAAGTGACTTGTTATTTCAAAGGGAACAGGACAATCTATAATGATGATACACAGTTACGGAATTGCCAAATGTTTATGTAACATACTGACATTAAATAAATACTTACTATTAAATATAATATAGAAAACCATAGTCTGTTGCTAAGATATATCATGAGCGAATTATTTTGTCTGTTTCCAATAAAATAACTACAAGTATTAAAAAATAAGTGTGTCATAAAGACAAACGATAAAAGTTAACGTTTTCTATTATAGTGAAAAATTTTAATAAAAAAAAAGAACATAAAGCCAAAGTCACGCGGTGTTTCTAGGCGGTTACCCATCCAAGTACAGACCGCGCTCTATATTGCTTAACATCGGGGATCAGACGAAAACCGCTGTTTTCATCACTCTTCCCGACACAGTGTTTATCCCTACCACACTTTGTCACACAAAAAGGTTGCGGATCAGAATTTCAAAGCCCTTCCATAACAAGTTTCACTTCAATAATAAAGCATTTATTTTCAAATAACTTATCGTAGGTTTACATCGGTTTAAATTGTTTTCACAGGTCTTCAATCATGTTTAAATTATGCTGTATGTCTGCCAACGTGTGAAATTTTGTATGTAACATGACATTTATCATTACATATTATTTTTATAATATACCTATGCCACGTCTGTCTGCTTGTCTGTCTGTTCGCGCTAAACTCAAAAACTACTGAATTGATTTTAGGTATACAATTTGTCAAGGATTTTTTTATTATCAAGGCGGGACAACGTATACCGCGCCAGCTAGTTAAATGCTAAAATAAAATGAGGTTTATCGATAATATAATATATCGATACCCATGTGTACACGTATTTGGAAACAAATTATAAGACAACTGTTTAGATTTTGCGGTATTAGTGCGATGTAAACGCTACATATGTGTGCGACTTAATAAGGACTTTTATATCAGACACGTTATTGGTGTAACGCTATTGCTATTTTATTATAGTATCAACACATATAATGCCCAATGAACGTATACCTTTTTACTGACCCTGTGGCTATGAAAGTGTTGCCTGCATGAGTATAACTAAATATACGTATATTTATACATTCTGTATAGTTAGATTTAATTCGCGGAATTCTATATAAAATCAGACAGGGCCGAAGTTCAGTCATTTTGGCAGCTTTGCGATAGTTGATATATCTGCTAAGTGCCTTAGGCGCTAGACATTAAGCCCGGTAAAGCTGAAAGGTTTTTCAGGTCAACAGCATTAGTTCAAAAGAAAAAGTTATTTGATGCCTGAATAAATTTGTGATTAATACAAATTATTTATGTATATTCTAAGTTTGATACTAAAATAGAATATGCAATTAATAAAAACCCTAGAAAATGGCAGAATTATAGTAATAGCAATAAATCGAATTCCCTATGTTATTTATTATTAGTATTAATAACCATAGTATTCTTTTATTTTTTTT
>MU159179.1:203992-244200 GCA_015888305.1 Antheraea pernyi
GGAGTTTTTGGCGGGATCTTAGTTTGTCATGTAGTGGATTTTATTTTTTTATTCATAATCTTGTGTTACTTGAATATATGTTGTGTAAAATTGGTGGTGTTTTATGTAATATAGTTTGTTTATTGTGCATAAGTGAAGTGAATGGAAAATAATACCACGGACCATGAATTCTGAGATGCCACAAAAATTCCATGGAAAGTTCTAACAAGTTGGCCACCATCTTGTTTGTTCATTGAAATTATATCAAGAAACTTTTAATATCGATACTCACTTGACAATGGCAGCAATAGTCTACTAGAATACTGGTTGCCGAAATGGAATGGAAGAAGAACTTGAAATACTATTAACTACTCGACAATGGCATTCATTGAAATTATATCAAGAAACTTGTAATATCGATACTCACTTGACAATGGCAGTGATGGTCTACTAGAAGACTGGTTGCCAAAATGGAATGGAAGAACTTGAAATAATATTAACTACTTGACAATGGCAGTAATAATCTAAAAGATTGATTGCCAAAAATAAAGTTAAAAAAAAAACTCTAACGTGTCTGTCCTTTTAGATTTTTGTGAAAAAAGATGTTGCAGGTGTCTTGGCATAAGTAATAAAATATGATTTAATCATTTTTAGAAATGTCTTTCTGTCTGTTTATATGAACACGCATCACTGCTAGCGTTTACGATAAAGTATCACAATAAAGCATATCCTTGAGTAACATTTAGTCTTGGTTTCATTAAAATCGGTTCACTCTATCAAAAGTTATTGTAACTTTAATGACGATACGACTTAAGTACGAGAGAAAATAACTGGACTGGAAGAAGAAATGGACGTAATACATTCAGATGATTTTTAACAGACTTCGAAAATGGAGGAGGTTACTACGTTCGGTTGTATGTATTTTTTAATTTTTTATGTATGTTAATCGATATCTCCGTCAATTATGGACCGATTTTAATGATTATTTTTTTATTTGAATTTCAAGATAATATTCAACCCCTAAAGGGGTGGAATATTGAAATTGAATAATGTGTATTTTTGATTTGATTTTGATGTTTAGTGACATCTATGACCATCCATAGACACTTGCAACATCAGGAGAGTCGCAAGTGCGTTGCCAACCTGTGCTTGGGGGAAGGGTAGAGGGGACGAGGATGGGGGAAAGGAAAGTGGGCCTCCGGAGCTGTCACTGACCGAACGAAACGCAACAATGCAAGCACTTTTACTTCACGTCGGTTTTCTATGAGAGGGTGGTACTACCCCGGAGAGCCGACCCATTTATGCTGAAATCAATAATAACTTCAGCGTGGCTCTACCACCTACGGATATAGAAACATTTGACGTACTTTTAAATTTATAACATGAAGTTGTTTTCCATATCTGTATGTCCGTTACTCTAGTTATTCTAAACTAAGCAACGGATTTTGTTACGGTTTTCATTATCGTGGAGGAGGCATAACGCTTTTTTATTACGTGATGAAAATATACAAATATAAACAATCTTAATCTCCATATCGATAATCTATTCGTAGTTTTTCTCATTTATTTTCAGAAATATTTAAGTTTTGAAGATAATATCTTAAAAATCTAAAAAACTTGGCGACTGCAAGTTATGGATCAGCGCAAAAAGGCGAATAACTTTTTACAGCGAATCGATCTAAGTTACCAAAAGTGAGTAACTTAAAATAAACATTTGAGGGCAGTTATTTACATTTTTAAATTGAATTGAGACCATTAAGTTAGAAAACTTATATCTAAAACATAGTCTGTAATTGTTACTTTGTCAATATAAGTTTTGAATGTTCTGATTACTTATATCATAAGTTTATAGATTTAAAGCACAGTTTGTATTATATGAGAATTATGATCATGATGCCACAGTGCATAGCGTGTTCGGACACTGTGTGGATGGACGTAGGTTCGATTCCATTGATAGCGACGATACCATAGTATGGTAGTTGGGTTTTTTCTACGTTCACCTGGCTGGCACCAGCTTTAAGATGAAAATCTGTTGCCAAACAACTGTTGGTGTATTCCAGGAATTGAACTTGAGAGCCAGTCCTTATGTAGGCTTAGTTTCTTTACCATATTTTATCATCTAAATATAATTATTTGGTTCCCAAAGTAAATCCTTCCTAGAATAACTCCTTCCTAAAGTACTTTTTGATCTTCGTGAAAAAAATTGTTGCATGTGTCTAGGAATAAGTAATATAATACATTTCAATCATTTTTAGAAACGCCTGTCTGTCTGTGTGTCTGTTTGTATGAACACGCATCACTGCTAAAACACTGGGTTCACAATAAACACAACAAATCATAAAGCATATCTTCGGGAGTAACTTAGAATATGTTTCATTAAAATCGGTCCACTCTATCAAAAGCTATTGTAGTTTTAATCACGACGCGGCGTAAGTACGAGAGAAAGGTAGGCAAGTAAATGGAATTAATACATACTTTCTTAATCACTGTTTATTTAAATAAGCTTCCACGCGGATGAAGTCGCAGGCACAGCTAGTATATAATATAATAAGTATTTCTAAATTTGTATTTCAAAATGTACTAAAACTTGACCAGGGCGTACATTAATGATTTAAAAAGGAAAGCCATGTAAAACGCTTCAGTAATATTAAAGTTATAAGGAGACTACCGCAGACACAAAATTATGTTGTAATTTATAATATGTATCAAAATATCAAAATAAAACTATTATTACTGACAAGTATCTGCGTAATTGTATATATAACAACACAAATATTTTAACAAATAGTTCTTATACATAAAAGGGTTTATGAGCATAATCTCTGCGAATTATTCGATTCATTTCAAAGGAATCCTACTAAAAGGAATGCGAGACTAACTCAAAGCTTTTATATCGCGTTCGTAGACGCCTTATTGTCTTCGCCGGTATATGTATTAGAGCTTGCTTTCTCTTGCGTAAATAAAATCCATTGGAAAAAGAAGTGTTTGAAGTGAGTGCAAGGAGGCGGAGGTCTAGGTGTAATGCTTCATGCGAGTGCCGAGGGCAATGCAAAATAGATTGAATTGGAAAAAAGGCTTGAGCGGAATGGCTTTCAACACTCTTGGGGAAAAGAAAAACGTGTTCTAAGAAGGGTTAACAATGAGAACGATGTCCGTGAATCGGTTTCACTTTGTCGACTTGCTTTGTAACGTGAAACTTTCTTTTAGATGACTTACTTATTTCATTTTAGTTGTATGTAAATAATATTGTTGACACATTTTCTAAGTAAAATATAACATATAAAAATAAAAATGACCAAATAACAAATATGAACATGTTATTATCTTTTTTATGCGACTGGAGGCAAACGAATACGGGGGTCACCACATGTAAATAAAAAAGACATTTTGACATCTGTCAATAAAGGACTTAAATAAAGGTTGTGAAGGACGTTGCTATGCTCGACTGTACGTATTATTTTACGCTTACGTATAACAACACAAATATTTTAACAAATAGTTCTTATACATAAAAGGGTTTATGAGCATAATCTCTGCGAATTATTCGATTCATTTCTGTAAACTAATTCAAAATATGTAAAAATAATGACAATTTATTGGATAAAATTATTATTATGCCAAAAATTACTTTTGATTCATTGTAAGTGATAGCTTGAAACTATCCAACATCGTTTTGGCCTTTACCAAATGAAATAACCCAATTATAAAAATACGCTACGTCGTCATCTATATAAATAATGATGTATTATTAAGTACATTAGTTATATGCATTTATTGTTACTGTAAAATATATTTAAAAATCCTGTGGTTAATTGATTTGACGAGAGAAGGCGCGCGGTGCGGCACGGTGGGCACGAGAGCGCTCGCTCACTTCCGAAACGACTTTACAACCGAAAACAATAACCGAACGGATATTGCCGAGTACAAATAACTCAGGCGCACACGTATCCCCAATTAAATCCTCGCTTTGTTTCGTATAATCTGAAATTTTACTGCATTAATGACAAAATTTTATGTTCAGCACAGCGCGCGACGCGGCTTCTACGCGCGGAAAAAAATATACTGACCGCCTCTGCAACACAAAGGGTTGTCACGTGCTGTATTATAACTCTAATAAATAATAATAATAGCTAAGGATTTCCCGTTTCTAAAACAAAGACAATGGTTGTATTTTATGCATTTAGAAACGTTTGGAAAATTTATAGTCCTGTATTTTGTAATGATTTCAGAAAAAAAAAATACTTTTGCTAAAATGCAATTAATTAAATTTAGATTAACAAATGTTTGTAAATTCATAAAAGAATTGCACCCGTATTTGATATTCAACTGATCTAATCCGTTTTGTTACTACAACCTTTTTATAAATAATATAACAAAACTGTAATATCTTTATTTTAATTTGTTTAAAATTATCAAATAGCTTAAACTTTACATGAAAAGAAGACAGAAACCGTTCGGGATTACTCGTGTAATGGTCTAACGGTCTAATAAAACGGTTAAAAAAACAACTTGACAACTTACTATCAGTAGTATGTTTGTATTTACTCACAAACACAATGACCAAAAGTCTTTAGGCGTCCCGTTTCAAATTACACAACTTCAAAATATGACGTAGTTACATAAGTGATTTTGTACAATAGAATTTCAACTAATATTTATGTGTGGCCATTTGCAAATGAAACGACCAGTTTTACTATTTTGTTCTCGACATTTACAATTACAATACACATGAAGGATGTTTTTTTTTTGAACTGACTACGCTATTGACCTAGCAAGGTCTTAACAGCTAGATGCGCCATCGACCCGTGTGTTAAATTAAAGGGCTTCGATCTGCCCCGAGGTGACTGGTGCAAGCTAAACAGATTGCGTACTGGAAAAGGGCGGTGTGCATAGTTTAAATACCGGTGTGGATGAATTGACTCGCCATGCTGTGACTGCGGTGCGGATATCCAATCGTTAGCACACATCATACAACAATGCCCATTAAGAAAAGATAATGGTTCTCCAGATGACCTGATCATTCTTACTGACGACGCCCTAAAATGGCCGAGAGAATTAAATCTCCATTTATAATAAAATAGAACGGATTACTCCATTTCAGCCATACGATTAAATAAAAAATTGGTTTAAATTGTTTTCACAGGTCTTCAATCATGTTTAAATTATGCTGTATGCAGACATACAGACCTACGCACAAATGCATACGAATGTATTTGTGCGTGTCTGTATATCTGCCAACGTGTGAAAGTTTGTGTGTAACATGATATTTGTCATTACATATTATAAAACAAAGTCCTATGCCACATCTGTCTGCCTGTCTGTCTGTTCGCGCTAAACTCAAAAACTACTGAATTGATTTTAGGTATACAATTTGTCAAGGATTTTTTTATTATCAAGGCGGGACAACGTATACCGCGCCAGCTAGTTAAATGCTAAAATAAAATGAGGTTTATCGATAATATAATATATCGATACCCATGTGTACACGTATTTGGAAACAAATTATAAGACAACTGTTTAGATTTTGCGGTATTAGTGCGATGTAAACGCTACATATGTGTGCGACTTAATAAGGACTTTTATATCAGACACGTTATTGGTGTAACGCTATTGCTATTTTATTATAGTATCAACACATATAATGCCCAATGAACGTATACCTTTTTACTGACCCTGTGGCTATGAAAGTGTTGCCTGCATGAGTATAACTAAATATACGTATATTTATACATTCTGTATAGTTAGATTTAATTCGCGGAATTCTATATAAAATCAGACAGGGCCGAAGTTCAGTCATTTTGGCAGCTTTGCGATAGTTGATATATCTGCTAAGTGCCTTAGGCGCTAGACATTAAGCCCGGTAAAGCTGAAAGGTTTTTCAGGTCAACAGCATTAGTTCAAAAGAAAAAGTTATTTGATGCCTGAATAAATTTGTGATTAATACAAATTATTTATGTATATTCTAAGTTTGATACTAAAATAGAATATGCAATTAATAAAAACCCTAGAAAATGGCAGAATTATAGTAATAGCAATAAATCGAATTCCCTATGTTATTTATTATTAGTATTAATAACCATAGTATTCTTTTATTTTTTTTAAATTTATTATAACAGAAAATTACATGTATTTACAATAGGACTCTCTTCAGGAAACGGCTATTGCGGTTTGATCAAGGAGAGGTATGTTCTTCAACACGCCAACATTTCATATTTAAGTTTTTCGTAGTTAATTTATGAAATATCTTCTTAAAATACGTTTCGCTTGTTTTTTTTTTTATTGTGGCACGGCAAAATGTGGATTCATTGTGGAGTCCTGCATAGTACAATCCAAAAACAATGGCGACCACCAAAAGACACACTATCCATCGCCGGTCGCCGCTATCATGCCGGCCTGCGAAAAGCTGGATATGCACAGGCTGATCCCGAAACGCGATCCGTAGAAGTGAATCACTATGACGGGCTTTTTCGCCATATACATGGTGATTGCGACCGAGTCAGGCTGTAAAACCCTACCACCCCGCTTTCGCCATTGCCTCGTTCGCAGCAGGATGCACCACGTGCAGGTGAGGTTGGCTTGGGTGTCTCAAGTCCTATGATGTTAATCGACACCCCTTTTGTTTAACATTACTTTCTTGTAGTTAAATTATATAATCGGCTGGTAATGTGTTTAAGTTTGAAGGAAGCATATATTCCCATATACGCATACCATAGTAATTGTTGTAACGAGGCAGTATGTACATGGTAACATCTGCCATTCTATATTGGTCTTCGATACCCGATATTTGAACTAAAACAATTAAAAGTAGTAATCGTCAAAGTAAATACTATATTTGTAAAAAGTGAATATATTGGTTATTTTTTTATATAATAGTTTTTTTTTCTTGTCTTATCAAAACTTTGTAGGTTAAGAGTGTTGATATATAACAAATAAATATGATTGGAAATGGAAATGTGCGTGAAGATAGTAAACCGTGCATTCATTTTAATTCTGCAAATTACCATCTACTAGTCTGCACTATAAATACAGTCTCATTCATATGCACAAGAAACGTTTGTGAAAGTAACAGGGAAGTAGGAAACCGGAATAAAAGCCAATAGATATTACAAAATCACTCGAGCCTTCACCTACAGACATTTTTAACGAAACTCAAAAGAACTGCAGTCCTAAAGCCTGTGATTAGTACACTTGAGTACCAGCCTTAATATTACATTACTGTATCTATTTTTATTTGGTATTCTTACAATATGAACGTTTAGTTAGCAATATGTTAATCTCGCTTTCAATAAAACAATGCACACTTACTATAATAGCTGATCGGGGCTGACTTAAACTCAAGAGTGGCAAAATTGGCAATTGCTATACATTTGAAGTCGGAATGGTTTCGTTCGAGCTGTGATTCCCAAAGTGGTATCTATCGAATCCCAGGGGGTCTACGAACCTAGCATAGGGATCCATGTCAGCGAAAAAAAATTGAAAGTCCATGAGATGCGAATAAGTGTCAACGATAATCACCATTTAAACAGGTCGTGGGTTTCATTTTGACTTTCCGTGAATGAAACAATAGGTACGCAAATGCTGTCTACTTAAATAATGCTTTTTGTATAATGTGAGGACATAATGTACATAAACGATAAAGATGAGGGATTGGTTAGAAAGTCAATATCAGGTAAACAAGTGGTCTACACATAAACGAAAAATAGGGTAAGTTGACTGCGAGACAAAAAGTTTGGGGATCCGTGGGTTAGAGTATAATACAAGTCGAACAATGTTAACAAAAGCGGTTTTCTATTGAAAACACCAGCGTGGAGTCTTAAATTATATATTTTAACTAGAAGCCACCTGCGACTTCTTTTGCCTTTGTAATTTTATAAATGGTTATACTATAAATGAACCCCATGAAGGTGGGCCTCCAGCGCTGTCACTGACCGAAGGAAACGCAACAATGCAAGCACTGTGACTTCACGTCGGTTTTCTGTGAAAGAGTGGTATTACCCCGGGCAAATTAAAAAAAAACTGTGGAAGTCGTTATGCACTATTTGAAGTTGAACTTTTAAACGAGTCGACTTAGCGACAAAAATGTATCTGACCTTTTTAGAAATCATTGAATTCCCACAGAAATGTGTATTGATTTCTAAAACACGAAAATTGGTTACTATAATTCCAAAAAAAGCGTGCGAAATGAGATATCGAAAACCACGAAAATGCATCCCTTAATATCAATATTAAAAGCTCAAACTAATCTTAAACGATATTATCATGTTAACTAAGGAAATCATTTTTTCTTTTAGCCCACCCTAATATACAGTGGTGTCGCAGAGTAAGTCCGGGGACTTACACTCACTGCTTCGAAAATCACTACTCCTATTCAATATGAATCATCGTTAATAACGTTTGATTTATGTGTTACTTATTTACACGAAGAAATCAATTTCTAGCCAGAATATGTAATTATTATTTAATTTTAGGGAAATTGCGTATATCTAAATTACTCTTATAAAGAGAATAGATTTGTTTTTTTTTTTGTTTGTAATGTATAATGTAAAAAATATATAACCGTTTTTTAATTCTTTCATCTATATAATGTCACTTTATCAGTGAATAACATAAGCTGTATTTTGTATTCAAAATCTATATTAACATTTTGTAGGTGGTGGAGAGCCACGCTGAGACTATTACTGGTTTCAGCATGAATGGGTCGGCTCGTCCGGGGTAGTACCACCCTCTCACAGAAACATCGACGTGAAGTAACAGTGCTGTTAACAGTGCTTTGCCTTTCGTTCGGTCAGTGAGAGCGCCGGAGGTCCACCTCTCCGCTCCTTCATCCACTCCCCCCCAAACACAGACTGGCAACGCACTTGCAACTCTCCTGGTGTTGCTAGTGTCTATGGACGGCAGTGATCACTTAACATCAGGTGACTCAGCTGATCGTTTGCCACATTTGATATTTAAAAAAATTAACGCGAACGAAACCGCGAGCAAAAGCTAGTTACGAATATACTTTTTAATTTACAAGACATATAAAGTCAGTGACGTAATACACGTTTGTCAATATTTTTATGAACTTCCGGAGTGAATTTTAATATAGTGTTAAATATTTTAATGAACAATTTCTAAAATGCAATGTACAAATATCGTGTCAAATCATTTTAAGCAAACCATTAGTGGAAATAAATGATAACAATACATTGAGTTAGTTGTGACCAGATAAGACAATGTGCCTTTGTTATTTGTATAACACACATTAGTCCATGGACCTTAAATGAATGGCAAAAAAAAAGTCTTACCAGATTAATTGTTACATGAGAGGTAAAGCACATCACGCTAACTCGCCGAATACAGAATGTACCTATTTGAACGAAACCGCGAGCAAAAGCTAGTTACGAATATACTTTTTAATTTACAAGACATAGAAAGTCAGTGTCGTAATAAGTTTTTCAATATTTTTATGACCTTCCGGAGTGAATTTAGTTAATATAGTGTTAAATATTTTAATGAACTATTTCTAAAATGTAATGTACAAATATCGTGTCAAATCATTTTAAGCAAACCATTAGTGGAAATAAATGATAACAATACATTGAGTTAGTTGTGACCAGATAAGACAATGTGCCTTTGTTATTTGTATAACACACATTAGTCCATGGACCTTAAATGAATGGCAAAAAAAAAGTCTTACCAGATTAATTGTTACATGAGAGGTAAAGCACATCACGCTAACTCGCTGAATACAGAATGTACCTATTTATCATGAATTGAAATGAAAACATTTACTTAATTTATCTCTTACATTATTATTTGAACAAAAAGGACTTATCCCAAGATAAAATGCCTTATATTTTATTCTCTTCTATACTTTTAATATATAACACTGAAGAGTTTGTTTGCTTGTTTGGTTGAACGCGCTAATCTCAGCAAGTAAGTACCCGTCCGATTTGAGAAAATCTTTAAGTTCGATAATGTATAGTTTAAAATTTTCATTACTTTCTTATATAGTGTTAATGAGCACTGAGTGAGTTATATAGTAGGTTGAAGTTCCAGGTATGTTGCTGATGCTAAATCCCATCCCATTCGATATACTATTAGTATTCATATATCTAATGTATACGTTATATGATACAGTAGATGACGCGCGTGTCGTAGTTACAAATGTTTTTGAAAAAGCATTTCTGTAATGTACACACCCACTCACAATTTTACATTTCTTTTTTTCTCATTTTAAAAAAGCGCGTGTGGAGCCGCGGGTAACAGCTAGTAGTCTTATAAATTTAATATTATTTTCTCTCCGTTTAATATGAAGGACTCGTAATATGAATTACCATACCTAAAACTTACAAGTCAGTTTTATAAAAGTAAGTACTCATACTTTGTAACTTAAATTGACTTGCTTAAATAAGTTCTGGGCTCTTTTACATCGGCCTGCTACTACAGATACCCGGAAGGACAACCTACCGCTCGCGACTGAATTTTTATGAAGTTTTTTCTTTGCCTGTATAGAATGCAATGTAAAAAGTTACTGAACTCTTGCTCTTAAAAGTATTTGAGTAAATATAACATTTTAAAATACCTTTAAAGTCTAAACTATTTATTATACGCTTAGTTTGTAACATGAATTTATTATGGGATAAATATGCCAATACATTGTTATTTTTAGCTTACATGGGAGCCTTTTAATCTATATCTTTCAGAGACAGGTCGTTATTTATTTGTTAAGAAAGATCGCATGATTTTATAGTGTAATGTCATTCAGGGAACAATTTTTTTTTATCTCATAGCAGGCAAACGAACATGTGGGTCACGTGATGTTAAGTGATCACCATCGTCCATAGACACTAACACCACCAGGGGAGTCGAAAGTGCGTTGCCAGCCATGTTTGGGGGAAAGGAACTGAGGGAGAGGAGAGGGGAGGGAGAGGAGAGGGGAGGGAGAGGAGAGGGGAGGGGAAGGGAGGAGGGCCTCCGGCGCTCTCACTGACCGAACGAAACGCAACAAAGTTTGATATAAATGTATTTCAGTAAATCGAAAATTATTAAATAATAACAATTAAAAATACCAAGAAAAACATACACAATGATTATAGAGGTACATAGACCCTTTGTGAAACGATTCTCGATAACGTTCAAACTCGAAATAAATTATAATTTCGGTCACATTTCAACCACTGGTACCGTTAAATAAGGCGTAACTTAAATGTCATAATATTCTTATATATAAAATTATATATACCGTAGGAGGCAAACGAACAGGCAGGTCACCTGATGTGTCCGACGTCTGGAAGTGACGCCTCTTTCTGTGCAACCACTAAAACGAATGTAGGTTTATGTGTCTATTATGTTGTAATAATAAAAAAAATATGTTAGTTACTATGAAAAGATAAACCAGATCGAGTTTCTTGCCGGTTCTTCTCGATGACTGAGTTGTTTTCCGAACCGGTGGTAGTTTTGACGTTCATAAGTGCCTTCTCAGGGCCTAAATTGAATAATGTGTATTTTTGATTTGATTTTGATGTTTAGTGACATCTATGACCATCCATAGACACTTGCAACATCAGGAGAGTCGCAAGTGCGTTGCCAACCTGTGCTTGGGGGAAGGGTAGAGGGGACGAGGATGGGGGAAAGGAAAGTGGGCCTCCGGAGCTGTCACTGACCGAACGAAACGCAACAATGCAAGCACTGTTACTTCATGTCGGTTTTCTATGAGAGAGTGGTACTACCCCGGAGAGCCGACCCATTTATGCTGAAATCAATAATAACTTCAGCGTGGCTCTACCACCTACGGATATAGAAACATTTGACGTACTTTTAAATTTATAACATGAAGTTGTTTTCCATATCTGTATGTCCGTTACTCTAGTTATTCTAAACTAAGCAACGGATTTTGTTACGGTTTTCATTATCGTGGAGGAGGCATAACGCTTTTTTATTACGTAATTTAAATATATAAATATAAACAATCTTAATCTCCATATAAATAATCTATTCGTAGTTGAAGAAACTTTCTGATGGAGAATCCCACAAGGTATACGTTTGTCTCATTTATTTACAGAAATATTTAAGTTTTGAAGATAATAGCTTAAAAATCTAAAAAACTTGGCGACTGCAAGTTATGGATCAGCGCAAAAAGGCGAATAACTTTTTACAGCGAATCGATCTAAGTTACCAAAAGTGAGTAACTTAAAATAAACATTTGAGGGCAGTTATTTACATTTTTAAATTGAATTGAGACCATTAAGTTAGAAAACTTGTATCTAAAACATAGTCTGTAATCGTTACTTTGTTAATATAAGTTTTGAATGTTCTGATTACTTATATAGTTTATAGATTTAAAGCACAGTTTGTATAATATGAGAATTATGATGATGATGGCACAGTTCATAGCGTGTTCTGACACTGTGTCGATGGACGTAGGTTCGATTTCATTGACCGCGACGATACCATAGAATGGTAGTTGGGTTTTTTCTACGTTCACCTGGCGGGCACCAGCTTTAAGATGAAAATCTGTTGCCAAACAACTGTTGGTGTATTCCAGAAATTGAACTTGAGACCAGTCCTTATTTATGCTTAGCGTGTTTACCATCTTTTATCATCTAAATATAATTATTTAGTTCCCAAAGTAAAACCTTTCTTGAATAAAATAATATCTATACATATAATAAGACTAATGTGTACTATTTGATATTCGTAAAAAAATTGTTGCATGTGTCTACGAAAAAATAATAGAATACATTTCAATCATTTTTAGAAACACCTGTCTGTCTGTCTGTTTGTATGAACACGCATCACTGCTAAAACACTGGGTTCATAAAGCATATCCTCGGGAGTAACTTAGTGTTTGTTTCATTAAAATCGGTCCACTCTATCAAAAGCTATTGTAGTTTTAATGACGACGCGGCGTAAGTACGAGAGAAAAGTAGACAAGTAAATGGAATGAATACATACTTTCTTAATCACTGTTTTTTTAAATTAGCTTCCACGCGGATGAAGTCGCAGGCACAGCTAGTATATAATATAATAAGTATTTCTACATTTGTAACAAAATGTACTAAAACTCGACCAGGGCGTACATTAATTATTTAAAAACAAAAGCCATGTATAACGCTTCAGTATTATTAAAGTTATAAGGAGACTACCGCAGACACAAAATTATGTTGTAATTTATAATATGTATCAAAATAAAACTATTATTACTGACAAGTATCTGCGTAATTGTATAACAACCCAAATATTTTAGCAAATAGTTCTTATACATAAAAGAGTTTATGAACATAATCTCTGCGAATTATTCGATTCATTTCAAAGGAATCCTACTAAAAGGAATGCGAGACTAACTCAAAGCTTTTATATCGCGTTCGTAGACGCCTTATTGTCTTCGCCGGTATATGTATTAGAGCTTGCTTTCTCTTGCGTAAATAAAATCCATTGGAAAAAGAAGTGTTTGAAGTGAGTGCAAGGAGGCGGAGGTCTAGGTGTAATGCTTCATGCGAGTGCCGAGGGCAATGCAAAATAGATTGAATTGGAAAAAAGGCTTGAGCGGAATGGCTTTCAACACTCTTGGGGAAAAGAAAAACGTGTTCTAAGAAGGGTTAACAATGAGAACGATGTCCGTGAATCGGTTTCACTTTGTCGACTTGCTTTGTAACGTGAAACTTTCTTTTAGATGACATACATTATTTCATTTTAGTTGTAGGTAAATAAAATTGTTGACAAATCTTCTACGTAAAATATAACATATAAAAAAAAATTACCAAATAACAAATATGAACATGTTATTACCTTTTTTATGCGACTGGAGGCAAACGAATATGAGGGTCATCTGATGTTAAGTGATCACCACCGCCAATGGACACCTGCGCTGCAGTCTCTTGAAGAGTTCTAAGTTATATTGACCCGGAAACGTTGCGGCTGGGAGTACATTCCAAATGACCAACGTACGTGGAAAAATTCGCACGTGAAAATGGTACAATAGACGACTTAATTTCGGTTAAAAATGAGTCATTCGGTATTTAAATTCAGCAGCAGGTTTCTGTCCGAACAGCTCTTTGTAACACCGAGTTAGAAGTTGTAAATGACGCTAAGTGACGCAGCGTCTCTACGAAGTGCCAAAGGAAAGAATGGAAAAGCACCTAGTCGCCAACGATTCGAGTCGTTCTATACATATGAACGGAAGTAATATATGATACGGCTTAAATTTTGTCTACAGTACTGTATCATCATCTTATATATTAATACGTGAAGCCTGAACTTTGTATCCCTTTTTAACGGAATTGGGCGAACGAATGTACGTGAAATTTGGCATAGTTAATGTTTATATGGAGGAGAAGTGCAGAAAGCTATTTATTTTATATTAAATGCATTAGAAGTACATTAAATTAATTAAAATATGCATTACTAACAATACTACTTCAATTTTACACAACATATACACACATGTAAATAAAAAAGACATTTTGACAGATCTGTCAATAAAGGACTTCAAAATAGGTTGTGAAGGAGGTTGCTATGCTGGACTGTATGTATTATTTTACTCTTACGTTTCAATTACCCTTTTACATTCTACATTCTACAATGATATTATAACATAATACCCTTTGACAAAATAACCCTAATAAAATTCAAACTTTAAAAAATCAATGAACTATGGTCGAATGTCGACCTCTGGGCGCCCACTAGTAATTAATAATTATGCCATATGTTATAACACTAGATACAAAAGTCAAACATTATATTGACATATCTTATTAACAAGAATATAATATTAGTAACAAAAGAAGTAATATGGATAAATAATCATCAGTTGGATTTGTAAAAGACGAGATATTAACTGACGGTATCTGCGTAGTTGGTAATACAGTTTAAACTCTTTATAACAAACCCTAAACCTTAAAATTTATGAATACTCCTCATTAATTAATTTAAAACCCCATTATAATAATGTAATTAATCTTGTATACATGTAGTCATAAGTAATTAATTATAGATTATAAATACATATAATATCGAAGCTGATTATCATTTAAAATAAATTGAGCATTTTAATTATTTATCGATTGTATTATAAGTCAGATTATTTATTAATCTATCGATTAGATTTATGTTTCATATCTTGTTAGTCTTATGTTTATAAGCTTTTGAAGAACAACCTCGATTTATACATATTAATAAATTGTGCATGAATTAGAAAATACTTCCTCAGAAAAAAAACTATTCTGATTTAGATGTCTTAAGTACTTTTTAAGGAAGTCAAAATGAAATAATAATACATTAATATTGTTTTGAAATAATTAAAAGAAAGCCTGAATTGTGACTTAATTTTTTGTGCCTACGTCGTAATTTAAATATTGACGTGATAACGTCTTATAAATCGATGAACGCTGGATGCACGCACGAAAAAGTATGTACTCATTGTCACGTTCCGCCTGAGCCGAGCGTGCAAGCGAGAGTGCGGAACAAGTGATAAAGAGGTGCGACCTAAGAGGTGCGGCCTAAGCGTTCGGCTTGTGACGCATCTATCTCTTTTCCACTCCATCGGCCGATGCGTCCGAGTCGTTATCACGTAAAATTGTTGTCCGTTAAGTGACTTTACAGACAGTCATTTTTTTTAAACTTCGACAGTATATGTATCTGATAAGAAATATTAGTCACAATACATTGGCTACCAGTTGCGTACACTCTTTAAATATATTGAAGTAAAGGAGGTTCTTCGTTTCCCTAACATGCTTCTTAGTACAAGGTAGAAATTACATAGCCTGTTATTATGATTGTTTAATGGGATATAATATATATCATTTTGGAAAACTTTAGCATATCCTAAGTACTAACTACTATTATAACGGCAAAAGTGAGTTTGTTTATTTATACTTAGTTTGGCCATAAATACTGTTACAATTAAAAATAAACAACATATTACATTTGAATTTGGAATCTGTCATTTTTATATGATTATTCATTAAGTATTCTCATTTTGGCGCCAATACATTATATAATATTTTTCATTATTAAAATGGAGTGGGGTGATAAAGAAAACCGAATCGCTGTGATTGCATGTATGTGTTGTAAGCTGATCGTGAATTTATGAATACACGTTTTGGAGAGTACAGAAAAGGACTTAGGGTACCTTTCATAAAAAAAACTGTTTCCTAATCTATTTCATTATAGCTAGTGATCTATACTAATATTATAAAGCTAGAGGGTTTGTTTGTATGGTTGAACGCACTACTCAGGAACGACTGGTCCGATTTGAAAAAAACTTTCAGTGTTTGATAGCTCATTTATAGAGGAAGGCTATAATATCATCATGTTAAGACCAATAAGAGGATCAAGGAAGAATTTTACAAAATCGTTTTTTTTTGTAGTAGCACGGCAAAATTACTGCACTGTGCCTGATGGTAAGCACAGTACAGTCCAAAAACAATGGCGACCACCGAGTGACACACTATCCATCGCCGGTCGCCGCTTTCATGCCGGCGTGCGAAAAGCTGTATATGCACAGGCTGACCCCGAAACTCAACCCGCAGAAGCGAATCACTATAACGGGCTTTTTCGCCATATACATGGTGGTTGCGACCCAGTCAGGCTGTAGAACCCTACCACCCCGCTTTTGCCATTGCCTCGTTCGTTATTCAGCACGATGCAACACGTGTAGATGAGGTTGGCTTGGGTCTCTCAAATCTTATGATGTTATTCGACACCCCTTACACCCCTTTTTCCTTTTGAGAGGTTTCGCTGCGTGTTAACGTTAGCCCAAAGTAACTATGTTATTCCACGCGGACGAAGTCGCGGGCAGAAGCTAGTATATAATATAACAATATCAAGCTACTGCTCTTGTTGTATTAATTGGTGATCTTTAACTAAGTTCATTTAAATCATTTCTGTGATATAGAATTTTTAAAATCGCTAAAACAATTTATAAAATTTTATTCATATCTCTAATTGAGTGTTGAAAGGAGTTCATTTGTACTTCACATTATTTCAGAAAAGATTATTAAGTGAAACGAGAAATTCTTTTGTTAAAACGTACATTATCAAACCGAAACAACTCATACGAAAACTATGAAATAATCTATTTGTAACGATTTTACTACGAAGTGATTTATTCGCACAATCTAAAAGTTTAAGTCTTTAATTTTAAAAGATACACGGTGGATGGATAAAAATAAAACAATATGCCATTTTATTAATTAATTTAAATGTATTTTATTCAATTTAGATACTATAGAGGTCCTATTAATATACTATCACCAATTTGAAAAATGTTCTAGTTGTCAAGGATAGTCAGCAGAGAACTCGATCTTGTTTGTCGTTTTTGTATTTTTATTTTAGTAAAATAAAATAATGCTTCTGATTCATTGTCGTTTTTAGCAGATATACAAAGTAGGAGATAATGTTCAGACATCACTATTGTTGACGTAATCCGCTACCGTACTACCGTATCCGTACATAACATTTTGACAATAAGAACTGTTTGATAAGACGTTTGAACTTATTGTCTGACAAGTCGTGGTATTTTTTTTTGTCATAGTTCATCACCTGATGTTAAGTGATCACCACAATCCATAGACACTTGCAACACCAGAAGAGTCACAAGTGCGTTGCCACCCTGTGTTTGAAGAAGAATGGAGAAGGGGCGAGGGAGAGGGGAGGTGGGTTTGGTTTCTTATTGTAGAATGTAATACTGTTATTTAATAAACTTTAATTAGTTTTACTATGTCTAAACATAGTTAAATTGTAATAACAGTCGTTTACAAAATTTTAACCCAGGGACTGTGTTTTGATGTGTTTTTTATCTCTGTTTGTTATTTGATTCTTATTCAGAATGCTAACTTCTGTTAAAGTTCTAAAAATATCTAAAATTTCATGACCAAGTGCGAAATGGGGGGCGGGCCCACTTGATGTGATCTTACCTATTAACGTTACTATGGTATTATTATGAATTTAAATAGGAAGTGTTCTTTGTCAATAGACGAGGTAATAATTATTTTGTGATATTGAATAAATATAATACCGAAGCAGATATTTAACATTCAGTGCAGTGATAAACAATAGTTAAATTGAATCAAGTCATGAAACGGCAAAGTTCATTATGCATAACAATGCGACTGTAGATTATTGTGAACTACGAGACAATGCAATGCGATTATATGTCTTCACCGTGAATACATTTCGTTTCTAAAGTTACTAATTAGTTTAATGAACATTAGTATTAATACGACAGATATATTATGATAGTTTAACAAAAAAAAAATCCTAAATTCATTTATATATGAGAATTAGGGTGGGCCAAAAAAATTAGGCAGATATCTTTTTTTAAGCAAAAACCTTCAACAACTTTTAAACGGTGATGTTTACAAAAAATTGTAAGAAACCTTTTTTGTTGAAAATTAAATTTCATAGAAATACATGAGGCGAGTGGCGGAAGACTTTTCTATTGAAATTAAGAGCTCATACTTGGAGAGAATTTTTTGAGGTGTCTACCAACCTATTTTTGAGAGTATAAAGTTAAAAAAAATGTTATTTTTTTTGGCCTAACTATATACGAAGTTCCGTAGTATAAATACTTATACAGGCCCAGACAGATATACATACTAACACATACACACAAATACATACCTACCTTACGTTTAAAGCGTAATTAATTTTTTCCTTACCGTGCCGTAAGTGCCGTGTCGTAAGAAGTTTCACTTCAGTAAACTTACTTACTATAACTTACTTACAATAACAATACCGGTAACCTTTTTTATGCCATAAAATGCAGCAAAAATGCAGCAAACAGGCAAACGGCCCACCTTATGGTAAACGGTTACCGTCGCCTACGGACAACTGAAACACCAGGAGCATCGCTGTTGTGTTTGTTGCTGACCTTGATTACATGTAAGTCCCTTTTTGAAGAATTTCATGTCATAGGCCTGAGGGAAACTATGCTTGGTAACTCATTTTCACACTGCTAACGTACGCATAACGAAGGTTCTAGAGAACCTGACGGTTGTCGCCATTTTGCTAGGTTTGAAAGTGTGCGCGTGAGTAGTCAGCCAGTGGCGGGAAGTCCGAGCTTAAAACGGCGATGAGGGCACCATATCAAACATTCCTCAGAACACTCTTCATTTTTCATTATTGAAACAAAATGTACTAACCTTTTCTCTCCCTTCCTCCGTCGTGCCTGAAGACAATGGGCCGGTTACTCTCCCGCCGCCATAACACGGTAGGAGGTGGTACTCCAGTGGCGCTACAGGTAAGCCTTATACTGCCACCCTCTTGAGCTGAACTCCCTTCTGTCACCGAGTCCACTATGTCAGGAGGTATTACCACTGATAAGTGTCCCATCTGGAATATTTTCTCTTGATATAACTAATGCATTAAATAATCTATGTTGTAAATATGAAAATATCTATACATGTCGGTCTATTTGTGGTAAAATGACGTTATATGACTGCGATAAAATTTTGGATTATATAAAATAATGATAAACTTATATATCTTAGTCTTATTAAATTATTTTTAGATTGTCTTCTCCTGAAGTTTAATATTTCGCATAGTAATAAGTACACATCGCCAAGTTCGACGAGTTAGGACAAATATAGAATGAAGCGTAGTCAACAATTCGTAGATGATTGTTCAGTGGTTAGCATGTTATAAAGAAATTTTGTAAACAAACTATAATTTTACTGTCTTTCTCTTCTATGTATTTTAATCTGAACATAATATATATTGTCTATATAACAAACAACGCAGTTGAAGTCGTGGCTATCAGTTAGTACAAGATAAAAGTTAACTTTCAAAGTAAAGCCTTTCTTATTTAACTTTAAAGAAAACAAATTGTATTAACAGACTTTCTAGACAACGGAAAACGTTCACGAGGTTCACGTGGCTAGCTTTATTAAAAAGCAAAAAACCATAGAGTAGTGCTAACGTTAATAATCAAAATAAACGAAGCTTGTCTATTCTAGTCATCTTTGGTCACATGGTCAGTTACTGAGTAATGATTAGCATTATAGATTTATTCCCAATATTCAAAATAAAAATTTGGACAGGTAATTATTTATTTTTTATTTTATTAATTTTACGTTTTATGAGGGGTGTGTATCTCATATGATGGAAACAAGGCTAATTCTCAGGGCTAACAGTTTATTCAACACAACAAAAGTACAATCGTGGTGTTCACTAGATATTATATGTAAAACACGGTAAACTAAACAAAGGAAGCGCGTGCGTGTGCGTCGTAGGCGCATGTCAATAAGCAAGCGTCAAGCCGTCACGAGTGCTTGGGCAGACTGTCTTGGCGCGAGGACGCGGCGTCGCCTCGTACGATCGCACGCGCATGCGCAAAGACAGATTTTGTCTCAGAGGCGCAGGCGCTCGGGCAAACAGCCCCGAGTGACGCGGTAAGGTAATATCGCGGCGGGTTGGTTTACTATAGTTTTATATAAACTCTTACTTTCGAATCAATTATATTTTCGAAGTTACTGTATCTATGATCTTTATTAATTTAAATATATGAAAATCCAGTGTCAATCCAATATCTGTCCACGATGAAGACCGAAACTACTCAACCGATCTTCATGAAAATTTTCATGCCGTGCCATGAAGAATGACAATGCATTTATATGTAATTTATATTTAGATTAAGGACCTCAATATTTTTTAATTATGAATTAAATGATTGTCATTGTTGATTATTGTCATTAATTGTAATTTTCATCAGTAACGGATAGATGGCGCTTTAAATTAGTTTCTTAAGAGAAAACTGTAGGACCAACTATTTACCTCGACGGTTTTTTAGACAGACTTATTACCCTATAAAACCAAATATTTTATCATAATTTTAATATAATATGTGATAACTGAGCCACAGCAACACGTGGCCGGGTCATCTAGTAAAATATAAATAAATGTCAAGTTTACATATGATCCTTAAATTTCAGACAGAGCATAGAGTTTAACAGTATAACAGGTAGATACAGAAAGAACCCTTTAAGTTTAGCGTGTTTACTATTGGATCACAGCGTCATTTAGCATCAGGTAAGATCGTGGTCAATCGCTAAAACTTAAGAATAAAAAAGGACTAATATGTTCATCACACAAAAGTGAGTCATGTATGGGGATTTACCACTCGACCTTTGAGTTCAATAGCTCACTAGCATTGCATAAAAGAACAAAGCGATTGAATACACTGACCTGACTTTTCATAGGGTCTGTGTTGACTTGACACATGTAGGTACCAGAATCGTTCGCTTGCACATTACTGACGTGCAATTTCCACGTGTTGTGGTTGTTGTATGTGACGGACAGGCGCGGATTCAGCGCGACCATGTTGGTGTGTATCGCCAGTATCGCTTTTGAATCGGACTTGATCCACGCCACCTACAATTAAATGATTATTGGTACTTATATCGTTTATATCTAAGCATCCCGCAATAGTCTCATCTGATTTTTAACAGTAATACCCCAAAGATGACATATTGTTAAGCATAGACAGAATCTGGCTTCGAGAGCAAGTGTCGGAATATTTGTGCAGTATATTAGCGAAAGATCTTCAACTTGAGGGTGTTAAATCAGTCAAATATTAGAGAGTTTTTTAACACATACTATGGCTTGATTTCTATAATTTACTTCACCAAAAGCTCAGGTTATCGTCAAGCTCCGAACCTAAGTCAGTCGACGCAGTGTCAAAATATGTTATCATTGAGTCATATTGCTTCATTATTCATATCAAATTATAGTAGAGTATTTCTCACACTGAGTAACGTCGTTGACCTGAATGACTTTAACAACTACGCTAATCTTGGTGGTGGTGAGCGTACAAGGTAAATGCATTCTTCGAGTTGATCTAAATTAATGATTCAAGCTAAGCAATAAAATGTATTCCTTAAGAATATAAAAATATAATGTTAAAAATAACGTTGTCTAGAATTAGTTACATTAGTAATTAAAACACTTTTACTGAGCACCAACTTCTGTTTAGTACTTTTTAAACTTCCTTATCATTCTACTAATAATTGTCATTTTATTTTTAAATTCAATTATAATAAGTGAATATATAATATACTAGCGAGCCCGGAAGACGTTGTCCCTCCCAGATTATAAGAAAAATCCTGGACAAATGATATACCAAAACGTTACTCGTGAATCACTTTATCCACTGGTGAAAACCGCATAAAGATCCGTTCAGTAGTTTTTGAGTTTATCGCGAACAGACAGACAGACAGACGCGGTAGGGGACTTTGTTTTATACTATGTAAATAAAATAATGATAATAATGATGACAAAGTTTGACACGATTGCGTTATATCAACCCTCAAAACCGCCGTTCTTGTACGTTCGGTTATACGTAGTAATAGGTTGTACGTAACATCTGGTGAAATGCATGCTTGTTTACCGTTTCATTTTTTTTTATGAATAATTTCATTTTTATATACATCTACTTTCTATAGCCTAGATACATTAATGCTCTATAATAGACTGTATAAAGACGAAAACTTTTTCGATAGTAACGAAAATGGTCATAAGATTAGTCCGGTAATAACATCTATATTTCATAATCACTTGCATAATATCACGACCTAAATCCTTACAATAGCGTACAAAATTAAATTCACATTTAATATTATAAATCTGGAGAAAACTTTCTCTGTTTGTTACATTTTCACAGAGAAACTTGTAAACGGATCGCATTTCAATTTTCATGCGGAATATATCGAAAATAACATAAACGCAGTTGCGGGAAAAGGTAGCAATTAAAAAAAATACGCCAGAAATAACATTACATAAAAACGTATAAGGGAACAAGACAACTTCAACGAACGCCGAGAATATCTCAAAAGCTTTGGAACTGAATTTAACAATGCAATTAGAGCGAGTGTCTGCAAAACAAAACTGTTCTCCTCTGAGGTTGCATACGAGGGTGAAATTTCATTTTATATCTAGGATTAATGTCATAAATCGCTCGCATTTCCCGACGCCCCGCCAAGTTTTAAATCGTCTGTATTGTTCATGGCGGAGACGAAACTTAATGTAAGTTAAACGTTCTAACGAGTGTAGAGTTGGAGGGACGACACGTAAAATTGTACAGAGTTCAAAAGAGGAATGCACGGCGCCTCACCGTTGTCGTTTTCGAGCATTTTTCACATGACAACTCGCTTTGTTGCGGTCGGAAAATAAATTAGTAACAGTTTCATTGTTTACTAGAATTGTTTCCGACGGTTGGTAGAGAGAGAGTGAGTGCTCTAGCGTTTCTAGTACGCTGAATGCAAGCGCCCTTGTCATAACTATAATTATTAATTGGTTAACATGGTTTTTAATTAGTTCTGAGAATATTGTTGGTATAAATAAATACATCACAATTTAATGGTGGTAGAGCCACGCTGAAACTATTATTGGTTTCAGTATGAATGGGTCGGCTCGCCCGGGGTAGTACCACCCTCTCATAGAAAACCGACGTGAAGTAACAGTGCTTGCATTGTTGCGTTTCGTTCGGTCAGTGAGAGCGCCGGAGACCCACCTCCCCTCCCCTCTCCTCTCTCCTCTCCCTTTCCCTCCTCTAACCCTTCCCTCCAAAAGATGACAACGCACTTGCGACTCCTCTGGTGTTGTTAGTGTCCATGGACGGTGGTGTTCACTTAACAGCAGGTGACCCACCTGTTCGTTTGCCACCTATGACATAAAAAAAAAAAACACAATTTTTAGTCATCCCTATGATTTCATATTATAAGTTTTAAAGCGTGTTCAAGAGTCGCAATTTCGCAATAGTTAGTTATTATAAATTAATTTATTGTTATATAAATTAAAATATGTATACGTTTAATCATAAATTTGTATGTAATATTTATAAGGGTAAATATTTAATATATGTAAAATTTTAACAAAGTGTTAAGTGAACACCACCGTCCATGGACACTAACAATACCATAGGAGTCGCAAGGGCGTTGCCATCTTTTGGAGGGAAGGGTTAGGGGAGGGAAAGGGAGAGGAGAGAGGAGGGGAGGGGGGGCTCCGACGCTCTCACTGACCGAACAAAACGCAACAATGCAAGCACTGTTACTTCACGTCGGTTTTCTATGAGAGGGTGGTACTACCCCGGGCGAGCCGACCCATTCATACTGAAACCAATAATAGTTTCAGCGTGGCTCTACCACCAAGTGTTATTCTTTATTGTCATAATAATTGGTAAATAGATAAAATAATGTTATTAAACAATTTTAGATAGGACTAGAGGGTGCTCGCTACTTCGTTCGCGTGAAAATATATTTATGGTTTCATGAGAACTATGTGTTTTATCTGTATTCATTTTTTTATCTTAATATTGTCAGAACTGTTTCATTCGTACAGCACTTTAAGTGATTTTAAGTAAAACAATTTCATCGTTGTTGGTTAGATCATATAAAAAAGGTCAATGATATATAGCCCTGTGAAAATCGGTTCAAGATACCCTTCCATCTTTTTATATGTATAGATGAAGTAAAACGAACCATTAAGTTATATAATATATGTAATTACTCCATATTCCACTATCGGAATGATCTGACAGCACTAACAATGTCTATTCACTATAGTACCATTATATTTGAATATAATATTATCTCGCTATCGTAATAGTTCAGCAGAATGAATGAGCGGACTTAGAAGCAATCGACTCGAACAGACGGACATTTATTTTTGTACCAATACCGTGCATGGCTAATGGTGTATGAAATTTGATATCTACATAAATCATTTATTATGAGCATCTGTCGAACACAAATTAGCTAAATAAAATATAGGTGCTTAATATGAAGAGGATTAACATTACATAAAAAATTATATTAAGGAAAAACAAAGTATATATTTTATAACCGAAGTGTGGCTTTTTTTTAGTTTTGATAGTGAGTTGAGTTGTTATGATGAAATATTAGTCACTTAAGTATTTTTAGGTAATGATTACCTAAAACCCACTACATACCTATTCTAACTTCATATGTATTATATACCTGTTACCTAGATATTTAGGTAATGATGCATTATAATTTAATTTTTTTAAGGAGCACCGTTGTTTTTATTAATGTGGTGAAATCCTTTATGTATACCCACACTCCCGGGTGAGAGAGTGGTTTATGTCAGACTTGCACGGATTAAAACCTCACGTTGTACCGACAGACCGTATTTGTTAGGGCACACTACACTCCAGCTACTTCCCCTCATCAGCCGTATCTGTGCAATAAGGAGATGGCCCCCTCGAGATGGGTATTCAGGGCATGCCGCGGTCGATTCACTTGCGAGCGATCGGGTGCAGGTACCACCCGAAGCAACATGTCCGGTGAGTACCTGCAGAAGTCGAAACGACAGGGAGCCTTACTGCCTGTTACACCATTCCGGCAGGACAGGGCGGACGGCGTCAATTATTACACGGGGCAGCTAAGTGTGGGTTTGGGACCAATTTCCAAGGCCTATAACACTATAGTGCTCTTCGCACACCTTGTTGGCCAGAAAGGAGGAACTACTTATGAATTGCATCCCCTCAAGCAATGCATTATTACATCATAAAATTGGGTGACTGATGTTACTCGCCTCCAAAGTGTATCTTTCATTTCCTTTCACGTGCTACCTCGATGGATTCAATCATTTCAGGATACTAAAAGCTGAATAGGTACTCTATTTAGCCACATGATTTAAAAAATCATACAGGATATAGAGAACTTTTGATTCACAAGAAATGTATTGTTCTCGAAGGATAGAATCTACAATAACAGAAAGGAAGGTAAAAGCTAGTAAAAACTAGTATTTTCCATATTAGAGGGTGTGACATTGAAAAGCTACGTACTAATTTTAATGTAGTCATTACATTCATAGCGGGCTAAAAGCGAAGAATAATTAAGGCTATAGAAACTACACTACTACTCATTTTTATAACAAAAATGCTAACCTGTAGGAGCCTCATTGCTAGGTCGTAGGTCTCTTCCAGAGGGAAGGTACGGACATACGCAAAGCGTAACCGTATGACGTATTGGCGTTGTCAAAAGTTAAGAAATGTTAGAAACAGTTCTATCGAACAGGCGTGGCGAGCGATGGCCTCCTTCTGCGAGGAGGTCATCTCGCAGAAGGAGGTGGCGGAAAGGGCCCGCGAGGTAGATCCTCTAAGCGGCCCTCTCCGTCAACGAAGGACAGGCGGGGGGGGGGGGGGCTTCCCTCAACTCTTCCCGCCACCGTAGCCGGACCTGAGGGCATTGCACAGGTCCGGCGTACGAGGGGCGCCAGCCGGTGTGTACCCGGTCTGCCCCTCTATAGGTAGGAGCCCGGCGGTCACATTTCGCCGGGCGGACCGTGAGGGCGGCTCTACAAGGTTGATTAGCTTGTTCGACCCCTTACCGCCCCCACAATAACGGTCTGTCGGTACACCGTGAGGCTTTAGTCCATGCGAGTCGGACATAACCCACCCTCTTCCCCAGGAAGATGGCGTATCCATAAGGGATTACCCCACGTTAAAAAAAAATCACTATAGCCCATAGACACTTGCAACACCGGAAGAGTCGCAAGTACTTTGCCACCCTGTGTTTGGAGGAGGGGGAATGGGGAAGGGGGAGAAGGGCAGGGGAGGTGTTAATATAATTAATATAAGCTTATTGAAATAAATTAATATATAGAGAACAAACTAATACAATTTGTATTAATAACGATTGTTTACTCTCTACCATATTTGATATAAGTACGATTACTTAAAATATTTACTGTCTTTATTTTTGTTGTTGCAGGTAAATTTGACTATTCAAGGCCTACGGAATAAATTGCTATGTTTATGAAAGTATTCTTTTATATTTTAGTAATATCGTTTATTATTATGGTAGAACCACGCTGAAGCTATTACTGGTTTCAGCTTGAATGGGTCAGCTCGCCCGAAGCACTACTACCCTCTCATAGAAAACCGACGTGAAGTCACAGTGCTTGCATTGTTGCGATTCGTTCGGTCAGTGAGAGCGCCGAAAGCCTTCCGTCCCCCTTCCGCTTTC
The DNA here is from genome assembly GCA_015888305.1 of Antheraea pernyi. Taxonomy (NCBI): domain Eukaryota; kingdom Metazoa; phylum Arthropoda; class Insecta; order Lepidoptera; family Saturniidae; genus Antheraea; species Antheraea pernyi. The sequence goes on from MU159179.1 coordinate 230,941, forward strand.
CAATCCGCACCCCTCCCTTACCCCAAAAACAGGTTGATAACGCACTTGCAACTCCCTTGGTGTTGCAAGTGTCTATGGACGGTAGTGATCTCTCAACATTAGGTAAGGTTAGGTAGGTAAGGTAACATTAGGTAGGTTCGTTTGCCTCCTATGACATTAAAAAAAAGATTTATAATTAACTCCAATAATTATAAGCGAGGTGGGTTTTACTTTGATTTTTCTTTAAAATGCTCTATTATAAGCCCTGATCTTGTCACAAATGATACATTTAATACTGTAATTAATGTGTACAATTTGCATTCAAGATTTATTGTATATGCTATAATATTGTTGTCATGGCATTAAATTGGTTTGCACAAGTAAGTTCTGCAAGGAAACCGTGACAATAAATCCCTGGGGCTTTTTTATACTACGTTTTGATTATTATTTAATTGGTCTACTAGAATAAAAAATATATACATATTTAAATGGATTTTTTACATTTTATATATGGCGCTACAATTTTAAATTATTTAATGAATAATCAATTAGCATCGTTGGAATGATTAGAACAGAATTTATATCGCTCAATTAAAGACGTAAATAATGCAAGAGTATAGAGAGAGTATGTATTGATGTGGTATCGATAATTTTTATGTTCATTTGGGTAGCGGTATTTAAATTTATGAAACAAATTCAATTGAAATTTTTATTGATAAAGTCGTCTTGGCTCTTTCGGTACCGGAATTTATATCAAAGGATGATATGTTCTATATATTATAATAACTATGATAAATTTAGATTTATTTTATTCGATTTTATATAATATATTAGTATCATTATTTAAATCCCGATAAAGTTTATCGTCTATATACGAATATTATGACACTCTAGTTATGCCTTATTTAACAGTACCAGTAGTCGTAGTTCGACAGATTTTTGTTTAAGCTTATACGATACCGAGATTCTTTTCACAAAGGGTGTATGTATGTATGTACCTCTATAATCATTGTGTATGATTTTCTTGGTATTTTTCTACTATATAAATTGAAAAGGTGTACAAATACACCATTATGTAATAATTACCGATTTATTGAATAACACTTATATCATTCTAGCGGGCCCAACGGACGTTGTCCCGCCCTGATTACAAAAAAAAATAGACATAGATCTTCCTCAGAAATCACTTAATCATCTGTGAAAACCGCATGAAAATCCGTTTCGTAGTTTTTAAGTTTATCGCGAATAGACAGACAGACAAACGTGTGGGAGGACTTTGTTTTTTTTTATATAATAAAAGGCAAACGAACAGGTGGATCACCTGATATTAAGTGATCACCCCCGTCCATAGGCACTAAAAATACCAGGGGAGTCCGCAAGTATGTTGCCAGCCTGTGCTTGGGGGAAGGGGAGGAAATTTTGTTTGTCTGCAATCGCTCTCAATATCAAATTTATAAATAAATAAAAAATAATAAGCTCCTCCGCAAGCGCAATGTGCTTAAAAATGGGTACAGACATTTCCATGTATTGATATATACTTCGATAATCTATTAGTGTTTTCTAATAATTTATAATTAATTAATAATAATAATAAGTTATAATAACGGTTATAATATGTAATTGAACAATAGGAATCATATCAAATTCGCGATATTATGTGATTGTTAATAAACTAAAATGCAATATAATTAACCTTGAAAAATAGCTTGAATTATACATATGTCGTTTGCTCCTTATTGTGTCCAATACATACTACACATGTGTAAACGGGATAAAAGATAATTACAAAAATAGAACTATAACGAAGCTGGCATTAATAAACTAGTTTAATAGATTTCTACGACTCCTAATTAATATGTAGGCGACCTCTGCGACCTTTGTTGAATTTGTCATTAATATGGGAATTATAAAGTTATAAGACTGATATCAAGGTAGTAATAGACGAAGTGAATTGTCGTCAAGTTTATGAGCTACTTAGTGCTTAGAACATGTGTGATGTTTTATTTATCAGCAGTATTGTTAAATATTCATTTTTGAATTGGTGATTCAAACCATTCTTATTATCTCTTTTCGTATGAAAATAATAAAAAAATAGAACTGATATTACGCTAAATCTAATAATAGATTTAGCATTTGCAAATTTATGTAAATAAATAAAATTCTAGCGTTTGCTGTCTGTCTAGGCTAATTTTCAAGACGGTTGAAGTGGCAATAAAAAATTCGTTAAAAAAATAAAAGCTAGTCCAAAAATTAATTCACATAAAATCTGTAGTTCATGTAAAATTAAAAAAAAAACATATTCACGAGAACTAACTCGCGGGCATCAGTTAGTAACAATGTTTTGTTACTAACTGATGCCCGCGAGTTAGTAGAATGAGTTATGAAAACATGTATAAGAATATTTAGGACAGTACTCCGCCGAAGCTGTTAAGACCTTGCTAGGTCAACAGCGTAGTCAGTACTATGCCTATCGTGAAGTTTATTAATGAAAGTTTTAAGATAATTAAAAAAAAAAACAAGAAAGGATTATTAGGATAAAAATCTGCGTTATTTATATTAAAAATCGGTGCCAGTTAGTGCTAGGCGACAGGCTTCGTCACATATTTTTACTATGATCACAAACAGGTTTGTGTTAAATTAAAAATGTTAAAGTAAAAACTTTTAATACTTAATTATCTTATTTTTCATATCTCGTGTTTGTTTAATTAAATGAAACGAATCAACATGTAGTCCGTCTGATTTTAAATTAAATTCTGATTCAAAATCGTAATAGAGAAACAAAGTTTATGCTTATAATTACTAAATAAAAAAGTATAATAAAGGAGATTTATACTTTCTGATGAATAAAAAACAATGCGTTAATTTGTACAAATGTAACAGATTAATTGCAAAGAATCTTGTTAATATCTTTTGTGGATATAAAACCGCCAAAAGTTTGTTTGATAATGTTTTAAGTCACAGTTAGAATACTTGTTTTGTTTCGATTTTATTTTACTTCTACATTATGTAACTTTAAAGATTATTTATGGTTTTCAGGTCTAATTAATCCTGTTCGATTTATAAATGGTTTTTATAGGTTCTTATAATCTCACGTGATATTAAATGACTATGATGTGGTTTAGAAAAGGGCTGTTTCGATGGGACATTATGTTTTATTTGTGGATCTTCTCTCGACCTTCTAGTCTCTTATTTAAAAGATCGTTGTCAGAATGTTAGCATACAAGGGGTAATCTCTGCAGGATCCTTTGCACGAATTGGCGTACCGGTACCACAGGGCTCTATTCTAGGACCGTTCTTGTTTTTAATATACATAAATGATCTGCCGCTAATGGTCAATAACTGTACTGACATGGTGCTTTTTGCAGACGATACTTCAATTATATTTAAAGTAAAAAGGACAGATTCAGAGATTGGGCATGTAAATAATACTTTAAACGAAATTTCTCATTGGTTCGCATTAAATAACTTAGTACTTAATACAGGTAAAACAAAATGTATGAGATTTATTTTGTCTAACGTGCCACAGGTTGATAGTAGCATCAAAATCGAAGGGAATTTGGAGGGTTAGTTGATAATACTGTATTTTTGGGTATGACACTAAATTCAAAATTACAATGGGGTGCTCAAATTTAACAATTGGCAATCAAATTAAGTTCTGCTGCATTTTCAGTACGTAAGATTCGCCAGCTAACTGATATTGTCACTGCTAGGTTAGTCTACTTCGCCTACTTCCATAGCTTAATGTCTTATGGCATTCTGTTGTGGGGGACAGCAGCTGAGGTAGACACCATATTTTTATTACAAAAACGGGCAGTCATAAATAAGATTCAAAGGACACAAAACTATATCCTCAAGCAAATAAGCAATGCTCCCTGGTTCATTAGAAACAGTGAAGTACACAATTACCTGAACATACCAAGAGTAAAGGATGAAATTAAGGCATTTGCAAATAAATACAATACAAGACTGATAAACCATCCTAATCAGTTGGCTGTGCAGCTCACATTACCTGACTGTGTGAATCACCTGAAACGGTGCAGAACCCTGGATCTCGGCGGCGCTGAATGAGCCAATATATTAATATGGAAGATATTCCTATTGGGGAATATCTCCTCATGCACGATAATCATTCAACTCATCTGCTCATAGTCGGAAGGACTGATCGTATGATATAATAGTAAAGGAAAAAAAAAATTAAGTGTTTATTATTTAAAAATAATAACGAATAATTTTGATAAATTATAATCGGTCTTTAATTAATGATTAAATTAATTTTCCGTGTTAGTATATTTTTTTAAATAAAATAAAACAAAAAATAAAGCTTTAATTAATGTTTATGACTTAGATTGTAGTAGGAGTTATGTGCGTGGATAAGATCTTTGAAATGTAAAGTTATCTAGAGCAGTGATTCCCAAACTTTGTCAGTCCGCGTCGCACTTTCAAGTTTGGTATTTTACCACGGCGCGTGCGGTGCCCTATCCTGTCTGGTTACAAATTTGATAGAAATACGTACATGTATACTAGTTAGATAAGCACAGGTATTAAAACATCTACAACATAGATCTGTATGTGCTAGGAATTTAATGGTTTACGTCATACTTAATTCTGAGTTAAGCTACCGACGCATGGTTAAGAGAAGTGCCTCACGGCGCCCCTTTTCACTTTTTACGGCACACCAGGGCACCGAGGCGCACACTTTGGGAACCCCTGATTCTAGAGTGATGTATACTTGGCGCATTAATTCATTACGAAAATAGATTTATTTGTATAAAAACCCTTCATCTTTTGCATAACATCAAAACCGAACTTATAATGTTTGTACGAGTTTTAACGTAATATGATAAGAAAAATAAAAAAATTGTAAAAGTATGTCGTAACACGTTCGCCTTCACGCGTCTTCCATTAGTGAGAAAAAATACCAAAATTGTTATTGTATCATAAAAAATTCGTTAAAGCTTTGGAACCGGTTCTAAAGCGTTTATTAATTCCCATGTTATTTTATTTATTGCTAGTTGCCGTACGTGTAACGTCCTTGCCAATGCTAGTGAACTGGTCAGACGGGAGTACGGTCGTTCAAACTTAAAATAGGGGATAGAAACTGATGCCAAGGCACTTAGTTTCAATCTGTATCCTACTTGATAAGTCAACGGTAAACGTAATATTATCTTTGATTTGAAAGTTATTGATTTTGTAAAATTATACCTAATTACTTTATTTCTATATACGAACTTTAAGATTAGAGATACTACGTTTAGTATTTTAGATGACCTTTTCAATCAGAATCTATTTTTTATATTAAAAAAATGTATTTAAAAATATCACAATAAAAAACTTTATTCGATGCACATCATGTTTCTTTGACAAGGCCATGGAACTCGTCTTAATTATTAAAACGTAAAATGTCACGAAAATCTTAACACGAACCCAATAACAGAGTTCTACTTTGAATAAATTTCTTAATTTCGTATCAGAAATGTTTGCACTTAAATGTGTAAATTAGTGATCGATATTTTAATGGCTATTAGTGATACGAACAGATTTTTGTTTCTGATATTTTAAAATTAAATGTTAAATTAATATTTATTATGTCCATCATATTCTAATCCTCTTTTAAACTATAGTCCTATTATAATAGGTAATAGGTAGTATCTTTTTGTTTAACGATTTGGGAACTTTAGAACTTCATTTAAGAATGATAACTGAATAAAACATTATCTTAATTCATCGGACAACACTGTTTTTCATTGTCGTTATGATAGCACGTATTATTTTAATTTAAACATTCATATCTGCAATTACTTTAAAAATATTATTACATACCGGTCGATATATAACTACTTGGAATACTTTTTATAATTTGCAGAAAAAAAATATCGATACGACGTCATCTGAAGTTAAACTTATGACTTGCAAGGTGTAAGCGGGAAAACAAGTTTTATCGAGCAAGTAGCTGCTGTGTCGAGCTGTGTAAAAATATCTGGACCCCACTCGAATCTTCACTTTGCTTAGTGCTGGTTGTGTAATTTTAAAATATACTAAAAATACAATAAAAAAATAAACTAACAAGTAGACGCTAAAAACTAAAGTACAACGATCAGTCAATAATATATCATGCTAATAGAATTATCATAATGTAAAATAAGGATATTTGGCAACTAATAACACTGGACCTAGTTCAGAACAAGCAGTGCATATAGGCTCATATGGTATAAATAAAAAACTGAACGTGTATTTTCCTAAGCCATATCAATTTGAAAGCTATGCATGCATCGTTGTTTTTATTGACCCAGTGATGCGATAAAACATTTTAATAGACTGTGGTGTTATATTAAAGTTAAAAGAAATAGTTACACACCTGAGTGCATCATGAATTCCAATTATAAAGAAGTTAGTACACGTGAACAAGCTGGTGAAATTGGAAAGTGCTCCTGGCTACCTTTCATTAGACAGGTAAACAAATTATAATTTATATTTTGACGGCAAGAATTTAATTTATGTAAAGTTATAAATAAATCTAGAAATTTCATAAAAATATAGTAATTATGCTATATGCATTAATTAGGGCCATTAAGAATAGTTGGAGGATAATGTTGGAGGTAATGCTATTTTTTTAAATTCATAGAATATACGATATATTTTTAGCTTCTCGTGTGTAGTGGAGTATGGACGATTTACTTCTTGCTTGGCATGTCTTCGGGAGCGCCCACGGTGCTCATACCCCAAATAAGACGTGAGGCCAATTCTACCGACGCCGTTAGTGAAGAAATGGAGTCTTGGCTATGTAATGTAAATTCAGTTATTATTAAAGTGAAATTTAGAAAAGTCAAATATCTAACATACATATAATTATTTCTAAATGGAAGTTTCCAGAAAATGTTATAACATCAATTTATTACAGTGAAAAATCATTATTTTGTAAATGTTAATTGTATTTTACTATCTCAATAATATTATTATTTATTTTAATAATTTTAAATTTCTATTCAAGTTGTTTTTACTTCGTTATGTTTTATTTTTGAAAGAAACAAAATTTTTTGCAAAAGAAACATTACTTGAGTTATGAATTACTTTAATATAATATTATTGTTATGATTTGTTTTTATTTTAAAAATTTTCTTTTTCAGCATCCGTTATAGGATACGGAGGTATACCATGGGTATTCATTTTACCTGTATTCACGGAGTTCGTCGGTAGGAAAGTACCGTTTATAATTCTGTGCGTAAATTCCCTGGTTGCCTTTGTCGTTTTTTACTGCAGCACGAATACAACACATATCTTGATCAGTGAAATAATGCAGGGTATGGCTCAAACCGGTGCACATACGATATTACCGGTCATAATAACTGAATACACGTCCGTGAAATATAGAGGAATATTTTTAACAATTAAATCTGCATCATTCTTCTGGGGAATATGGGCGTCTAATGCGATAGGCACTTTTTATCATTGGAAAAATATTGGGATTCTAGCATTTCTGTGTTCTGCTTTCACCATAACCGTGCTCATTTGGCCTGAGTCACCATATTGGTTAGCTACCAAAGGGCGATACGAGGAATGTACGAAGGCATATCGTTGGTTGAAAGGATTTGACACAGAATCGGAGGAAGAATTAGAATACCTCATAAAATCGCAGAAGGAATATCGTAAGTGCCACGACGGAGATAAGAGAACTTGGTATCATCGTTTTATCAATTTTTGTAAAATTTCTGTTTGTCAAGAATTTTATAAACCCATATTACTTTGTATTTTGATGATGTCTCTTTGCCATTTGTCGGGTAAATTAGCATTTAGTTTATACGCGATACACATCATAAAGAAGATCACAGACAATGAGGCGATGGCATATAGAGGTATGTTAATATTAGACGGTGTAACCGTATTTGGTATGTACGTTGGCTGTGTGCTAGCAAACTTTTTAAAACGAAGAATTCAATTATTAGCGGCGTCCACAATTGGTATCGTATTTCTCTTTGTGACATCACTATATTTGTACCTGATCAAATTATCGGTAGTTAGTGAAAATGACGTATTATCAATATGCTTGTTGATTCTATTTTCGGTGACCATAAGCTGTGGCCCTATTATAATGAGTACATCTATTTATGGAGAATTGATACCTTTGAAATTTAAAAGTTCTGCCATGTTTATAATGGGTTTATATAGCGATGCTCTCATGGCAACAGTACTAAAAGTGTCTCCATTCATTTTTAGAGCATTGGGTATTTATGGTGCTTGTTTATTTTATGGAATTTCCGCAGCGATTTGTGTAATAATACTTTATAAATATTTACCAGAAACAAAAGACAAGTCCTTACAAGAAATTGAAAACTATTTTAAAGATAAACAAACCGATGAAATTAAAGAGCTTATGAATCTGAAAAATGATACACAAAATAGAACATTACCATAAACGAGCAGGTTTCCAAAAACTATAGAAATTATATAATTCATAGTTACGTTTATGTTATTATTTAATAAGTACGATATACACTAGTCCACATTTGATAGAACTGGTATCTAAATAAATTTACTAAGGGAAAACTTCTTTAGGCGCATTGAGTGGTATTTTTTTTGGCAAGAGATAATTTTATAATTTCGCGTCATGACGTGCTAGTAAATGTTACTGGACGTATTGCGCAGACTAGCGACGTATAGTATAAGAGCTTGTGTACATGTAATATTGATATTTTGTATAGAGATTGTATGTTTGTGTTAAACATCATATGTTTCATTAATTCGTAAACTGTATAAAAATTATATAATTATTATTCGGAGTGCCAATAGATGGGAAAGAAAGACTAATGATAATAATTTTAATTTACAAATTACACAATATAATAATTCAAAATATAATTAATTAAAAAATTTAAAAGAGAATATAGTTTAAATTCAATTGTTTTGAGTTTTCACTTCTCTCGGCAGTCCTTATTAGCCTCGACATTATTTTTTGTTTTCGTACGGTTACGTTTTCGATAATTACTTGAGTTTAGGAGTGGGGGCAAAGAGACTACACTAATTATATCTCAGTGATTATATTATATAAGAAGATGGAATACTTTATTTTTAAGCATTGTTTACTTTAGATTAGTAAAATTAATTACATTTTTGATTCATTGATAGTTTATTGGTATAGCTGACGTCTGCCAATATAACAAAACTTATTACATTAATCAACCTTTTATTTTATCCTCCATTTTTGTATCAACTTTGTACGCAAATATAGGTATACTAGTAAATAATAATATTACCGCTAAACAGATTTGCTAATTAAATTATTTGACAAATAATACGTTGTTTTATTTCCGTTGCCTGAATTAAATGATAAATGTCAAGTTTCTTTCGCTATACTTCCGCTTTGTTACCATTCATTTATCAAACCGTCAGTTTTGTGAATGACTACGACTTCCACAAGAACGAGTTCTGGATATGGCCTTAAGTCGGTGATAATTGTTCTTGTATACGACAATTAAGATTAACTTTTTTAAATATTTATCGATGTAAGTATAACGTTCTCGATTAGTGACTTAAACCAACCTACATTGATATGGATGGTTAAATGTATAGCATAGCATTTAATAAACATTACTACGAAATTATTCGCGAGTTTATACAAAATGTTGTTTAGATGTTTTAACTTTTTTGAAGTTATACTTCTTTTGGCGCGTTAAGGAAAAATGATGAGAGTAAATTTTTACGATGCGCGCGCACACCGTCACGAAAGGCCGACACCCTGAAGTTAGCTATAGTCAACTTTTTCTATTGTTAGTGTCGTTTTTCCTACAAACGTAAAATAAGGCGATAAATAAAATTTTTGAAAAGATTTTATTCTTGTTACGCCATAGAAGTATAATGGTGGTTTCAGCACGAATGGGTCGGCTCGCCCGGGGTAGTACCACCCTCTCATAGAAAACCGACGTGAAGTAACAGTGCTTGCATTGTTGCGTTTCGTTCGATCAGTGAGAGCGCCGGAGGCCCACCTCCCCTCCCTTCTTCTCTCCTTTTCCCTCCCCTAACCCTTCCCTCCGAAAGATGGCAACGCACTTACGACTCCTCTGGGGTTGTTAGTGTGCATGGATGGTGGTGATCACTTAACAGCAGGTGACCCCCCTGTTCGTTTGCCACCTATGACATAAAAAAAAAAATCATACTCAATCCTCTAAGCGTCTATTTTAAAGCACAGTGTCAATGACCGTCGGGTGAAATAAAAACGAAGTCAACTAACTAATGATGGATATTTTTTCGAAGTTTGAACAAACAAAAGGGTTTATTATCCGTTTTATTATCGAAAGTTATTAACTCCGGGTCGCTGCTCGCAACATTTATCACCGGTCATTCAACCTAGATTTATTTAAGTTATTATCGATACTTTTGAAATTCTTAAAACCAACTTTACCTAAGGTTCTCTTCGTTTTCTATTAGCCTTTATTTTGATATTATTATTTTATATCTTAAATGTGACTATGAAGTGTCATATCCTAGAATACTGCGAGTGTCTAACTTTTCACCTGGTATTATATTGTAGATATAGAATTATATTATTTCTTGTTTCAATATTTTCAATATTAGAATATTCCAAACTTGACAATGTTTCATAGGAAATTAGAACCCAGTTAAATACAAAAATGAAAAAATTAAGATTATTTTCTACGAGAAAGTATGATGATAGTCTTTGTTTCATTAAAATCGGTCCACTCTATCAAAAGTTATTGTAGTTTTAATGACGACGCGACTAAAGTACGAGATAAGTGTAGATAAGTAAATGGACTTAATACATTCAGATGACTTTATTAGTCACCGTTTTTACATTGGGTTTTACGATGACGGGGTCGCGGGCACAGCTAGTTACGAATAAAATATAAAAGTCACCACGTGATAGACCAAGAGCCTGTCAAAAACTCCTAAAGTAGACTTAAAATAAACTAAGAGACTATAAAAACCTACACAGTGTTTATAAAGCAAAAAGGATCTTGATGGTCAACTCACAAAAATTTAATGATAAATGAGTCTTATATTTTTCGATACCGGTTATCCGCACGGTGTGTGATTAATTGTTTTATTTAATCAACGTGCTAATACGGATGACACTTGCAAGACAACCTTGATAAATTCCTAATAAACTACCTTGAATTCCGTGATACTGCAAATGTCAACGGTCTAATGTGACTTATTTACATGCCCATTATCTCAATACATCTAAATCGTATGCGTGATCAAGGTACTTCAATATTCAGCAATGTCTCGGTTATCGGTTTTATCAATAACAGTTTTAAATTAATGTAAACGTATTTAGAGTCATGGAGCGGTCATTTTAATGTATGAGAAAGTAAATTGAAATAATTGACTTTTATATTATGTTCATGCAACACGTCAAGGGAGTGAGTAGTGAATTGTATCAAATTGCGATCACCCGTTTCTCTCTTTATATTTCCAATTCCAAATGGACTCTATGCGAAAACAATAAAATTGCAGAAAAAAAAGTGTGTGTGTACTTATGCACACGCGTTAGAAGTTATTTTTTTTATGTCATAGATGGCAAACGAACAGGTGGGTCACCTGATGTTAAGTGATCACCACCGTTCATGGATACTAACAACACCAGAGGAGTCGCAAGTGCGTTGCCACCCTTTGGGGGGAAGGGTTAGGGGAGGGAGAGGGAGAGTAGAAAGGAAAGGGGAGGAGGAGGAGGTGGGCCTCCGGCGCTCTCACTGATCAAACGAAACGCAACAATGCAAGCACTGTTACTTCACGTCGGTTTTCTATGAGAGGGTGGTACAACCTCGGACGAGCCGACCTATTCATGCTGAAATTAATAATAGTTACAGCGTGGATCTACCACCTTCTACACCTAATTACATTAGTTATTTTGCAATATATAATTATGAAGAATTTACGTGTAATTAATTTATTTAAACGATAACAGGAAATCATAGAGCGTCTCACCCTGTAGTTAGAAAGATGGTTGACTACGCATGTGAAATGCACGTCCCGTCCTTGCGTTACCGTATGGTTCTCTAGTTCTTGAAGGAATTCTGGTTCCACCTCGGCTTGAATCGGCATTTCTCCTGAAATTATATGACAACGGTTATTTGTTATGATAAAAAATATGTAGGTCTTAGATATTTGGTCATGTTATCAACAGCAGTACCCTTTCGAATGGCTGACACAGCCGCGTGAAAACAGTTATTTTTACAGCAGCAATAGGTGTAAGGGTGGTAGTAGTCTTTGTAGTGTCTTATTTTTGTAGTCTAACCTTGTATAGACTCGTTCAATCCATAAGAATATAACTTATTCTGGTTATATAATATAAAATAGGTCAGTCAGGAGTTAGGTAACTCACAAGATGAAACAAAATTTAATTAATTCCCGACTAAAACATGAAGAGCGTTACTCGCTAGTTCATAATTTCATTAGCATTGTTATATTACTCAGGAAATATTATTAAAGCTATCCGTAAACTATTTGAACTCACATATTTGGCAATATCGAATATGAAAACCAAACAATTACCGTCTCATTTATAGTGTACTTCAGATATAAATTTTGTTAAGGATTAATAAAGGCGAGTGTAGTGGAGAGTTATTTCGATTATCTCTGAAATAAAGAAAATACCATTATGAACTCACTTTTACATGTCCTTTTGTCTAATAACTTATGTTGTAACATTTGCAGGTTTATATATTCATATATATATATACATTACATTTGCATTTGCAATATTGTAATAGCCGGGTAAGCATTAGAAATTTGGTAAAAAAAAAAGATTTTTTTACATGCATTTTCAATGGTAAACCTTTAAATTTAAATTGTAAGTACTTAAAATTAATATTAAGAGCTCAAACTTGGTGAGAAATTTTTTTTCTATATGTAGATTAATATTTAGCATGAGTAACGAAAAAAAAAAATTGCGGAAATGAACTACCCTATTACATACACTCATACACATACATTCTAGACGTACTTAATTTACGATTCTAATGGCGAATATGAACATAAATAAGTTTTTACAATCACTAAGTTTTAATCACTATAAATATCTTAACAATAGCTGTTCCCGCGACTTCGTCCGCGTGATATAGTTACTTTGTGTTAGTAATAACACGCAGCGAAAGCCCTCAAAAGGAAAAAAAATGATATTCCGCTCATATTGGTTTTAGCGTGATGTTATATAGCCTATAGTCTTCCTCGATAAATTAGCTATATCTCTCTCTTGGGATCCTATGTCCCCAAACTGTCGGGGCAGAGGGCAGACACAATGCTTCTCCATCTCGATCTGTCGATGGC